>JBBHKE010003346.1:64177-131332 GCA_037447655.1 Zygnema cylindricum | reverse complement strand
TATTGGGGTTCTAATTGTCAAGGGATCATTCATTTGGGTTTATATCAACTTGGAGTCGGCACTATCTAGATTAGCTTCTTTTGGATCTGCGAATTCTGTGGGCAATGGAGCCCATAGAATTTCACTTTTGCATGTAACCGAAACTTCGTCTTGTTACTTTTTTTTTAGCGAAGATTCGGATGTAAACGCAAAATTGCTTGTTACTTCAAAAAGTGACTTATTTACATGTGTACAAAACAATGTGAAGTTGTACACAAAATGAGGCGAAACTTCCACTCGACTTCAATTTGAGGTGTCCCTTCGCACGCTATACAGTTTTTGTGACTTCGAAATGCCCGTACGCCACATCGTCGCCGTGTCAAAACCATAGTTTACCTTTCGCCGCCGCACATAAATGCGGTTTCGTTTTTCGTCTTCCCACTTGCAAACACGTGCCAAATGTTTTCTCTATGTAAGACACATGTGTTTGAGAGAGAGGGCTTATGACAACCCCTGTACGGAAACAAGCGCACGAAAAACAGTACACACAGGCTGGAAACGTGTAGTGTTTTTTTCTTTTGGTATTGCGTGCACAAAAATTAAAAAGACTTTTGACACGTGCGACAACATCTGCCTATTCGCTCACCTTATTGGACTATATTTAAAATAACCTCGCGAGGTGATTTGATGTAGAGTTTAAACATGTGCTGAAAGGACGCGAAAATGGGTCGAAATGTGGTAGACGACAAATTGCATCGCACTAAACGACAAACTATTGTACATATAAAGTTTCAACGCAACGCAACTTGTACGGTGGTAATTTTAATAATTTGGTACGGCTGCGGATTTTCTCGTTTTTTTCTAAGTTATGAAGGAAAATGACAGAAAATAACTGTAACTTTGACACATGCAAAAGTACCCTGAGTTTTATTTTCTGATTGAGTTTTAGGCATGGATGCTTTTGACGTTGTTCGTAAATGCTTCGACAACGGCGTCAATGGCAGATTCAGTGTCATTTTTTGTGGCGTCAGCAATGCCAGCTTCTTTGTAGAGGAGTTCTAATTGCGGCTTCTTAGTAGAAATTAGAAAAGGACAGTCGTAGAGAAATTCAAACTTACAGTGCACAAATGGTGCAACGTCTCTTTTTGAAAACCTAAAAAACCCTAAAAATTTTGTACAATTTTCTGTACAAATTTTTGTACAATTTTCGTTCAATTTTGTGTACAGAAAGTACTAAGCAAATTTTAACGAAAAGTTAAAAACTAACGAATAATAAGTACGAATTGTCAAAAATGAAAAATTCGAACGAATTTAACAACTATGAATCTCTACGAGCGGACAAAACCTAAGATTTGTAAAAGGGTACAAAAATGTCATAATGGTTAGTGGATGGCAAAAGGAGCGTGAAAGAATATCCTCCATCAAAGATTTTATTGCGGCTTCCGGTGGCCTCGCATCCACCCTGGCGGAAGGCACATGGCCTATGCCACGTGTAGCCATTTGATCGCAGGTTCATCGTTGATATTTTTTTACTTTTCCACGTGGCACAATGCTTTACGTTCATGCTCTTAAAACTAACCTCCTTCACGTCACTTCTTGCAAAGTGAAAGGTTACAACGATGGCGTATCTGATTAGGCGTCTGACGGTCAAGGTTTACGCCCATAAACTTGAAGAATCAAATCTTTGATGCAGTAGCCTTTTTTTTTGACAAAAAAAAATGGTACGGCAATGTACGAAACAGTACGACATTCAGTAAACAACCTCATTTTTTCCCTAATGGAACTCGTAACCTTCCATCAGGCAAAAAGTGGGGTTGTTTACTTTAGAAAGTACCCTTCCATACTAGGCTGTACTGTTTTTTTTTTTTTTTTTTACAAAAGATGTTTACTAAAAATTCGTTAAGATTCTCCAGACTTTTTGGCGAAAACTCCCACCGTCCGATTTTGAATTCTCGACGCAAACGCCCCTTCTATCCAGTACCTGGCGAGTCTCCTCCGACTGTCCTCAGGAGGACACTTTGCGCTTACTGGACGCGTGTATTGGTCCACTTGTAAATCAGAGTCGATCCACGACGGACGTGAGGTTATAAACTTACATGTGGCAAATGGCGTGTACCGTCTGACATTATAGCCACCCTGTTCGACGACAAAATCTTGGTTGTAGAACATCCTGCCACGCCTCCGCTGGTACAACAATAATAAGTGAATGTACAAAATGGTACATTCATGGACATTTGTACAAATTTTCATTTTGCAACGGTTTTCGTGGTCGTTGGAACAACAACAAATACAAGAACGTTCAAATGGTACATTAGCGTGACGCTACTATATATTTTAATCGGCATCCACCCGTACAGATACGGAGTTGAGATATTGTACTTTTCAAAACTTTGGTTATTCATGGCCGACACAACGGGATCTTACGTGGTATTAATCGCAATCAAACACGTAAGCATGATTTTATTCACTGGCACGACCTAATGGAAGAGTGTTACAAATATTGTTGTCGGTAAACGTGAACGTACAATTACTAGGAACGCCTGATGGAAGGTTAACTTTAGGGTGAACTTCCATTAGAGGAAAAGTGGGGTTGTTTACTATACGCCGTACGATTCTGTACAGATTCGTACCATTTTTTATGTCATACGAAACATGACGAAACATGTTAGCTATATGACTCCAATATTGTAGGCGTAAGTATCGACCGTTGGATTTTCACATTTTAAGATTCGCGAAGCAATCGCGCACATCGTCCTGTATGAAGAGACTCTCCTCGGCGAGGAGAGTTTATTCACACTGGTCGCGTACCATTGGTACACATGAAAAGTAACAAATATATCCACTACGAACAGGCGATGAGAGACGAACACGTCGTACACGCCATGTCTTTTCCGCCACGGTGTATGCAGGTCGACCAAAATATCCTCGCACGCTCCTTCTGACATCCGCTGACCTTAAAAGTTTGTGGAGCCTTTTTGCCATTCAGTTTCGAAATTTTGATTTTCAATTTCAAAATTAAATTTTGGTCGCAAATTTTTCGTACGAATCATTAACTACCTCTGCTCGTACAAATATTATGTACAAATTTTCAGGTTTAAACAATATAAGAATATTTTTAGATTTTAAGAATTTGAAAACTAACCTACGTGGCGACAATCATAATTGAGAAACGATGTTCACTGGCACGACATAATGGAACGTCGTGCCAGTAAACACTAGAAATAGACGTCTCCGCATGTTTACTGTAGAAATTAATGGTTCTTTTTAGTATTTGCCAAGTCTAAAATTAAATGCAGAAAAGAAGCCGAGGCAGTCTTCCTCTAACTCCTCTCTTCAGCTCCCACACTTGTCGCAGTCACTGAAGGTTGAAGAGGGAGATAGAGTCATGGCTGCCTGTGCTATCCAGAGAGAGACAGGCAGATGTTTTAGTAGATTTACTAAGAGGGTACTAAATGTAGAAATTAATGGTCTTTTAAAGTATTTTCTTGGTCTGAATAGAAATAAGAAAGAAGCCAAGGCAGTCTACCTCTAACTTCTCTCTTCAACTCTCAAACTTGTCGCAGTCACTGAGAAATTGGAGAGGGAGCTAGAGCCATGGCTACCTAGGCTATCCAGAGGTTTACGGGAAAATATATATTAGTTAGGGGTTTGTTTACTAAAAGGTATGTGCCAGCCATAGGATTTGATGACGGTACCTACCGGCTGGCAGATAGCCTGTAGCCATTAGCCTTAGCCGTTAAGTCTAGAAGTAGTGTTACGTACTTTATGGTGAGATAATTATTTAAACATTTATACGTAAGATAGTTCATTTAACTGTAACTATTTACGGGAGACATATATCCATTAATGTAAAAATACGGATTACGGTACGGATAAGAAACACATACCGCGCATTTATTTCTTTAGTGAAACGAATACCGCACATGTATTTATTACGGCTACGATTAAATGTGAATTTAATCGGACAGCCGGAATTAACGCCGAGATCTTAAAAGAGGATTTCGGCGGTTTGTGGTCATCGCCACATCGGATGACACGTGGCGGAATGACATTGGATCGCGGCATCTCCGAGGATTAAGGGAGCGAATTCGGACATACCACGTGTCGACATTTACGCCATGTCGTACAGTGTCCATACAGAAAGTACACCGGCAGCTGTACTTTTGTGCACAAAACTGAAATCTGATTGGCTCCGTACATCAGTAGATAGAAGCTGTGAGAGAGATAGGACTTAGAAAAATTAGGAGATAGGACCCTCTCTCCCAGAGAGCTTCTGTACAAAAGGTCAACTTTGACCCTCCATAACTTACTGCTCAGGGGAGCAAATTCAGGGATTCTTTTTGCTATCGACTCAAGGGAGTCTTCCCTTCACAAGGGTGAAATTGGTCAGAGTTATTTTTTGCCAGGGTGACAGTTATTTTTGCTGAAACACAAAGTGGTCAGGGTTATCCTAGAGGCTTCTTGGAAGCTGTCCACTTTGAGGACTTATAGAGGTCTCAGAGTTTCACGGTATGGGCCCACCCTCTAGGGTACCAATCTTTAATGGAACTGGCTTCATATACTGGGAAAGTATGATGATAGGAGCTCTATGCGAAAAAAGGTTTTGGGGGATAGTGAGTGGACGGTTGGGGCGTCCATCAAGTCTTGAAATTCCTCCAGGGTTTGGAGGAAGCAGATTCACCAGGAAAGAGGATCCACCTTCAACAGGTGAAACAAAAGAAGGAGAGGCGGTGGACAAAAGAAAGGAGAAGGAGGCGACCACACCAATAGCAACTGGTTCAGCATTCATGTCACCTATTCCGAGGAACAAGGAGAATGATTCTGAAACGTGGGACTTCAACAATATGGGGGCAAAGCACTTCATCCTACGCCATCTCACTCAAGGACTTGCATGTCCTCATTTGCAGGTAGAAAGGACATCCAATCTTTGGATGGCTCTCATAGAGATGTACCGAAGTGGTACGATTTAGGAACAACAGTTGGCTGATCAAAAAGTTAAGGAGTATGTATACAAAGGGGGGAAGATGTTGGATTTTTGCATTGAGCTTGCTACACTCTTCATGGAGCTAGAGAGTGCGGGAAAAGATTTTAGTGAAAAAGAAAAGGTTAACTGTTTACTGATTAAGTTACTTGATGAGTTCGAGAACATAGTCAACCGTGTGCAGGTCTTGCCAGACTCAAGGTGGATATAGAAATCAGTTGTAGGGATGATTCTTGTTTGGGAGAATATGATTGAGATCCGAAGAGGAGGAAAGAGTGGCCAAGCCTTAGCAACTGCGACCGATTAGAGGAACAAGGATTCCCGGAAACCGGTCGGAAACTATAGGGGGAGGGAGCAGAAAAATCAGACCGACGAGTTCGGACCAAGGGCTCCCAAAGGTTTATGTAATTTCTGTAAGAAACCTCGGCACTATATGGCAGAGTACACTAAGTTAACCGAGCTTCGTTCAAAAGAGGGGCAGACCAGTGATACCCCAAGAGGAAAGAAAAAGGCCCTTGTGACACATGTACATGAGGCGGAATCCAAGGACGATGACGATGAGCTTCTTTTAGATGAGGACTTGGAGGCGAAAAACGAGGTCGAAATACCACGAAGGAAGAAATGTGCTTACGGTGGATTCAAAGGTGAAGCAGGCTAGATTGTAGATACAGGTGCCTCCATGCACATGTGTAAGGATAGGCACCTGTTCATTAAGATAAGAAATATTCCCACCGTAGAGATAGAGTACGGGGATGAAGGATAGTCACCACTACTCTTGTAGGATCGGTAGATTTAAAAGTGTTAGTAGAAGGAAAGACATCCATAGTAACATTCTCCAATGTATTGTTTATTCCAGAGCTGAACAAAAACCTCATCTCTACATCCGTATTAGATGATAAGGGTTTTTTTACTAGCACTAGGGAAGAGTTTTTACTGCTAGTTTTGAGGAGGATATCTATTTCATTGCTGAGAAAGGTAGCCATGGGATGTTTAGGCTGGTTTTAAGTAATGAAAAGAAGAAACTTTATTATGCTGGTGTTCATGATATTATGATGTGGCATAAGAGGCTTGGGCATGTGAATCTAGACAAGTTAAGAGAGATGAAAAAGATAAGAGTGGTGGAAGGGATTAAGTTTAGTGAGAATGATAATATAAGTGATTGTAGTGGATGTGCTCAAGGTAAAACACACAGATTACCCTTTCCTAAAACAACCACTTATAACGGAGAAAAAATTCTAGATCTAGTACACACAGATATTTGGGGACCAGCTAAAGTGCCCTCACCAGGGGGGAAGAGATTTATCATGACTATCACTGATGATTGGTCTCGGTATTCCCGAGTGTATTTTTTGAAAAACAAGTCCGAAGCTCAGGATTGTTTTAGACAATATAAAGCATGGAGCAAAAAACTTCATGAAACTCTAATCAAGAGAAAAAAGGAGTGACAATAGTGGAGAGTATACTTATAACCAGTTTGAGGATTTTCTAAGGGAAGATGGGGTCCAACACCAAAACACAGTTCCAAAAAACCTGGAACAGAATGGGGTAGCTGAAAGGTTAAATAGAACACTAAGTGATAGTGCTAGAAGTATGTTGTCAGATAAGAAGATAGGAAAAAGGTTTTGGGCAGAAGCAATGAACTGTGCTAATTACCTCAAAAATAGAATTCTTACTTTAGCTATAAAAGATCAAACACCTTATGAGAGATGGACAGGCCGGAAACCAGACATATCTCACTCAAAGGTTTTCGGCAGTGAAGTATTAAGTCTAGATACAGATCCGTCTAATTGGAAGCTAGATCCTAAAGGAAAACCAGGATACTTATTAGGATATGATGAGGATGTTAAAGGATATAGAGTTTATGATCTAAAAAGGGAAGATATAATTTTAGTAAAGCATCTAGAAGTTATGGATGAAGGAAAGTCCGTGGATCTCTTCAAATATACAAAGTCAGTAAAAATCAGATTTGAGTCAAAAAATTCCGATGACTTTAAGCTTCCTAACTATCTAGGTTTTAGAGAAGATGACATTCTTGCAGATACAAATCAAACCGAAAAGGACTTGGCTGTGGAAACGCGAGTGACAACTCTTCCCGAAGCGGAAGACGTAGTGGAAATTGATTCGGAATCAAGGGATAGGGGAGAAGATGAGTTTGTTCGAATGAATCCACGAGAACCATCTATTCCGGCCTCAGATTTTGAAGGGTGAAGGAGAAGTAGCAAAAGACTACAAGAAAAACAAGTTAATAACAAGGTAACTAAACTATCTCATCAAGATGAACCTCAAACTTATCGAGAGGCGATGACTTGTCGAGAAAGAAACCGGTGGAAGACATCCATCAATGAGGAGATGGCCTCAATTATGGCAGCCGATACTTGGGAGCTGGTGGATTGTCCACCTAACCGAAAACCAATCGGTTGTAAGTGGGTTTTCAAACTGAAACTGAACCCAGATAATAGAATCGAGCGCTACAAGGCCCGATTAGTGACAAAGGGATTTACATAAAAGGAGGGAATTGACTACGAGGAAACCTTTGCCCCGGAGGTCAAATTTCCCTCCCTCCGCATACTTCTCAACCTGGCAGCAGCGGAAGACATGGAAGTGCAGCAGATGGACATCAAGACAGCCTTTTTGCATGGAGAATTGGAAGAGGAGATCTTCATGAGAAACCCGAAGTGTTTGTGGAGGAAGGAGATGAGAGTAAGGTATGCCGGCTGATTAAATCTCTTTATGGTTTGAAACAGGCGCCTCGACAGTGGAATAAGAAGCTTGATGAGTTTCTTACCGGTCTGGGATATATCCGGATCAACTCAGATCACTCAATCTATGTTTTCGAAGATGAGGAAGGTTTTATATTTATTGCAATTTATGTTGATGATTTGCTTGTTTTAAGTAAATCAATGGAAAAAATTTATATACTGAAAACCGATCTTAAGAGGAGATTTGAAATGAAGGATATGGGGGAAGCAAAATATATTTTGGAATTTAAGTAGAGAGAGACTGAAAAAGAAAAATTATAAGATTGACTAAAAAGGAAGCAATAGGGAATATGCTTGAAAAATTTCAAATGGATAAAGCTAATAGTTGTACAACTCTAATGGAGTTGAAGAAGGGAAGTGAGGGGAGTGAGGAAGAAGGAGTCATAGTCTTAGACGAGGAATTATCTCCTGAAGAACAGAAGTTCATACAGACTATTCCTTACATGCAAGAAGTGGGAAGTCTGATCTATTTTATGAATTGTACCCGACCGGATTTAGCTGCAGCTGTAGGAGTGTTGAGTAGAAGTCTAAATGCTCCCACTAAGAGGAATTGGGAGGCTGCTAAGAGAGTCCTTTGATATTTGATAGGAACTAGGGATCTATGGTTGCATTTGGGTGGGGAGAATACTGACATCAATACTTCGAGTGATGCTAGTTATGGTGATGCTCGGATGAGGAGATGCACTTCTGGATATGTATTATATGTGGGTGATGGGGCTTGCTGTTGGAGTAGCAAACAGCAAAAAGTTACTGCTCAGTCCACCTTGGAGGCTGAGTATATGGCCTCTTGCTCTGCTGTAAAAGAATTGATGTGGGTCAAGTCTTTGCTTGGTGAGCTTGGTCACCTTAAGAGTGGTGTGCAGAAAATATTTTGTGATAATTAGGCAGCAATCGCTATTTCTGCCAATCTTAAACATCATTTTAAAACTAAACATATGGACATTAGACTCAGCTTTGTTAGTGAGAAAGTAGAAAACAAAATAATCAGTTTAGAGTACCGACCAGATAGTGAGATGGTAGTAGATATGATGACAAAACCTGTGCCTTCCCCTAAGCTAATTTTATGCAGGGAAAAGTGTGGTCTGAAATTAAAGATTGACTAGAAAATAAGGGGAGTGTAGAAATTAATGGTATTTTAAAGTATTTTCTCGGTCTGAATAGAAATAAGAAAGAAGCCGAGGCAGTCTACCTGTAATTTCTCTCTTCAACTCTCAAACTTGTCGCAGTCACTGAGAAATTGGAGAGGGAGCTAGAGCCATGGCTACCTAGGCTATCCAGAGGTTTACGGGAAAATATATATTAGTTAGGGGTTTATTTACTAAAAGGTATGTGCCGGCCACAGGATTTGATCTTGGAACCTGCCGGCCGGCAGATAGCCGGTAGCCGTTAGCCTTAGCCGTTAAGTCTAGAAGTAGTGTGTAACTCTGAGACCTCCATAAGTCCTCAGAGTGGACAACTTCCAAGAAGCCTCTAGGATAATCCTGACCCCTTTGTGTTTAAGCAAAAATAACTGCCACCCTGGCAGACAAAAACTCTGACCAACTTCACCCTTGTGAAGGCAAGACTCCCGTGAGTCGATAGCAAAAAGAATCTCTGAATTTGCTCCCCTGAGCAGTAAGTTATGGAGGGTCAAAGTTGACCTTTTGTACAGAAGCTCTCTGGGAGAGAGGGTCCTATCTTCTAATTTTTCTAAGTCCTATCTCTCTCACAAACTCTATCTACTGATGTACGGAACCAATCAGAATTGAGTTCCGTACGTAAAAGTACAGCTGCCGGTGTACTTTATGTACGGACATTGTACGACATGGCCAAAATGTCGACACATGTCAAATCCGGATTAGATGCCATAATCTCCGGAGATTCCACAATCCAACGGAATTTCGCCACGTGTCATCCGATGTGGCGATGGCCTAAAACCGCCGAAATCCTCCTCCGCGATCTTGGCGCTAATCTCGGCCGTCCGATTAAAGTCGGCTTTAATCGTAGCCGTAATAAATACATGCGCGGTATTTGTTTCATTTACGAAACAAATGCGCGGTACTGATTTGTGTCCGTACCGTAATCCGTACTTTACACATTACCGGATCTATATATCCCGTAATAAATTACAGTTAAATGGTTTATCGCACGTATATCTATTTAAATAATTATCAAACTATATAGTATGTAACATTACCGCTAGACTTAACGGCTAAGGCTACCGGCTATTTCCTATCTGCCGGCCGGTAGGTACATGGATCAAATCCTGTCGCCGGCACATACCTTTTAATTAATAAATAAACCCTAACATAAAATTCGCGTAAACCTCAGGATAGCCAAGGTAGCCATGGCTCTAGCTTCCTCTCCAATTTCTCAGTGACTGCGACAAGTTTGAGAGTTGGAGAGAGAAGTTAGAGATAGACTGCCTCGACTTCTATATTTCTTCTCAAACCTAGAAAATACTAATAAAACCATTAGTTTCTACATAGTGTTACGTACTATACGGTTTGATAATTATTTAAACATTTATACGTAGGATAGTTCATTTAACTGTAACTGTTTACGAGAGACATATATCTAGTAATTGTAAAAGTACGGATTACGGTACGGATAAGAAACTAATACCGCGCATTTATTTCTTTAGTGAAACGAATACCGCACATGTATTTATTACGGCTACGATTAAATGTGAATTTAATCAGACGGCTGGAATTAACGCCGAGATCGCGGAAGAGGATTTCGGCGGTTTGTGGTCATCGCCACATCGGATGACAAGTGGGGAAATGACATTGGATCGCAGCATCTCCGAGGATTAAGGGAGCGAATCCGGACATACCACGTGTCGACATTTAGGCCATGTTGTAAAGTGTCCGTACAGGAAGTACACCGGTAGCTGTACTTTTGTGTATGGAACTGAAATCAGATTGGCTCCGTACATCAGTAGATAGAGTATGTGAGAGAGATAGGACTTAGAAAAATTAGAAGATAGGACCCTCTCTCCTAGAGAGCTTCTGTACAAAAGGTCAACTTTGACCCTCCATAACTTACTGCTCAGAGGAGAAAATTTAGAGATTCTTTTTGCTATCGACTCACGAGAGTCTTGCCTTCACAGGGGTGAAGTTTGTCAGAGTTATTTTCTGCCAGGGTGACAGTTATTTTTGCTGAAACACAAAGGGGTCAGGGTTATCCTAGAGGCTTTCTTGGAAGCTGTCCACTTTGAGGACTTATGGAGGTCTCAGAGTCTCACTTGACAAACCCAGAAATTTGATCCACGTACCTACAGTCTGTTAAGCTAGCCGGTAGCGGATAGCTTTATCGTACAAGTCTAGGATCGGTGCTGAGACATATATGTTTTGATACATATATAAACTGTTAAGCGTGAACAAATTTATATAAAGCAAACTATAAACGTCGTGCATGGATACATTTTTGTAAAGTACGGAGTACGGTACGGTTCCGAAACAGATACGGCCATTTTGTTTTGACAGGGAAACAAATATCGCGCATCAATTTATGACAGCTACGATGAAAACCCGGTTTGATCGGACGACCGCCAAGGATGTCGAGATCGCGGAATAGGATTTTGCAGTTTTCGTTCACCGCTACATGGATTAACACATGGCACGGCCACATTGGATTACGGCATCATCGAGGATTACAAGAACGAATCAAGGTATGACATGTGTCGAGTGGGTGGCCATGTCGTACCATGGTCGTACAGAAAGTACACCGACACCTGTACCTTTTTGTACGACACACTATTTTTATTGGTGGCGTACTTTAGTAGATAGAGTTTTAGAGAGAGATAGGACTTAGGAAAATTTGGTAGATATGACCCTCTCTCCTATAGAGCTTCTATACAAAAGGTAAACTTTGACCCTCTATAACTTACTACTCAGGGGAGCAAATTCAAAGATTCTTTTTGCTATTGACTCAAGGGAGTCTTCCCTTCACAAAGGTGAAGGTGGTCAGAGTTTTTGTCTGCTAGGGTGGCAGTTATTATTGTTGAAACACAAAGGGGTCAGGGCCATCCTAGAGGCTTCGTGTGAGCTGCCTACTCTGAGGACCTATGGATGTCTTTGAGTTGCAAGTTATGGGCCCACCCTCTAGGTTGCCCATCTTTATTGGAACTGACTTCACATATTGGGAGAGTATGATGACTGGAGCTATATGTGAGAAAAGGTTTCAGGGAATAGTGAGTGGATGACTAAGGCGTCCATCCAGTCTTGGCATCCTTCGAGGGTTTGGAAGAAGCAGATTCACCAGAGATGCAGATCCATCTCCAATAGAGGAGACAAAGGAAGGGGAGGTGGCGGACGAAGGAAATGAGAAGGAGACGATCACACTGATAGCAACGGGTTCGGGATTCATGTCACCTATTCCGAGGAACGAGGAGAATGATAACGATATCTGGGACTACAACAATATGGCGACAAATCACTTCATCCTCCACTATCATACTCAAGGGCTTGCATCTCCTCATTTCGTGGTAGAGAGGGCATTTGATCTTTGGGTGGCTCTCATAGAGATGTACTGAAATGGTACAATTCAGCAACAACAATTGGCTGATTAAAAAATTAACGCATATGTATACAAGGGGGGGAAGATGTTGGATTTTTGTAATGAGCTCGTCACACTTTTCATAGAGTTAGAGAGTGTTGGACAGGTTCAAACTTAAAAGATGAAGGTTAACTGCTTGCTCATGAAGTTACCAGATGAGTTCGAGAACATAGTCAACCATGTGTAAGACTTGCTAGACTCAAGGTGGATATGGAATTCAGTGGTAGGGATGAGTCTCGTTCGGGAGAACACAATTGAGATCTGAAGTAGAGGAAAGAGTGGGCAAGCCTTGGCTGTTGGGACCGATTCGATGAACAACGATTTTTGAAAATCGATCAGAAATTATGGAGAGGGGGGGGGGCAAAAAACTCAGACCGAGGAGTTTGGACCAAAGGCTCCCAAGGGTTTGTGTCATTTTTGTAAGAAATCAGAGCACTATATGGCGGAGTGCACTAAGTTAACCGAACTTCAGTTAGAGGAGGGGCTGATCGGTGGACCTCCAACAAGAAAGAAAAAGGCTCTTGTTACTCAGGTACACGAGGAGGAATTCGAGGACGAGAACGGTGAGCTCTTGCTGGATGAGGAGATGGAGGCAAAGACCGAGGTTGAAATTCCTCGAAAGTAGAAATGTGCTTTTGGAGGTTTGAAAGGCGAAGGAGGTTGGATTGTGTATTCCAGTGCGTCCATGAAAATGTGTAAGGATACACACCTGTTCACTAACATGAGAAAGATTCCCATCATAGTGATAGAGTATGGGGATGGGAGGGTAGTCACTACTACTATTGTAGGATCGGTAGATTTGAAAGTCTTAGTGGAGGGAAAAGCATCCATAGTGACATTCTCTAATGTGTTGTTTATTCCAGAATTAAACAAAAACCTCATCTCAATGTCTGTGTTAGATGATAAGGGTTTTGATGTTGTTATACAACCACCGTTGCAGGAGGAGAACCAATAGTAGTAGTGGAAGTAGACATGAACACCAACAGAAACTATCAAAGTACCTACTCAACAGCCAGCTTTGAACTAACACAAAATATGACTCAAAAAGCCAATATGCCTCAAATTTGCCACAGTGATACAAAATATAGTAAACTAGCAATTCCCAAACTTGCAGCCCAAGTGGGCGAGTAAACCATAAGATATAATATTTGGAAGTTTCCCAAAAATTGCCTCAATAAAATCATATTCCCAAAACTGGATACTACAAAATTGGCTAAGTCCTAAGTTATATACTCACAGTGTGTATCTATTGATCTACACTAATTTGGGTAACCGTTAGTACGGTTATTATCCTGACTAACGACAAAGCATCCTACTTGTACGTCATTGTACCTTAAAAACCCTAATTATTATTTTCTAAAAACCTGAGTAATGGAACACTATTTTTTATTACACTAAACTACAAATAAATGTTATTCAGATATTTACAGATATTGAACCGTACACAAAACGTTCCAACTGTACACAAAACGTTCGAAATGCTTAGTCAGCGGCAATCGCTAAAGTCCAGCCGAATGTGGTTGTGTAGTACGAAGCACCAAAGTGTTTCGTCACTTGTGGTCCCACGCGAATCACGCTTGTGGTCCCTCGTGAATCACGCTTGTGGTCTTGGGTGAATCGCGTCCATTGAAGCAAATTTGATCGACGATGGTACCGTCAAACTGTACCATATGTTTCCGAAGTACCCGGGTCAGATCTCGTTCGTCCAATCATCTAAATCGAATCGTCAACTGTTTTGACACGTATGGCTTACTGTCGGCGCCACTCCGAAAAACCTGCATTCGTTTTTTTCACCAACACGTATCCCTGCAAAAGTATGATACACTATACTGTACTATTTGCTATTGTAACGCTAATAAACGTAAGTATTACAGTAGACTACTAGGAAAATATCCTAAGTTATTTTTACCCTTATTTATTGAAATAAATCTTTATAAATTACAACACTCCCCTAAATCTTTAGACTCAGTTACTTAGTTAGTCTAATAGCATCTTTGCAAAACTGTAACTTAAGAGCAGGAAGGGCTTTTGTTAACATGTCAGCCAACATCTTCTCATCCGGTAAATAACATTGTTTAACGACTTTTGCAACTACTTTTTCTCTAACAAAATGAAGTCTAACATCTATGTGTTTGCTCTTAAAATGATGTGTGGGGTTAGAGGTAATTGTTATGGCTGCCTAGTTGTAACACCAGATAACTTGAGGACCAGTTTGCATATACCCAAGTTTTTGTAAAATGGACTTGACCCATAAGAGCTCCTTGAGGGCAGAAACTGCTGCCATATATTTTGACTCCATTGTGGATTGAGCCGTAACCTTTAGTAATTTGCTACTCCAACAGCAAGTTCCATAATCAATCTTCAAAACAAAGCCGGTCGTAGATTTCCGGCTTGGCATGTCTCCATAGCGAGCATCGCTCCATGTTTGTATTTTCACCTCTCCTCCTCCAAGTACAAGCTTGAGATTTTGAGTACTTGCAAGATATCTCAACACCCTTTTTGCTGCTTCCCAATATGCCTTTTTAGGATTATGCTGACTTGTACTCAAGACTCCCATAGCTGCTGCAATGTCGGGTCTTGTTGAGTTCATAAAATATATAAGACTTCCAACTACCTATCTATATGGCTTTCAAGCCATAAACTCTTCCTCCCCTGTCTCTAGATTCTCACAAACCATTATGCGTGAGTCTGACTCAATTACTTCAAAATTTTGCCTGAATTCAATGGGAGTTATAGATCCTTTGACATCTTTCATTTCAAATCTTTCCAGCATGTTACCTATTGCTTCTTTCTAAGTGAACATAATCAACCTTTTGTTTTTGTCTCTTTCTACCTGTAAACCTAAGATATACTTGGCCTCTCCGAGGTCCTTCATCTCAAACCTAGAACTTAAAGCCGCTTTAATGCGGTTTATTTCATCCATTGACTAACTTATTAATAATAGACCATCCACATATACAACAATGTCAATTATCCCATCCCCCCCTTGAAGAACATGTACAAAATGATCTGAGCTAATTCTCTTAAAACCTAGCCCAGTCAAAAACTCATCTAACTTCAAATTCCATTGTCTGGGGGCTTGTTTTAGCCATACAAAGATTTCATCAGTTTGCACACCAATTCCTCCTTTCGTTTTTCTACATACATATCATGTTGTTTCATGTAGATGGTCTCTTCTAATTCTCCATGCAAGAAAGCTGTTTTAACATCCATTTGTTGTATTTCCATATTTTCTATAGTCGGTAGACTTAGCAAGATTATGACAGTAGGAAATCCAACAACTGGAGAGAAGGTTTCTTCAAAATCAATACCTGCTTTTTGATTATACCCCTTGGCCACTAGTTTGGCCTTATACCTTTTTATGGTGTTGTCCGGGTTCAACTTCACCTTGAATACCCATTTGGTGCCGATGGCTTATCTGCTTGGAGGAAGATCCACCAGCTCCCACGTCTGTGCCTCCATAATAGATTTTATTTCATCGTTCGCCGCCTCAATCCGATGATTTCTCTCAGGTGATGAAAAGGCCTCCTGAATTGTTAGAGGCTCCTTTGTAGCTGCAGAAAAAGCAAAGTGAGAGCTTGCTTGCAGACGACAACTAGATCTCTTCCCCCCCGGAAATTTTGAGGCTAAAAGTTTTGCCAGTCTTCGATTTGACTGCCTTTGCTGATCCGCGACTTGTGGTGTAACCGTTTGTTCCGCTTGAGCTAGAACTTGTGGTGAAGCCTTCGTGGACCCGCCAGTCTCAACATCGAGCTGGTGGCACAGTGGTAGTGCGTTCGCAGCTGAAGTGAAAGGTCCTAGGTTCGAACCCTGGCCGGCTCAATTTTCCCAAGTGTGGGACATGCCGTATCCCGGATTTCTAGGAAATCTAACATGGTATCGGAGCCAGCGGGATTGCGGATGGTTTGACCGGCTTTCCCGTGAGGGGGGGTGTTGGATTGGCACGTGAAGCCGGTCCAATACGGGGTAGAATATGGAAATATCCATACTCGAGCCGCCCGTAATAAATGGGTACGGACCCGCCAGTCTCAACATCGAGCTGGTGGCACAGTGGTAGTGCGTTCGCAGCTGAAGTGAAAGGTCCCAGGTTCGAACCCTGGCCGGCTCAATTTTCCCAAGTGTGGGACATGCCGTATCCCGGATTTCTAGGAAATCTAACATCGTGAAGTCACTAAAGGAACTAAATGAAGAGTAGTCCCATTTGGTTGTGGAAAGTAAACTTGCTGCGTGTGGTGAAATATTACATATTCTTGGTTTTCCTTTGCCGGTTTGTCTGGCACTTGAAAAGAGTCAAGCGAATCCATCTCATTTTTAATCTGGATATTTCTAGAGATAACCACTTTCTGTTTCTCAAATACAAAAACTCTATAACCTTTTGCATTATTATCATACCCCATGAAAAATTTTGGTAAGCCTTTAGAATCTATTTTCCATCTATCCTGTGAAGTGTCTAAAATAAAACACTTGCTGCCAAAGATCTTAAAGTGACTAACATCATGTTTTTCTCCTGTCCGAAGCTCAAAAGTTGTAGTGTTAATAGATCTAGCAGCAATTCTATTCTTAATATATATAGCGCAATTAAGTACTTCAACCCAGAATTTCAAATCTAGCCCTTTATCTCTAAGCATGGACCGAGCACTTTCGGTCACTGTTCTATTTAATCTCTCAGAAACACCATTCTGCTCCAGTGTATATGGAACTGTAAGATTGTGACTTATACCTTGTTGAAGGAGAAACTCTTCGAATTCCTTTGATGTATATTCTCCCCCATTGTCCGGTCTCAGCGCCAAGATAAGAACTCCATGAAGCTTTTAAGCCCACGCTTTATAGTGTTTGAAGTGAGTAAACACTTCACTTTTATGTTGCATGAAGTAAACTTTGGAATATCTTGAGTAGTCATCTGTAAATGTAACCATACAGTGGACGCCTCCAACGGAAGCCACTTGTGAAGGACCGAGAACATCAGAATGTATTAACCGCAGAACTTTCTCCAATCTGTGGTGTGTTTCTTGTGGAAATGGCAATTTGTGGATCTTGCCAAGTGAACAACCATCACATGATTTTATAGGATGGGAACTGAGAGAAACTCCTTCAACTTTTCCCGAATTCACCATTTTTTTAAGGCTATCATAATTCATATGTCCTAATCTTTTATGCCACAACTCATTATCCGATTGGACACTGGAGTAGAGAACATCATTTTCTTTATATTCAGCCATGTCCACCCAGTACATTTTGCTAGCATCTCTAGTTCGTGTAACTGCTACTTTCCCTTTCTTGCTAGCAACTTGTCTACCTTCTTTCAGAACGACTTCAAAGCCTTTGCTCTCCACTAATGATGTAGAAAAAAGAAATTTTTAAAACTCTGGAACAAACAAAACATTATGAAGGGTTCATTCTACCGACTTTCCCCCACATCTACCATCAAAGATACATCACCCTGAGCTGAGGTTTGAACACTCATGCCACAAGCATAATAAATACTCTTTGGAGATGTTTGCTATAAATTCGTAAAAGACGCCTTGTTCCAACACATATGGGCAGACGCTCCCGTGTCCATGATCCATCTTGCATCCTTAAGACCCTCCATGGCTGCCGCAATAGCAAATAATGCCGCATCCTCTGTCTCTTTGAAGCTTAAAGACTTATCTGCCTTAGTTGCAGAAGCTGAAAAAATAGCATTTCCACGGGTAGGATTCCCAAAGAAGCCTTTGTGATATTGGCTTTGCTGGCAACCTGGCCTGTATAAACCTGTCTTATAAGCCTTTTTCAGCTTAGGACAGTACCTGTATCCATGACCCTCTCATAAAAATAAAAGCAAGTAGTAGAAGATGGCCTATTATGCCTCTGATTATAATAAGTAAATTGATTCTGATTCTGGTTAAACTGACTCTTGTTCTGATTAATCTGATTTCTTTTGTCAAAGTCTGTGGAAAAAGCTTCAACCTTTCCTTCTCCTTCAAGGAGTTTAGTATTAGTCTCTTCCTCTTATATAAGATTATATGCTAACTGAAATGACCAGCTAACTTTATCATGACTTTTTAACTCAACGGACACACCCTTCATGCTACTAGGGAGACCTCAAATAAGCAAAATTGTCTGTTGAAACTCATGAAATAACCCCCAAGCAGAAGAGTGAGCATCAATCAGTCTACGAAAATCGTCAGAATACTCGACCATAGTACCCTCCGAGTATTTGTATCCCCAAATTTTTCCAGCCACCAAGAGCTCCCCTGAACATTCGATTTCTCAAAAGCGGATTTAAGTGATGTCCAATTCTCGCTCGCCTTCTTCATTTTCAGTGGAGAAATGACCAAATTTTATGAAATACAAAGAATTAGATTGTTCCTTGCCATATAATTCTTTTTCGACCAAGTCGGATCTGTTTCATCAACGGAGCCATCCAAGACCCGGAATAAGTCTGCAGTTTCAAACGACGATTCAACCATCGCCGCCCAATACGCATACTTTTGGCCATTAAAGATAGGAATTCTTGACAAAAGGCCCATAACGTGTTGTTCTACAACCACCGTTGCAAGAGGAGAACCAGCAGTAGTAGTGGAAGTAGACATGAACACCAGCAGAAACTATCAAAGTACCTACTCAATAGCCAACTTTGAACTGACACAAAATATGACTCAAAAAGCCAATATGCCTCAAATTTGCCACAGTGATACAAAATACAGTAAACTAACAATTCTCAAACTTGGAGCCCAAGTGGCCGAGTAAACCATAAGATATAATATTTGGAAGTTTCCCAAAAATTGCCCTCATAAAATCATATTCCCAAAACTGGATACTACAAAATTGGCTAAGTCCTAAGTTATATACTCACAGTGTGTATCTACTGATCTACACTAATTTGGGTAACTGTTACTACGGTTATTATCCTGACTAACGACAAAGCATCCTACTTGTACGTCATTGTACCTTAAAAACCCTAATTATTATTTTCTAAAAACCTGATTAATGGAACACTATTTTTTATTACACTAAACTACAAATAAATGTTATTCAAATATTTACAGATATTGAACCGTACACAAAACGTTCCAACCGTACACAAAACGTTCGAAATGCTTAGTCAGCGGTAATCGCTAAAGTCCAGCCGAATGTGGTTGTGCAGTACGAAGCACCAAAGTGTTTCGTCACTTGTGGTCCCACGCGAATCACGCTTGTGGTCCCTCGTGAATCACGCTTGTGGTCTTGGGTGAATCGCGTCCATTGAAGCAAATTTGATCGACGATGGTACCGTCAAACTGTACCATATGTTTCCGAAGTACCCGGGTCAGATCTCGTTCGTCCAATCATCTAAATCGAATCGTCAACTGTTTTGACACGTATGGCTTACTGTCGGCGCCACTCCGAAAAACCTGCATTCGTTTTTTTCACCAACACGTATCCCTGCAAAAGTATGATACACTATACTGTACTATTTGCTATTGTAACGCTAATAAACGTAAGTATTACAGTAGACTACTAGGAAAATATCCTAAGTTATTTTTACCCTTATTTATTGAAATAAATCTTTATAAATTACAACACTCCCCTAAATCTTTAGACTCAGTTACTTAGTTAGTCTAATAGCATCTTTGCAAAACTGTAACTTAAGAGCAGGAAGGGCTTTTGTTAACATGTCAGCCAACATCTTCTCATCCGGTAAATAACATTGTTTAACGACTTTTGCAACTACTTTTTCTCTAACAAAATGAAGTCTAACATCTATGTGTTTGCTCTTAAAATGATGTGTGGGGTTAGAGGTAATTGTTATGGCTGCCTAGTTGTAACACCAGATAACTTGAGGACCAGTTTGCATATACCCAAGTTTTTGTAAAATGGACTTGACCCATAAGAGCTCCTTGAGGGCAGAAACTGCTGCCATATATTTTGACTCCATTGTGGATTGAGCCGTAACCTTTAGTAATTTGCTACTCCAACAGCAAGTTCCATAATCAATCTTCAAAACAAAGCCGGTCGTAGATTTCCGGCTTGGCATGTCTCCATAGCGAGCATCGCTCCATGTTTGTATTTTCACCTCTCCTCCTCCAAGTACAAGCTTGAGATTTTGAGTACTTGCAAGATATCTCAACACCCTTTTTGCTGCTTCCCAATATGCCTTTTTAGGATTATGCTGACTTGTACTCAAGACTCCCATAGCTGCTGCAATGTCGGGTCTTGTTGAGTTCATAAAATATATAAGACTTCCAACTACCTATCTATATGGCTTTCAAGCCATAAACTCTTCCTCCCCTGTCTCTAGATTCTCACAAACCATTATGCGTGAGTCTGACTCAATTACTTCATTTTAGATGTGAATCCTTGTGGCAGGCATATGTTTTGGCGTTTTGACAGGTGGACATGAGTGGGATGGGATGAGGGTGAGAGGTGGGAATAGCTCATCTTCAAATTCCATTGTCTGGGGGCTTGTTTTAGCCATACAAAGATTTCATCAGTTTGCACACCAATTCCTCCTTTCGTTTTTCTACATACATATCATGTTGTTTCATGTAGATGGTCTCTTCTAATTCTCCATGCAAGAAAGCTGTTTTAACATCCATTTGTTGTATTTCCATATTTTCTATAGTCGGTAGACTTAGCAAGATTATGACAGTAGGAAATCCAACAACTGGAGAGAAGGTTTCTTCAAAATCAATACCTGCTTTTTGATTATACCCCTTGGCCACTAGTTTGGCCTTATACCTTTTTATGGTGTTGTCCGGGTTCAACTTCACCTTGAATACCCATTTGGTGCCGATGGCTTATCTGCTTGGAGGAAGATCCACCAGCTCCCACGTCTGTGCCTCCATAATAGATTTTATTTCATCGTTCGCCGCCTCAATCCGATGATTTCTCTCAGGTGATGAAAAGGCCTCCTGAATTGTTAGAGGCTCCTTTGTAGCTGCAGAAAAAGCAAAGTGAGAGCTTGCTTGCAGACGACAACTAGATCTCTTCCCCCCCGGAAATTTTGAGGCTAAAAGTTTTGCCAGTCTTCGATTTGACTGCCTTTGCTGATCCGCGACTTGTGGTGTAACCGTTTGTTCCGCTTGAGCTAGAACTTGTGGTGAAGCCTTCGTGGACCCGCCAGTCTGTACCATATGTTTCCGGAATTCCCGGGTTAAATCTCGTTTGTCCGATCATGTGAATCGAATCGTCAACTATTTTGACACGTATGGCTGACTATCGGCGCCACTCCGAAAAACCTTCATACGTTCTTTTGTTGACACATGTCCCTACAAAGGTACGATACACTATACTGTACAATTTGCTACTGTAACGCTAATAAAGGTAAGTATTACAGTAGACTACTAGGAAAATATCCTAAGTTATTTTTACCCCTATTTACTGAAATAAAGATTTATAAATTATAACATTTGAGACTAGCACTAAGAAGGGAACCTTTACTGCTAGCGTTGTGGAGGAAGTTTATTTTTTTGCCGAAAAAGGTAGCCAAGGGATGTTTAGGCTGATTTTAAACAATGAAAAAAATAAACTTTACTATGCTGGTGTTCATGATATTATGTTGTGGCATAAGAGGCTTGGACATGTGCATTTAGATAAGTTGAAATAAATAAAAAAGATGGGAATAGTGGAAGGAATTCAGTTTGGAGAAAGTGAATACCTAAGTGAATATAGTGGTTGTGCTCAAGGTAAGGCACAGAGGTTACCCCTTCCCAAAGGAAGCCACTTATAAAGGGGACAAAGTGTTAGACTTGGTACACACTGATATTTGGGGAGTGGCCAAAGTGCCCTTACCTAGTGGTAAAAGGTTTATGATAACAATCACTAACGATCGGTTTCGATTCTTTAGAGTGTATTTATTGAAAAATAAATCAAAGGCCCCACATGTTTTTAAGGAATATAAGGCATGGAGTGAGAAACTACATGAAACCTCTATTAAGAGAGTAAAAAGTGATAATGGGGAAGAGTAAACCTCCAATCAGTTTGAGGATTATTTGAGAGAAGATTGAGTGCAACACCAAAAGACAGTTCCTGAAAATCCTGAGCAGAATGGTGTAGCCGAGAGGTTAAATAGAACACTAAGTGATAGTGCCAGGAGTATGTTATCAGATAAGAAGATAGGAAAGAGCTTTTCGGTCGAAGCTAAGTGTTGATATTTGAGTATTTTCTAGGTCTGTATTGGGATAGAAAAGAGCAGAGGCTGTTTGCCTCTAACTCCCTTCTCCAAGCCCCCACACTTGTCGTTGTCACTGAAGGCTAGATAAGGAGCTAGAGCCATGGTTGCATGAGCTCACTAGAGAAGATATGGGGTGAATTGGGTAGATTTACCAAAAGGTAATTGATGGACACAGGAATTGATCTTGGTAGTTGCCGTCCGTAAAGTCACCCGTAGCAGGTAACTTTGTCTGTTTAGTCTAGGACTAGTGCTAAGGTTTATTGGATTTTATACGTATTTAAACATGTACACGTAGGTTTTTCCATTTAACTAGATTACGGTTTATAGGGCATAGAAACAGTTGTACTATTAGTACTGAACGAAACAAATAGTACGGACATATGTTTCGACGATCCGTATTAAATACTGATATAAATCGGACGGTCGTGGTTAGCCCCGACTTCACGAAAAGGACATTTTGGCGGTTTGCGGACTCCGCCACTCCAAGTGACACGTGGCAACATCATACGGGTTTAAAAAATCTTCGGAACGGAAGACACAAAATCTGGATGTGACAAATGCCGCAATATGTTGACATCCTACACTGTCCGTACAGAAAGTACTCCGGCATCTGTACTTTATTCTACGGTACAGTCTTGTGATTGGTCAGTACCTCAGTACTAGGGGGTTTAGAGAGGGGTTTGTGACTTATAAAATTTTGGGTAGGTAGCCGCCTCTCCCAGAGAGCATCTTTTACAAAAGTCAAACTTTGGCTAGCCATAAAAATTAATTTACTTCACCATTTTAAGTGAATTTTTTTGCTGCCAACTCAACCGAGTCCAAGCTACACATGGGTGTAGTCGGTGAGAGTTATTGCCTGCCAATGTGGCTGAATTTCTAAGGGAAAGTCAAATTGGGTGAATGTGTCCAAATCACATATTCTAACTTTGCATTCTGTGGTGGAATTGAGCACACAGAAAGTCTTATTTCACAAGGGTGAAGCTGTAATTGGGTTCTAATTGTCAAGGGGTCAATCATTTGGGTTTATATAAACTTGGAGTCGGCAATCTCTAGATAAGCTTCTTTTGATCTGCGAATTCTGCGTGGCAATGGAGACCATAGAATTTCACTATGAACTGTGCAAAATATCTCAAGAATAGAATTCTTACTTCGCCAGTAAAAGGCCAAACTCCTTATGAGAGATGGACTGGCCGAAAACCAGATGTTTCACACTTAAAGGTTTTTGGTAGTCAAGTATTCAGCCTAGACACAGATTAGTCAAATTGGAAGTTGGATCTGAAAAGAAAACCAAGATATCTGTTAGGATATGATGGAGATGTAAAATGGTATAGAGTCTATGATCTCAAGAGAGAAGATATAATCCTAGTAAAGCATATAGTGGTCATGGATGAAGGGAAATGTATAAATCCCTTTAAGCATACAAATATAGTCGAAATAAGATTTGAGTCAGAAAATTCTGATGACTTTGAGCTTTCTAACTATCCAGGTTTTCGAGAAGATGATAAACTTGTAGGTTCAAATCAAACCGAGGAGGATTCAGCCGTGGAACCCCCAGTGCCAACTCCAACCAAAGCGGAAGACGTGGTGGAAAAGACCCGTAATTGAGGGATATGGGAGAATAAAACCTGTTTGAATGAATCCACGAGAGCCATCTATTCCAGCATCAAAGTTTGAGGGTGGAAGGAGAAGCAGCAAAAGACTGCAAGAGAAACAAGTTAACAACAAAGTAACCAAACTGTCTCATCCCGATGAACCCCAAACTTATGGTGAGGTGATGAAATGTCCTGAGAGGAACTGGTCGAAGACAACCATTAATGAGGAGATGGGTTCGATTATGGCAGCCAATACGTGGGAATCGGTGGAGTGTCCCCTTGATAGGAAGCCAATCTGGTGTAAGTGGGTATTCAATTTGAAACTCTTCCCGGATAACACCATTGAGCGCTACAAGGCTCGGTTAGTTGCGAAGGGATTTACCTTAAAAGAGGGAATTGACTACAAGGAGACTTTTGCTCCGGTCTTCATGTTTCCCTCTGTTCGGATACTTCTCAGTATGGCGGCATGAGAAGACATGGAAGTGCATCAAATGGACATGAAGACGACCTTCCTACATAGAGAGTTGGAAGAGGAGATTTTTATGGGACTATCCGAAGGATTTCTGGAGCAAGAGGAGGAGAGCAAGGTATGACGATTGATCAAATCTTTGTATGGGCTGAAACAGGCGCCATGGCAATGGAACAATAAGCTCGATGAGTTTCTTACAGGTTTGGGATGAATTCAGTCCATCTCAGATCACCTAATTTATATGTTTGAATATGAAGAAGGATTTATTTTTATTGCAATTTATGTTGATGATTTGCTTGTTTTAAGTACATCTATAGATAAAATAAATAAGTTCAAAAGTGATCTAAAAGGAAGATTTGAGATGAAGGATATGGGAGAAGCAAAGTATATTTCGGGAATTCAGGTAGAGAGAGACAGAGATAGAAAAATAATAAGATTAACTCAAAAAGAGGCCATTGGAAACATGTTAGAAAGATTCCAAATGGACAAGGCTAATAGTTGTACCACTCCTATGGAACTAAAGAAGGGAAGTTAGGGTAGTGTGGAAGAGGGAGTTATAATCTAGGATAATGAGGTAGGCCGCGAAGAGAAAAGATTTATGTAGACCATCGCTTATAGACAAGTTGTGGACAGCCTAATATATTTCATAAATTATACCCGTCCGGACATAGCCGCAACTGTAGGAGTACAAAGTAGAAGTATGAATGCTCCCACTAAGAAAGATTGGGAGGCAGCTAAGAGAGTCCTTAGATATCTCATAGGGACTAGAGATCTATAGTCACATTTTGGTGGATATAGTACTGACATCACCACTTGGAGTGATGCCAGCTATGGGGATGCTCCTACGAGGAGATGCACGTCTGGGTATGTATTGTATGTGGGTGACGGGGCTTGCTGTATGAGCAGCAAACAACAAACGGTCATTGCTCTGTCCACCATGGAGGCTGAGTAAATGGCCTTTTGCTCTGCTGTAAAATAATTAATGTGGGTCAAGTCCTTGTTTGGTGAACTTGGTCATGTTAAGAGTGGTGTTCAAAAAGTATTTTGTGATAATCAGGCTGGTATTGCCATTTCTGCCAATCCTAAACACCATTTAAAAGCAAAACATATGTACATTAACTTAGCTTCGTTGGGGAAAAGAAAAAAGACAAAATAATCAGTTTAGAATATAGACCAGATAGTGAAATGGTAGCAGGTATGATGACCAAACTTGTGCCTTCCCCTAAGCTAATTTTCTGTAGGGAGAAATGTGGTCTGAAATTAAAAGGTGACTAAAAATAAAGAGGGTGTAGAAATTAGTGGTTTTTTTAGTATTTTCTAGGTCTAAAATTAAATGCAGAAAAGAAGCTGAGGTCGTCTGCCTCTAACTCCTCTTTTCAGCTCCCACACTTGTTGCAGTCATTGAAGGTTGAACAGGGAGATAGAGCCATGGCTGCCTGTGTTACCCAGAGAGAGACAAGCTGATATTTTAGTAGATTTACTAAAAGGGTGCTGGGCAGACCCAGGATTTGATCCTAGTACCTACCGTCTGTTAAGCTAGCCGGCAGCGGTTAGGTTTATCCTACAAGTCTAGGATCTGTGCTAAGATATATAGGGTTTGACAAATATATAAACTATTAAGCGTGAACTAATTTATTTAACGAAAACTATTGACGTCGTGCATGGATACAATTTTGTAAAGTACGGAGTACGGTACGGTTCCGAAACAGATACCGCCATTTTATTTCGACAACGAAACAAATATCGCACATCGATTTATGACAGCTACGATTAAAACCCGGTTTGATCAGACGGCCGCGAAGGATGTCGAGATCGAGGAATAGGATTTTGGCGGTTTTCGGTCACCGCCAGATTGATTGACACGTGGCACGGCCAGATTGGATTACAGCATCTCTAAGGAATACAGGAACGAATCCACATATCACATGTGTCGACTGGTTGGCAATGTCGTACAATGGCCGTATAGAAAGTACAGCGACACTTGTACCTTTTTGTACGACACAATATTTTGATTGGTGCCGTATTTCAGTAGATAGATTTTTAGAGAGAGATATGACTTAGGAAAATTTGGTAGATAGGACCTTCTCTCCCAAAGAGCTTCTGTACAAAAGGTCAACTTTGACCCTCCATAACTTACTGCTTAGGGGAGCAAATACAAAGATTTTTTTGCAATCGACCCATGGAAGTCTTCCTTTCACAAGGGTGAAAGTAGTCAGAGTTTTTTTCGGCCCCGGTGGCAATTTTTCTTCTTGAAACAGAAAAGGGTCAGGGTTATCCTAGAGGCTTCGTGTGAGCTGCCTACACTGAGGACCTATGAGGTCTCAGAGTTGCATTTACTGGGACCGCCTAATGGAGAACATGCCTTAGGGTGCGTCTCTATGTAGTTCAAAGTTGGAGAATTTCCTTTGTTTTTTAGCGCAGATTCGGCGGACCGGGATTTCGGGTATCTCTATGTGTACCAAACGAAACAGTCACTTAAGGGCGTGACGATTGTATACGTCGACAATGCTTGTGACGGTTGTTGACGGTGTTCAATGTATGATAATGTAAGCTATTTTTTGTAGCTTCTTGTGACGTCGCATGAGTTTTTCGTGACATTGTAGACGTACCACCTTCCGTCCCGTGGTGTTTCACCGTTGAAGAAGATGCACTTTGCCTTTGCGTCTCGCGTCCGCTCGACGTGAAATGGCATCGGAATCTTGAGACCCCTCGTGTAATAAAATCCGTACCAGCCCCAAACAGACAAAACCAAACAAATTGTGTACTTTAACTCGTCGTACCCGAACGCAAACAGGCAAAAGATAGCGGGTCATGCACTTTTCGTCGTCGCTTGAATTCTTTTAAAAAATTTGGAAATTTTTTTACATATGCGAACATGTGTTCCTATTTGTTTTTCGAAAATAATTTGTTTTAAAACACATTAACCCTGTGTTTTATAGAAAAGTTTGAAGATGACGTTTTTTGGCGTGGCCGTGGGTTGAAGAACACAAAACGACAACATGTAGTATATTTTTAATTCGATGATGACGCAAAATGTACTTTTCATTTTTTCTATTTGTTTGTACACTTGAAACTTACGCGGTAAGGCTCTCAGTTTTACAAGAAAACGACTGAAGAAAACTATTACTTTTAAATATAGAGACGCTCCTTTAACTGTATGTTATGTCCGTTGCTACGCTCCAAAAAGGTTGACAGCCGAGCTGTCGACCTTATTGGCGCTTTGTTTTTTGGTTTTTTGCGGAATGAATGGTACAGGATTGAATGCACCATTTAAGAAAAGATTTGAGGGTCAATTCGTTGAGTGCGAAAAAATGTAATCCAATGTCTAATATCTCTTACGAAAGGCGACCACCTAAAAAAGTAATAATCGACACGACTAGTTAAGCTTTACGCTAACAAAATTGCAGTGACCATACATAGTTAGGGTACAACCCCATGTGGCTAAGTTCGAGTTTTTTTCTTTCGTTTTCCTTTCAAACTTAGCGTCGTACTGCCTAAGTTGCGACCGTACGAAGAGATCGCAAATTAGTAGGGTACATTTTGCCTCATTGTTGAACTTAGCATGTACAAATATTTGTCGACTTGTGCTTTTTCGACCCACTGTCAAGTCATCTTCAAACTTATTATAAACCACATCGGCAATATGTTTTAAGTTAAGTAAAAACGTTTACACCAATAGGAAAACATGTTCCCACATGTGAAAAGTTTTCAAAAGATTTTGATGACTGAAAAAAGTACGAGGTGTTCGTTTTTGTCCGCATGCAACTTGTACGGTTTATTTTTTGCAGGGTCTTGAGGTTGTTTCATTTCACGCAAAGTTTACAAATCTGCGAATGTGAAAAATATGCAAAGTCATGGCGGCCAAGGAGGAGAGGTTTACGCAAAGGCATGTCGTACAACCACGGCTGCAAGGCTGTACGTCTACAATGTCATGTAATGACATGCAACATACCAGATAGTTTCAAAAATTACGATGTGTCTTGCAACACTTCAATATTTTTTGAAAATATACGGTGTGGCAAAGACAAATTCTACACGTTGACAGCCGTCACGGGCATTGTTGACGTATATAAACCGTCACAAACTAAAGTAACAATTTCGAGTTAACACATAGAGACACCTGTGTTGAGATTTCAAATCTTTAGTTTTGTAAATAGAGCTAGGAGAGGAGACTGAGGACTTAGAATATTTTCTGTCTAGGACGGTTGTAATACTTACCTTTAATAGTGAAACAGTTGCAAATAGACAGTAAAAGTATACTGTACTTCTGCACTGATGTAGGGACACGCGTCAATAGTGGGAGACGATGTAGGTATTTCAAAGTGGCGACCAACACCCACATACTCGTGTCACAAATCGTACGGGCGGGTTCAGCGAATCGGACGAACGAAAACTAGTCCGAACATCCGAGAGAGAATTGTAAGACATCGAAAATAGGTCGTCCATACGAAAAGATTTGACAGACGTGATCGAAGTGGGGACCACAGTTAGTAAGTGCGCCATACGCACTCAGGATGTTTGTACCCGAGATCAACATTTGTATGGATTTGTGTGATGAATGGTGACTAAACATCGACAACATTAATTGTACGAAGGTTATTCGTAAATATCAAGAAAACAAATTGTTGGCATTTAGTGCATTAGAATTTAGTGTTACTCTGTTCATTTAGCGACAAGTAGTAATTACGATTTTGGAAGCACTCGCGGTACAATTACCTACAGGTTGTATACTTTGTCGTAAGACATGAAAGTACTATAGTTCGGCCACCCAAATTAATGTGACCAGTTGATACTCTCTGCGAGTATATAGTTTGAGACTTAACAAATTTTGTATCATCCAGTTTTGGGATTATGATATTTTAAGGTTGTTTTTGGGAAACTTCCAGACATCATATCTTATGGTTTACTTGGTCAATTGGGTTGTAATTTTAGAAATTGTCTGTTTACCTTATTGTGTATCACTGTGGCGAATTTGAGGCATATTAGCCTTTTGAGTCATATTTTCTGACAGCTGAAAGTTGGCTGTTGAGTAGGTGCTTGAAAGTTTCTGTTGTTTATCGTGTCTACTTCCACTACTACTACGTGTTCTCCTCCTGCAACAGTGGTTGTAGAACAACAGCTTATGGGCCTTTCGTCAATAATTTATATCTTCAATGGCCAAAAGAATGCGTACTGGGCGGCGATGGTTGAATCTTCGTTTGAAACTGCTGACTTATTTGGGGTCTTGGATGGCTCCCTTGATGGAACAGATCCCAGTTGGGTGAAAAAAAATTTTAATGGCAAAGAACAATCTAATTCTTTATATTTGAGAAAATCTGGTCATGTCTCGACTTAAAATGAAGAAGGCGATGGAGATTTGGACATCACTGAAATTTGCTTTTGAGAAAGCGAATGTCCAAAAAGAGCTCTCCGTGGATGGAAAAATTTGGGGGTACAAATACTCGGGGGAAACTATGGTCGTGTATTGTGACAACTTTCGTGCACTTATTGATGCACACTCTTCTGCTGGGGGGTCATTTCCTGAGGGGTCATTTCCTGAGTTTCAACAGGCATCTCTACTTATTAGAGGTCTTCCTTGTCGCATGAAAGGTGTGTCTGCTCAGTTAAAGAGTCATGATAAAGCTATTTGGTCATTTTAATTAGCATATAATCTTAAATTGGAGGAACAGTCTAATACGAAACTCCTTGAAAGAGAAGGAAAGGTTGAAGCTTTTGCGACAAACTTTGACAAACGAGCTCAGTTTAATCAGAATAGGAATCAGTTTATCCAGAATCAAAATCACTTTAATCAGAGGCCAAATAGACAATCTTCTACTGCTTGTTTCTATTATTCTGAGAAGGGTCATAGATACAAGTAGTGTCCTAAGCTGAAAAAGGCTAATGAGACAGGTTTATACAGGCCAGGTTGGCAGCAAAGCCAATATCACAAAGGCTTTTCTGGAAATCCTACCCGTGGAAATGCTCTTGTTTCAGCTTATGCAACTGATGGAGATGAATCTTTGAGCTTCAATAAGCAAAAGGAGGCGGAATTATTTGCTATGGTGGCAGCCATAGAGGGTCCCAAGGATGTAGGATGGATCATGGACATGGGAGCATCGGCCCACATGTGCTCGAACAAGGCGACTTTTACAATAATATGTTATTTTTCACCATACGCAGCGAGTCTACTTTCCACTAACAAGTGGGACACCTCTTCCTTCATTTCCTCGAGTGCCTTCACAGGATGCTTCACCCCAAGCTACAACTGAGGCAAAAGGAACTGCTACACAGTGAGTACCAGCTCATATTACAGTTCAAACAAAGCAAAAAAATTAAAGATTGCCGATGATTTCACCCTCAAAATTTTCGGAGGGAAGAAATCTAGCAGCCGTGTGCAGGCAAGCTCTCACTTTGCTTTTTCTGCAGCTACAGAGGAGCCTCTAACAATTTAGGAGGCCTTTTCATCACCTGAGAGAAATCAATGGATCGAGGCAGCAAATGATGAAATAAAGTCTATTACGGAGGCACAGACATGGGAGCTGGTGGATCTTCCTTTGGGCATAAAAGCCATCTGCGGCAAATGGGTGATCAAGGAGAAGTTGAATCGAGACAACACCATTGAAAAGTATAAGGCCAAACTAGTGGCCAAATGGTACAATCAAAAATAAGGTATTGACTTTCAAGAAACCTTGTCTCTAGTTGTCAGATTTTTCCCACAATCACAATTTTGCTAAGTCTAACGCCTTTAAAGAATAGGGAAATACATCAAATGGATGTTAAAACGACCTTTTTCCATGGAGAGTTAGAAGAAACCATTTATATGAAGCTACCTGAAATGTATGCAAAAAAGGGAAAGGAATAATTATTGTGTAAGTTGATGAAATCTCTCTATGGGTTAAAACAAGCCCCGCAACAATGGAATTTGAAGTAAGATGAGTTTTTGACTAGGCTAAGTTTTAAGAGAATTAGCTCAGATCATTGTGTATATGTGTTACAAAGTGAGGATACGATAGTATACATTGTTGTATATGTGGATGACCTACTATTGATAAGTAAGTCAATGGATGAAATAAACTGTATTAAAAAAGCTTTAAGGTCTAGGTTAAAGATGAAGAACCTCAACGAGGCCAAATATATCTTAGGTATACAGGTAGAAAGAGACAGAAACAAAAGATTGATTATGTTGACTCAGAAAGAAGCAATAGGTAACATGCTGGAAAAAAATTGAAATGAAAGATATAAAGGGATCTGTAACTCCCATGGAATTCAGAAAAAAAATAGAAGGAAGTGATTCAGATTCAGGCATTATGGTGTGTGAGAGTCTACAGTCAGGACAAGAAGAGTTTATGGCTTCATAGCCATATAGACAAGTAGTTGAAAATCTTATATATTTTATAAACTGTACGAGACCTGATGTTGCAGCAGGGAGTTTATGGCTTCATAGCCATATAGACAAGTAGTTGAAAATCTAATATATTTTATGAACTGTACGAGACCTCATGTTGCAACACTTGTGGGAGTCTTAAGTAGAAGTCTGCAGAATCCTAAAAAAGAATATAGGGAAGGACCAAAAAGGGTGTTGAGATATCTTGCAGGTACACGAAATCTTAAGCTTTAACTCGGGGGAGGAGAAGTGAAAATACAGACGTGGAGTGACGCTAGCTATGGAGACAGGCCAAGCTGGAAATCTACAACCGGCTTTGTTCTTAAGATTGGAGATGGAACTTGCTGTTGGAGCAGCTAATTACAAAAGGTTACAGCTCAATCCACAATGGAGTCAGAATACACGGCAACCGCTTTTGCCCTCAAAGAACTCCTATGGGTTAAGTTTATTCTACAAGAACTTGGGTATATGCAAACAGTTTTACAGTCTATCTGGTGTGACAACCAGGTAGCGATTGTCATTACTTCTAACTCACCCATCATTTTCAAAGCAAACACATGGATGTTAGACTTCATTTTGTCAGAGAAAAAATGCTTGCAAAGGTGATTAAATTGTGTTATTTATCGGATGAGAAGATGGTGGATGACTTGTTAACTAAAGCCCTTCTTGCCCTCAAGTTGCAGTTTTGCAGAGAAGCTATTGGACTAAGTGAGTAACTGAGTCTAAAGATATATGGGAGTGTTGTAAATTGAAATCTTTATTTCAGGAAATAGGGTTGTGAGAGGGGCTACGGACTTCGAATATTTTCTAAGTAGTTTTTGTTGTAATACTTACCTTTATTATTGTTACACTAGCAGAACTACAATAGAGTGTACTGTACTTCTATAGGGATGCGCGCTGCCTATACATGTTTTATAGAGTGGCACCGACAACTAGTTACACGCGTCACGCATTAGACAAGCGGATTCCCCGAATCAGACAAACGAAATTCGGACTGGATATTTCCGAAATATATGGTACAGTACTGTGGTTTTGCAAAGACACGCGTCGAGAATTAAATATGACGTAGATATTCCAGAGTGGCGACCAACTTCCACATACGCGTGTCAACAATTATACGGGCAGATTTTTCGAATCGGGTGGACGAAGACTAATCCGAACATGCGGGACATAATTGTGAGAGATTGAAAGTAAGATGTTGATACGAACCAGTTCGACGGACGTGATTAAAGTGGGGACCACAATGACTAAGTGGGTCGTACGCACTTAGGATGTTCGTAGCACGAAATCAATATTTACCTGGACTTTTGCAATTAATGCTGACTAAGCAATCGACACGATTAAGTGTACAAACGCTATTTGTAAATATCTAGAAAAAAAATGGTTCGCATTTAGTGCATTTGAATTTAGAGTTAAGTGTTCATTTTGCGACAGGTAGTAGTAATAAGGGTTTTGGAAGTACTTACGGTATAGAGATATACAAGTAGGACACTTTGTCGTAAGTCAAGATAGTATAGTAGTACGGTCACCCGAATAAGTGTGACTAGTAGGTACTCACTATGAGTATATGTTGTTCTACAACCACACTTGCAGGAGGAGAACCAACACTAGTAGTGGAAGTAAACAAGGAAAACAACAAAAACTACCAAGCACCAACTCAAATGCCAAATTTCAGCTTACACAAAATATGACTCAAAAGGCATACTATGCCTCAAATTTATCACAGTGATACACAACAGACTACACTAACAATTCCCAAAATTCTAGCCCAAATGACCTAGTAAACTATAAGATATGACTTCTAAAAGTTTCCAAAAACTGCCCTTAAAATGTCATAATCCCAAAACTGGATGATACAAAATTTCGTAAGTCCTAACCTATATACTCACAATGTGTATTCACTGGTCACACTAATTCGGGTGGTCATACTAGAATACTATCCTGACTTACGACCAACTATACAACCAGTACGTCACTGTACCAAGAGTACCTTCAAAACCCTAATTAATACGTGTTGTTAAATGAACAGTGTAATCACTAAATTCTAATGCACTAAACGCCAACAATGTGTTTTCAAAATATTTACAAATAGCGTTTGTACAATTTATGTTGCCGACGCTTAGTCAGCATTAAACATAAAAGTCTAGATAAATGTTGGTTAGAGGTACGGACACTGTGAGTGCGTACGGCGCACTTAGTCATTGCAGTCCCAAATTTAATCGCGTCCGTCGAATTGGTTCGTATCGACGACTTACTTTGATCTCTCACAATTCTTTTCCCGAATGTTCGGCTTAGTCATCGTTTGTCCGATACACTTGTGTGCGTACAGTATGCTTCGTCATTTGTGGTCCCACGTGAATCGCGTCCGTCCACACGATTCGAAATCAATGATCATAATCGATATCGTACCATTCATATCCGAAAAATTCGGTAAACTTTTCGTTCGTCTGAGCCAGCGAATCTACTCGTCCACTGCGTGACGCGTGTAACCTGATATGGACACTACTCCGTAAAACCTACATACGCCTCTCTTGTCGACACCACCCTGTAGAGGTATAATACACTCTATTGTACTTCTGCTACTATAACACTAATAAAGGTAAGTATTACACAAAACTATTCAAAAAATATTTTTAGTCCTTTTGGATTCCTCTCAAAGCTCTATCTACTGAAATAAAGATTTCAAATTACAACACTACCCTAAATCTTTAGACTCAGTTACTCACTTAGTCTAATAGCTTCTCTGCAAAATTGCAACTTAAAGCAGGTAGGACTTTAGTTAACATGTCAACCACCATCTCCTCATCCGGTAAATAACACAATTTAATCACTTTTGCAAGCACCTTTTCTTTGACAAAGTGAAGTCTAACATCCATGTGTTTGCTTTTAAAATGAGTAGAAGGGCTAGAGGCAATCGCAATGGCTGATTGGTTGTCACACCAGATAGACTGAAGACTTGTTTGCATACACCTAAGTTTTTGTAAAACAGACTTAACCCATAAGAGCCCCATCAAGGCAGAAGTTACTGCCACGTATTTTGACTCCATTGTGGATTGAGCTATAACCTTTTGTAGTTTGCTACTCCAGCAGCAAGTTCCATCTCCAATTTTAAAAACAAAACCGGTTGTAGATTTTCGGCTTAGCATGTCCCCATAGCTAGCATCCCTCCACGTCTGTATTTTCACTTCTCCTCCTTCGAGTAAAAGCTAATGTTGAAATCACTAGATTTATGGAGTATTTTCTAGGTCTGAATAGCTTAATAGAAAAATAAAAGCGCAGGCAGTCTGCCTCCACCTCTTTCCTCTATCCCATATACCTGTGGTAATCACTGAATGAGAGAGAGAGAGTGGTGGAGCCATGGCTACCTCAGCTCCATAGGCAGTACTAAAGAGTGACATAAGTACCTCTACACAAAAAAGTTGAGTGCGGCAGGACTCGAACCTCCGACCGGCACCTCCGACCGGTAGAGCGCGGCGTAGTCGTCAACTCTAAACAGGCAATTGTAGGAGTTCGTTAAACTACATAGGGTGTGATAATTACTTTAACTCTTTTATGATTTTTCATCCAATTAACGGTCATATGAATGAAAGGACATACAACTAGTTAATATTTAGTGCGAACGTGATCCCACACAAAACAAATGAATCGGACATTTGTTTTGACGACTAACATTTAATGTCATTTTTTATCCAACAACACATATCGCCGTCGAGATCTCGGAATTGGCACATTGGTGTTTTTGGACGTGGCATGACCGGGCGCCACGTGGAGAGATAATATTTAGTCACGAGAATTCCAGAGAACACTCGAAGATGTACTATGTGGACACGCGTCCACTCAATGGCATTGTCGTACACACGCCGTACAGAAAAGACATCAGCTGTAGTGCCTTTCTGTACTTTACAGTTATTTCATAGGATCGTACTGTAGTAGATAGGGGTTGTGAGAGGGAAGTAGGACTTTGCATTTTTTTTTTGACAGTCACCTCTTTTTTTGAGAGTTTTTATAAATTGGCATCTTTGCCACCTGATACCTTATCGGCTCGTTGGCTCTTTTGAGTGATTATTTTAGCTACAGACTTAGGGGAGTCCAGACTACACAGGGGTGCAGTCAAATGTCAATTTGCCTACTTGGGGAGCAGTGGTTGTGGCTGAAAGTGGGTTAGTTAAAAACTACCTAAAGGCTTCTTGAATTCTGTAGTCTAATAGAAAACACAGAATTGCAGGTTATGGGCCCACCTTCTAGGGTGCCCACCTTCAATTGATCTGGATTTATCTATTGGGAAGCTATGATGACAAGGGCTTTGTGTGAAAAACGATACTGTGTCAGTAGACAAGTGAAACGTCCACCTCTGGAAACTCCACTAGGGTTTGGTGGAATAAGGTTTTGTGCAGCAACATTTGTTGCGGCAGAGGAGGGAGATGACGGAGACAGCAGTGAGTCCGAAAAGGGGAAAGAGAAGGAGACGCCTCTTACTCTTATTGCTCCAATTACCACGGCACCCGGAGCGGGGGCCGTGAAGACCGCGGAGAACGATACCATAACGTGGGAAGACATCAACATGGTTGCCAAAAACTTCATTCTAAGACACCTCACTCAAGCTTTGGCAACCCCCTATCTTCACATTTACAAGGCCGAGGAGTTGTGCGTTAGTTTGGTGGAAATCTATAGAGCTAGTACTATTCAGGAGCTCTAGTTGGCCAAACAAAAGTTAGGGAATTATACTTACAAAAAAGGAAAGATGTTAGACTATTGTAATGATCTCTCTTGTTTGTATATGGAAATAGAGAGTGTCTGGTGGACATGTACAATGAAGATGAAAGTTAACACTACCATCATGAAGTTACTCGACGAGTATGAAAACATAGTGTATCGCGTATAGGAAATGAGTGACAGTTCATGGAAGTGGAACACAGTGGTCCGGATGATACTTGTGCAGGAGAACACAATTGAGATCAGAAGAGGGGAAAATAACATCCAAGCTCTAGCTGCAGGAGGAAACCGATGGGTGAAGGATCCAAAAAAATGTACAAAGGAGAGAGAGATCAGTCTGGAGGACCGAGGCTCCCAAAGGGTCTTCGTCCCTTTTGTAAAAAGTCGGGACACTTCATAGCGAATTGTGTTAAGCTGTCGGAGCTGAGGCTCCAAAGGAACCGTAGAGGGGGTTCTTCCGGAGGGAAGAAGAAGGCACTTGTGGTCACAAAAGTGAGAGGAGAGATCGAGGACGAGTCTTCTAAGGAGGATGATGGGGAGCTTCTTCTTGACAAAAGTCTGGACGAGAAGGAGATCCCTCAGAAAAATAAGTGTGTTCTCGGAGCAATTCGGGAAGCTCCGTAAGAAGGATGGATTATCGACTCAAGTGCATCCATGCATATGTGTCGTGATAAGCACCTCTTTAGTAAGCTAAGAAAAATCCCTATTGTAGAGATAGAGTATGGGTATAGGAGAGTGGTTACAACAAATCTAGTGGGGTAGGTAGTTCAGAAATTCTTAGTGGAGGGAAAGACTTATATACTCACATTCTCAGATGAACTCTACATTCCTCAGCTGAGTAAAAATCTTATCTCTACGGCTGTGTTAGATGACAAAGAGTTTGGTACCTTCACTAAAAAGGGAGTCGTTACAGCTAAGTATGGGGATGAAGTCTACTTCACGGCAGATAAGGGTAGCCAAAGAATATTTAGGCTTCACCTGAGTAATAAAAAGAAGAATGTTTACTATGTTGGTGTTCCAAAGTTGATGATTCGGCATTAGCGGTTGGGGCCTGTGCATTTTGATAGGCTGAGGGAAATAAAGAAGCTTGGTGTAGAAGAAGGCATTCAATTTGGGGAGAATAAAATGGTGGATGTTTGTAGTGGCTATGTTTAAGGTAAGGCTCACAGACTTCTTTTTCCCAAAGCCGCCACATATAGGGGTGAGAAAGTACTAGATTTGGTCCACACATATATCTGGGCACCTACAAAAGTACCTTCAGTCGGAGGGAAGAGGTTTATGTTGACAATAACCGATGACTGGTTTAGATACTCTATAATCTACTTCCTAAATACAAAGTCTGAAACACTAACTTACTTCAAATAATATAAAGCCTAAAGTGAGAAGTTCCATGGAACCCCCATTAAAAGAATAAGGAGTGATAATGGGGGAGAATATACCTCTAACCTGTTTGAGGAATACTTGAGGGATGAGGGAGTTCATCGCTAAATAACTGTCCCATATAATTCGAAACAAAATGGGGTAGCTGAGAGGTTGAACCGAACACTAGGAGATAGTGTATGCAGTATGTTGGCCGACAAGAAATTAGGAAAGAGATTTTGGGTAGAAGCCATTAACTTTGCCAACTACATTAAAAATATAGTCTTTACCTCAGCCGTGAAAGGATTGACACCTTATGAGAGATGGGTTGGAAGGAAATTAGATAAAGCTCACCTTAAAGAATTCGGTAGCGAAGTTTACAATCTTGACACGAATAGGAAAAACTGGAAACTAGATGCTAAGGGAAAACTTGGATACTTTGTAGGATATGATGACGATCGTAAGGGATATAATGACTATGACTTACCAAAGAAATATTTTTTTCTGGTCAAACACCTAGTTGTCATAGATGAAGGGAAGTCATTTGACCCATTCAAATACACCAAGAAGATAAGAATCAGATTTGAGTCCAAAAGTGGGGAGAACTCGGTCGTTGTCGAAAGTGACATGAGTGAAACAGTGATTGCAGATTCATGGGAGATCCAAGATACAGGAGATCCATCGGAAACCTCACATATTCCATTAGACTTTGAGGAGACAGAAGAGGAGGAACCAAAACCGTGTTCCATGGATAGGTAAGCTGATGAGTCAGTTAGGAGAAATCCAAAACTTTCTTCCATTCCAGCTTCGGAGTTTGAGGGAGGGGGAAAGAGCACCAAAAGGATACAAGAGAAACAAGCCGCTCATAAGGTAACTAAGCTATCTCACGCAGATGAGCGTGAGTCATACTCGGAGGCAGTGAACAGTCCGGAGAAAGACAGATGGATTAGAGCCATAAATGATGAGATGGCCTCCATCATGGAAGCAAATATTCGGGAACTAGCGTACTGTCCTCCAAACAAAAAACCGATTGCATGTAAATGGGTGTTTAAACTAAAATTGAACGCATATAATACAATTGAAAGATATAAAGCTTGGTTGGTACCAAAAGGGTTCACCCAAAAGGAGGGGATTGACTATGAGAAGACTTTTGCTCTAGTTGTTTTCGTTTCCCATCAGTAATGATTCTCCTCGGGCTACCGGCAGCGGAAGACATGGAAATACACCAGATGGATATTAAGACCGAATTTCTCAATGGTGAATTAGAGGAAGAAATTTTCATGCGGCAACCAGAGGGGTTCGTGGAGGAAGGAGAAGAGAGCAAAGTCTGCAGGCTCATAAAGTCCTTATATAGACTGAAGCAGGCTCCACGACAGTGGAATAAGAAACTAGATGAGTTTCTCACCGGTTTGGGATATATTGGGATCAGCTCTAATCATTCTATCTATTTGTTTGAAGATGAGAATGGTGTGATTTTTATTGCAATTTATGTGGATGATCTGTTGGTGTTACGTAAGTCTTTGGAAAACATCAAAAGTTAAAGAAAGATCTTAGAAGCAGATTTGACATGAAGGATTTAGGGGAGGCAAGATATATTTTGGTAATTCAAATGGAGAGAGATAGGGGGAAAAAGATTATCATACTTATTCAAAAAGAAGCAATAGGTAATATGCTTAAGAAATTCCAGATGGAAAAGGCAAACAGATGTACTACTCCCATGGACTTGAAGAAAGTAAGTGATGGAAGTGTAGAAAGAGGAGTGATAATCTTAGATAATAAATTAGTCTAGAAGAGATAGACTTTATGAAGTCTATCCCCTACAGGGAAGTTGTACGAAGCTCAATATACTTTATGAACTGTGCCCAGCCGGACATAGCGGCAGCAGTTGGAGTACTCACTAGGAGTCTTAATGATCCTACGAAGAGAGACTAGGAGGCAACCAAGAGAGTCATGAGATATTTGGTGGGAACTAGAGTGATATGGTTGCATTTGGGAGGGGAGCACACTGATATCACTACTTGGAGTGATGCCAGCTGTGGGGATGCACCTATGAGAAGATGCACTTCGGGGTATGTGTTGTATGTGGGGGAAGATACTTGATGTTGGAGCTGCAAGCAACAAAAGTTGGTTGCTCAGTCTACTATGGAGGTTGAGTATATGGCCTCTTGTTTTGCAGTGAAAAAAATGATGTGGGTCAAGTCCTTGTTGGGAGAACTGGGTATATGAAAAAGGGAGTGCATGAAGTCTTTTGTGATAATCAGGTTGCTATTTAAAATGCAACCAATCCAAAATATCATTTAAAAGCTAAGCATATGGACATAATATTGAGTTTCGTGAGAGAAAAAAAAAATTGTGAATATTGTGTATAGGTCTGATGAAGAAATGGTGGCTGACATGATGACCAAACATGTGCCCTCTCTCAAGTTAAAATATTGTAGGGAAAAATGTGGATTGAATGAGAAGTTAAAGTTAGACTATAAAATAAGGGGAGTGTTGAAATCACTAGATTTATCGAATATTTTCTAGGTCTGAATAGCTTAATAGAAAAAGAAAAGAAAAGCGCAGGCAGTCTGCCTCCACCTCTTTCCTTATCCCCCATAGTTGTTGTAGTCACTGAAAAAAAAAAAAAGTGGTGGACCCATGGCTGCCTCAGCTCCATAGGTAGGACTACAAAGTGACATAAGTCACTCTCAACAAAAAGGTAGAGTCCGGCAGGGCTCGAACCTCCGACCGGTAGAGCGCGGCATAGCTGTCAGCTCTAACCAATCTGTCGTGGGAGTTCGTTAAAGTACACAGTGTGTGATAATAACTTTAACTGTATTATGATATTTCATCAGATTAACAGACATATATTGAAGAGACATAGAACTAGTTAATATTTAGTGCGAACGTGATCCCGCACGAAACAAATGAATCGGACATTTGTTTTGACGGCTAACATTTAATGTCGTTTTTTATCCAACGGCACATATTGTCATCGACATCCCGGAATGGTCACATTGGCGTTTTTGGATGTGGCATGACCGGGCGCCACGTGAAGAGATAATATTTGGTCGCGAGAATTTCGGATAACACACGGACGAGTACTATGTGGACACGCGTCCACTCAATGGCGTTGTTGTTCACAGGCCGTACAAAAAAGACATCGGCCGTAGTGCCTTTTTGTACTTTACAATTATTTTATTGGATCGTACTCTAGTAGATAGGGGTTGTGAGAGGGAAGTAGGACTTAGCATTTTTTTTTGACGCCACCTCTCTTTTTTAGAGTTTGTATAAATTGGCATCTTTGCCACCTCATACCTTATCGGTTGGTCGACTCTTTTTAGTGATTCTCTTAGCTACAAAGTCAAGGGAGTCCAGACTACACAGGGGTGCAATCAGATTGTCAATTTGTTTGCTTTGGGCAGTAGTGGTTGTGGTTAAAAGTGAGCTAGTTAAAAACTGCCTAGAGGCTTTCTGAATTTTGTAGTCGAATGGAGGACACAAAATTGCAGCTTAAGATTTTGAGTATTCAACACCCTTTTTGCTGCTTCCCAGTATGCTTTTTAGGATTCTACAGACTTCTACTGAAGACCCCTATAGCCGCTGCGATATCAGGTCTCGTACATTTTATAAAATATATAAGAATTCCAACTGCCGGTCTATATGGCTTTGAAGCCATAAACTCCTCCTCCCTTGACTTTACACTCTCACACACCATAATGCCTGAATCTGAATCCCTTCTTTCCAATTTTTGCCTAAATTCCATGGGAGTTATAGATCCCTTTACATATTTCATTTCAAATCTTTGAAGCATGTTACCTATCGCTTCTTTCTGAGTCAACATAATCAGTCTTTTGTTTCTGGATCTTTCTACCTATATACCTAAGATATACTTGGCCTCACCGAGGTCTTTCATATCAAACCTAGACCTTAAAGCCGCTTTAATACGGTTTATTTCATCCATTGACTTACTTATTAATAGTAGGTCATCCACATATACAACAATGTACACTATCCCATCCTCTCTTTGTAAGATATATACAGAATGATCTGAGCTAATTCTCTTAAATCCTAGCCCAGTCAAAACCTCATCTAATTTCAAATTCCATTGTCGCGAGGCTTGTTTTAGCCCAAACAGAGATTTCATCAATTTACACACTTACTATTCGTTTCCTTTTTCTACATACATTTTAGGTTGCTTTATATAAATGGTTTCTTCTAGCTCTCCATGCAAGATGGCCGTTTTAACATCCATTTGATGTATTTCTATATTCTCTATAGCCGCTACACTTAGCAAAATAATGATAGTGAGAAATCAGACAACTAGAGAGAAGGTTTTTTCAAAGTCAATACCTTCTTTTTGATTGTACCCTTTAGCCACTAGTTTGGCCTTATACCTTTCAATGTTGTTGTTCTTGTTTTGAAAAGTTTGTTTCGTGCGTACGCGACATTTCGTGCGCTTGCGACAGTTGAAATGGACTCACGGAGTGGGGGAGCGAACGTACAGATAAAACTAAAGTGACGTAAGGGACTCGATGAGTGGCGTGAATAAGAATTGAAAAATGGACGGCGGATCGCGAAGCGATCCAATGTGAAATGAACGAAATGTTGAAATATACGCCGCCGGTACGTGACAAAGACGACACAATGCAGCTGCTATTATTTTGGATATGATCCGTACGGACAACGCAGCTGATAGAGCTGTAAATAATATGAATATGACCTGGTACGGGACATCGCAACTTCGATTGGTATGAAACAAGTCAGTGGACGAAGATTCATAAGTAGATCTAAAATAACTAAGCAAGTTGACGCCTAGTATGCGGATTTTCGAGGCTGTTGGTGTAAATATTCTGTACAACAGAGGTTTGTCTTTTTGCTAATTAGTTTATTAGTGTAGATTTGTTCATTCTAACATACTTTGAATTATTCGGGTATACTCACAATATTTTAGGTAGATGGTAGATACCGTACGGTTTGTATGCCTCCATTCATTGAGTAGTGAATTCTCTGAGTATAACTTGTAGGACTTAGATTATTTTGAGCATCACAGTTGAGTTAATCAAAAAAATGGCAGACTCTTTTTCTACAACTTTGACTTGTTGGTGTGATCACTCTGATTGATTTTTTGATGTGAAACTTTGTGAAGATATTCTATGATTTAGGAAATATATGTGTTTGTAGTTTTAGTCTGTACTGTTTTCTCTGTAGAATTCTGTGAGAAGTCTACGTGGTTAGTTTGAGAAGTAATCAACTATTTTTAGGAAACTTTGGAGCTTATATCTTCTAGATTCTTTGGTGGATTTAGCTATAACTTTGAAAGTTTACAGTGTCTATAGTATACTAGATATTGGTGCAGTTTGAGGTGATTTTATTCATTATGGAGTCTAAAACACAATTGTTTTTGAGGTAGTCTGTGGGTGTTTCCGTGAGTATCCATGGCTGAAATAGGCTATGGACAACACTTGTCCGGGTTTAACTTTACCTTGAATACCCATTTTTTGCCGATGGTTTTTCTTCCCAGAGGAAGATCATCCACCAGCTCCCATGTTTGTGCCTCCATAATAGACGTCATTTTATCGTTTGCCGCCACGATCCACTGATTTCTCTTAGGTGATGAAAAGGCCTCCTGAATCATTAGAGGCTCCTCTGTAGCTAAAAAAAAAACAAAGTGAGAGCTTGGTTGCAGACGAATGCTAGATCTTTTTCCCCCCGGAAATTATGAGGTTGAAATCGTTGGCATCCTCTGATTTTTCTGTTTTGTTTGAACCGTGACTTGAGCTTGTACTGACTGTGTAGTAGTTCCTTCCGCCTGAGTTGTAACTTGTGGTGAAGCATCCTGTGAAGGCACCAGAGGAACTGAAATAAGAGGTGTCCCACTTGCTGGTGGAAAGTAGACTCGCTGGGTATGGTGAAAAATTACATATTCATGTTTTTCCTTCGTCGGTTGATCTAGCACTTTAAATAAGTCAACCGACTCCTATTCATATTTAATCTGGATATTCCTAAAGATAACTACTTTTTGTTTCTGAAATACCAAAACCCTATACCCTTTTGCATTATCATCATACCCCGTGAAAATCCTAGGTAAGCCATTAGCCTCCATTTTCCATCTATCCTATGAAGTGTCTAGAATAAAGCACTTGTTGCCAAAGATCTTAAAGTGACTAACATCAAGTTTTTCTCCTGTCGAAAGCTCATAAGGTGTGGTGATAAAAGATCTAGAAGCAAATATGTTCTTATTATAAACAGCACAGTTAAGTGCTTTAGCCCATAATTTCAAATCTAGCCCTTTATCTGCAAGCATGGGCCGAGCACTCTTTGTCTTAATCTTTCAGAAACACCATTATGTTCTGGTGTATAAAGAAATGTAAGATTGTGACTGATATTTTCTTGAAGGAGAAATTGTTCGAATTCCTATGATGTGTATTCTCCCCGTTGTTCGATCTCAACGCCAATATGGGAACTCCATGAAGCTTTTCCGCTCACGCTTTGTGTTGCTTGAAGAGAGTAAACACTTCACTTTTATGTTGCATGAAGTAAACTTTGGTGTACCTCCAGTAGTCATTTGTAAATGTGATCATATAGAGGAAGCCTCTAGCCAAAGCCACTTGTGAAAGACCGAGAACATTAGAATGTATTTGCTGCAGAACTCTTTCCGATCTGTGGTCTGTTTCTTGTGGAAATGGCAATCTGTGGATCTTACCAAGTGAAAAACCATCACATGTTTTTATAGGATGAAACGTGAGAGAAACTCCATCAACTTTTCTCGAATTCACCATGTTCTTTAGACTATCATAATTCATGAGTCATAATTATTTATGCCACAACTCATTATCATATTGGACACTATAGTAGAGAACATCATTTTCGTTATATTCAACCATGTCCATCCAGTACATTTTGCTAGCATCTCTAGTTCATAATACTAAAACTTTTTCTTTCTTGCTAACAACCTGTCTACCTCTTTTCAGAATGACTTCAAAGCCTTTGCTCTCCAATAAAGATGTAGAGATAAGATTTTTTTTTAAATCTGGAACATACAACACATTGTGAAGAGTTCTCTCTACCGACTTTCCCCCCACATCTACCATTAAAGATACATTACCCTGAGCTGAGGTTTGAACACTCATCCCATAAGCATAGTATATACTCTTTAGAGGCGTTTGCTGCACATTTGTGAAAGCCGCCTTGTTCCAACACATATGGGCCGATGCTCCTGTGTCCATGATCTATCCTGCATCCTAAAGACCCTCTATTGTTGCTGCCATAGCAAATAACTCTGCTTCCTCTTGCTAATTGAAGCTCATAGACTCATCGGCATTATTTGCAAAGGCTGAAAAGATACCATTTCCACGAGTAGGATTTCTACAAAAGCTTTTGTGATATTGGCTTTGTTGCCAACCCGCCTCTATAAACCTTTCTCCTTAACCTTTTCCAACTTAGGACAATACTTGTATCTATGACCTTTCTCAGAACAATAAAAACAAGCAATAGAAGATTGTCAATTTGGCCTTTGATTAAACTGATTAAACTGATTCCGACTCTGGCTAAACTAATTCTTATTCTGATGAAACTGAGCTCGTTTGTCAAAGTCTGTTGCAAAAGCTTCAACCTTTCCTTCTCCTTGAAAGAGTTTAGTATTAGACTCTTCCTCAAATATAAGATTGTATGCTAATTGAAAATGACCAACTAGCTTTATCATGACTCTTTAACTGAGCAGACACACACCTTTCATGCTACAAGGAAGTAGTCTAATAAGCAGAGCTGCCTGCTGAAACTCACGGAATGACTCCCAAGCAGAAGAGTGTGCATCAATAAGTGCACGAAAGTTGTCACAATACACAACCATAGTTCCTCCCGAGTATTTTTACCCCCAAATTTTTCTAGCCACCAAGAGCTCTTCTTGGACATTCGCTTTCTCAAAAGCAGATTTCAGTGATGCCCGAATCTCTTTCGCCTTCTTCATTTTTACGCGAGAAATGACCAGATTTTCTGAAATACAAATAATTAGATTGTTCCTTGCCATTGAATTCTTTTTCGCCCAACTCGAATCTGTTTTATCAAGGGAGCCATCTAAAACCCCCAATAAGTTAGCAGTTTTAAACAAAAAATTCAACCATCGCCGCCTTGTACGCATACTTTTGGCCATTGAAGATAGGAATTCTTGACGAAAGGCCTATAACATGTTGTTCTACAACCACAGTTGCAGGAGGAGAACCAACATTAGTAGTGGAAGTAGACATAGAAAATATCAGAAATTGTCAAGCACCTACTCAACACCTACTCAACAACCAACTTTGAGCTTACACAAAATATGACTCAAAAAGCTAAAATGCCTTAACTTTCTCACAATGATACAAACGGAATAAACTGATAATTTCAAAAATTTCAGCCCAAATGACCCAGTAAACAATAAGATAGGACCCCTAGAAGTTTCCCAGAAACTGCCCTTCAAATGTCATAATCCCAAAACTAGATGATACAAAATTTCCTAAGTCCTAAACTATATACTCACAATGTGTATCTACTAGTCACACTAATTCGGGTGGTCGTACTGGAGTACTATCTTAACTTACGACAAACTATACAACCTGTACGTCACTGTACCACGAGTACCCTTAAAACCCTAATTAATACCTGTCGTTAAATGAACAGTGTAATCACTAAATTCTAATGCACTAAACGCCAACAATGTGTTTTCCAAATATTTACAAATAACGTCCGTACAATTTATGTTGCTGGCGCTTAGTCAGCATTAATCATAAAAGTCTAGATAAATGTTGGTCAGAGGTACGGACAACGTGAGTGCGTACGTCGCACTTAGTCATTGTGGTCCCCACTTTAATCGCGTCCGTCGAATTGGTTCGTATCGACGACTTACTTTCGATCTCTCACAATTCTTCTCCTGGATGTTCGTCTTAGTCCTCGTCCGTCAGATTCACTTGTGTGCATACATTATGCTTCGTCATTTGTGGTTCCACGTGAATCGCGTCTGTCGACACGATTCGCAATCAATGATCATAATCGGTATCGTACTATTTATATCCGAAATATTTGGCCAACATTTTGTTCGTGTGATCCAGCGAATCCACTCGTCCACTGCGTGACGTGTGTAACCAAATGTCGGCGCTACTCTGTAAAACGTGCATACGCCTCTCTTGTCGACACGTGTCCCTGTAGATGTACAACACACTCTATTGTATTTCTGCTACTGTAACAGTAATAAAGATAAGTAGTACACAAAACTATTTAGAAAATATTCTAAGTACTTTTGGATTCCTCTCAAATCTCTATCTACTGAAATAAAGATTTCAAATTACAACAGTATATAGTTTAGGACTTCGCCAATTTTGATTTATCCTGTTTTGGGGATTTTGATACTTTAAGGGCAGTTTTTTGGAAACTTCTAGGCGTTATATCTTATGGTTTACTGAGTCATTTGGGCTGCAGTTTTGGGAATTGTCTGTTTACTCTGTTGTGTATCACTGTGGCAAATTTGAGGTATATTGGCCTTTTGAGTCTTATTTTGTGTAAGCTGAAAATTGGCTGTTAAGTAGGTGCTTGGTAGTTTCTGTTGTTTTCCATGTCTACTTCCACTACTACCGCTTGTCCTCCTCTTGCAACGGTGGTTGTAGAACAACACCTAAAAACACATATTTTCTTTCATAGTTTTTGATAGTTAGAATATGTTAATTACTTTAAGCATTTTTTTTGTTTTCGATCAAGCACGTTAGTCGAAGACCTAGATGGTTGCATAAACATCATTATCATCTCAAAGGCTGATTACCATTATAATCACTTATTATTATTTTTATGTTTATTTTAGTAGATTGATTAATTTGAGTACTTTGTTTTTTTTTGTTTTTTTGTGATCAACCAACTTAGTCTTAAGACTTAGAAGGTGGCATAAACATCACTATCAGCTCGGAGGCTGACCAACATTACAAACACTTGTTTTCATTCATAATATTTATTTGTTAGATTACATTGTTACTTTGAATATTTTTTTTTTGTTTTTTCGATCAACCAACTTAGTATAAAGACCAAGAAAGTTATTGAACATCATTATCAGCTCAAAGGCTGACCAACATTACAAACATTGGTATATATATATTTTTTTAAATACAACGCAAATACTTTGACTTCTTTGTATCGATGATACTTGATTACTTTGTTTTTTTTTATGTGACAAACATTACAGACATTGGTTTTTTTTTTGAAATACAATAAAATACTTTGAAAACTTTGTTTTGGTGATACTTTGATTACTTTGTTTTTTTTATGATGTTATTTGCAAATAAGCAAGTATTACTGATATTTTTGTTTATGTGGAAAAAATGACAAATACTTTGTTTCTTGTAGCCTAAAAATTGTAGTGACTACATTTTTTTTCTAAAACCCTAAATTGGATATTAATCAAACCCCTATAAACTTTTAATCATGTTATGATAATGTGCTAATCAAGCCCCTAAAACCCCTACACACGTGTCTTTGAGAAAAAAATATAATATATATATATATAAAAGCGGAAAAAAAGTTAGTCTTTATTCTAGAAAACAATAACACTCTAATAATATCAACGCATGTTAAAATTGGACTCTTTTAAATCCTTTATTTTCCGTCAGATTAAGTTGAGTCATTGCTTTCAATCTATATAAAAAGAAAAACCAAAGTTAAGATTTTGTATATGTGGCTAAAAAAACCAAAGTTAAGCGTCTGTATACATAACTATTTTAACAATATGAGTTTTACAAGACAAATACATAGCTGCTATCCTTTTGAAAAAAATGAAACACAAGTTTATTAATTTTTTGATTTTTGAAAGTGTAATTGTTCAAAAAAATATAATTTATTTGTTAATTTTGATAAGAAGAGATTCTTCATCATAATGAACACCAGTGAAATATAAAGAAAGACCATCATCAGCCCATCTTTCACTAGGAGCAGACAATGCTCTAGAAAAATTAGCATTCCAAATATGAAAAACAGTATCAAAAATTATTGCAGCAACACGAACTTCACCACAACTACCCCAAACTTTATCAACAGACATATACGTTTGATAATGATTAAAGTCTATAAATTGAATTCCATGTCCACAACTAATAAAAATAGCATGCTCATCCCAATGACAAAATAAATAACTAATAATTACCTTTTTTACATAAGAATATTTAGACTCATAGCCAAACAATAATAGGGAAAGAGCACGAAACAAACAATTCTCATCCCATGTAACATGTAATTGAAAAAGAGGAATTCGTGCCATAATAAGATTACCTAAAATAGATTTCCCAAAATTCGGAAAAAAAAACTTACACCTGAATAACAAAAAATAAATAAACATTAATAAACAAATGAAAAAACAAAACAATATGATTTTAATACAAACTTTCCCAAACTTGTAAAAATAAGGAAATAGACCAACAAAATAGGATTTATTTAAAAAGTAAAATAAAAAGACATACATTAAAAAAAAAAGTGAGATAAACTTCACACAAACCAATATAAATCATTTAGTATGTAAAAAATCACTTAGTTAATATTTCAAGCCTTCGCAAATGAATAAAAAGAGTGACAATTCATAAAATATAAAGAAAATTAAAAATAGACGAAAAACATGATCAAATTCAAGAGAAAAACAAGAGAAGATGGCAAGTAATGGTAATCTCTATACAAAAATTATGGACCTAGATTCTTTGTACGCTTGACAGGACGGTTCGAAAGCCGCTACACTACATGCATCGACAACGACAAAGTGATCGCGAGAGTTGACCCGCGGCCGACGACGTCAAAGATGGTTTGGTACAGACGGATTTGAGACATCGGCGCTTAATCATACGACAACATTAATCACATCGCGACGTTTTTGTTGACGTAAGTTGACGTTAAGGGCGATTCACGTCCAAACAAATAAAAAGGACATTCGTTTCCTCATCTCATTCATTATCCATTTCTACTGTGAATGCAACAATTATACATGGTACTGTACAAAAACGAAAGGCCCTTGGCAACCAAAAGGCAAAGCACAAGGTCGCCCACGACTATTATTGTCTTTACGTGAGCTCCACTTTGAGATCACATGTTGGAAATTAACTTAGGGTGACATTCCATCAAACAAAAAGTGGAGTAGTTTACAAAAATCCACGACTATCCGTACCAAACCGTACTGTTTATTTTGTTTTTATACGAAAAACAACATTACAGAGAATATTGCAAATACTCTCCAAAGGTCTGGGAGGTAACAATGACCGTCGGAAGTTCATCTGCGAAGCGTTCGCTTCATTTTTCTCTGTAACTGTCAACCCACCTCGAAGAGGTGGGTTGGCAGACACAAAAAAAAATCGTGACACGCTGGACGATAAAGCTACTCGTCATGATGTAAAATCAATGAAAATTGACGAAATTTATGTTGAGAAAGTAATCCTAAGTTAGTTCACATGACTCGCGTTTTCAAAAACATAACCGAAAATCAAAATGTAATTTCGTAACACTCTTTCGTCACACTATCTTTGGTGACTTTTGTTTGTCATACTATTTGTCTCAAAGTACTTTCGTTATGTTCGAAAACATAAACCCTCAAAAATGAGCTGGCGTACAGACAAGCGTCTGCAAAAAGTATAAAAGTTATGTCGTATGATTACTTCGTACGCAGGTACATGGTACGCAAGTAAAGATTTGAAGTTAAGTTTGTCGGTGCTAAATATTTGAAAGATATTCAATATCGGCTCGGCGTTTGCAAAAAGTATAATAGTTATGTCGTAAGATTACTTCGTACGCATGTACATGGTACGCAAGTAAAGATTTGAGGTTAAGTTTGTCGGTGCTAAAAAATTGAAAGATATTCAATATCGGCTCGTAGCTTGCGTGGCGCCAATCAATTTAGAACACGTGGTTTACAAACTCTACGTGATGGAACTTTGACTCAATCGACCAGGTCTGTAGAGTTGGCCGTATGATTAATGAAACGTCTGATGGAACTTCACTCTTAGGCCGTAAAATTGAAATGTAATCGTCAAGCGTTATATTGAACTTACACGCAAATTGAAACGAAACCTCTCAAAACTGAAATACTGTAAGTCTTGTACGCAAATATTAAAACGCACGAAACGAAATAAACAATATACACTATAATATAAAAATATATTACAAAGTTTACAAAGTCTTGTACACTTGTACAAAGTTTTTTATATTATACAGTACAAAGTATTCCCGTACAAGACTTATAGTACTTCAGATTTGAGAGGTTTCGTTTCAATTTGCGTATAAGTTCAATGTAACGCTTGACGATTAAATTTCAATTTTGCGGCTAAGTTAATTTCCAACACGTGCTCTCAACGTGCAGCTCACGTAAAGACAAAAAGTGAGTGTGCGCAACACTTTAATTTACATGTGGTTGCCGTAGTTTTGTTACCGTAAACCTTGGCCGGTCGTGTGAATTGTTGATTTCATTATGACGGTCGACGTTCGCAAGCGCGGCAAAATTATAAGCGGTTGAAATAATATTTTGAAAGTCAAAGCTGTCCAACTGATTGACCGTCAAATTTTGACTCAAAGGTACACCATGAATCGTTATTAGCGTTGAGAAATTATTAGTGTAAAGAAAAAATTAGCGTCATTCATTCTAATTTAGTGCCAAGAGATGTGGCAGATTATGGTCCACGCCCTTAAATAGTGTTTTTTATTCTATTTAAGGTATTAATGTGAAAATTTTGGGGTGCCGATATAGAGTTCATAACGCTAATAACGATTCGCGGTGTACTTTCGTTGTACCAATGTGTACTTCAAACGTACAACCTTTGACAAAATGGCGTAAGTGACTGTGCGCAACCAAAACAGTCACTGCCACGATCAATTCCCTAAATTAATTTTGGCACTTAACGCCCAAATTATGTTTCAACTTAGGGTGTGTTCCCATGTAGGCGTAACTTAGTCTTGTTACTTTGTTTTTAGTGAAGATTCTTTGTAGTAGGGTACTTTCGCATGTGCTAATGTTACAGTAATTTTCTGTCGTTTTCCTCCATAACTTAGAAAAAAACGAGAAAATCCGCAGCCGTACAAGTTGCGTTTCCTTAAAACTTTATATGTACTGGATTTTGTCGTCTAGCGTGATGCAGTTTGTAGTTTAGCGCGTTTCGACCCACTTTCGCGTCCTTCCAGCTCATCTTCAAACTTTACATATGAGGTGATTTTAAATAAATTTCCATGAGGTGAGCGAATAGGCAGATGTTGTTGCACGTGTCGGAAGTTTTTGACAATTTTTGTGCCCGGAGTACCAAAAAAAAAACACACTGCACGTTTCCAGCATGTGCGTGACATTTTTCTGTGCGCTTTTTTTCGTACACGTGCCGGGAGGGGGTCTCGACCAACAGACGCCATTTCGCAAAAGCGAATTCCGTGAAAGCGCCTCTCTTTCTCTCCCTCTCCCACTACCGCGTCTATCTCACAATTCTTGCAATGAAGAACGTCAATAATGGTATCAAATGGCATATCTCTAAAAACAATTTCTTTTTACTATCTTTGGGCGTATTTTGATGGCAAGTAGAGTGAGAAAAAAACAAAAACAAAATTGGGAAACCATGTTCTCAATATGTAACACGGAAATTGATAATTAAGGTTGTGACGATTGTATACGTCGACAATGCCCGTGACGATTGTCAATGACTACATACGTGCGTTGTTTTTTGTATCTGCTTGTGACGTTGCATGTCCTTTCCGTGACATTGTAGACGTACCGCCTTCCAGCCTATGCCGTTTCATGGTTGATGAAGATGAGCTTTGCATTTGCATCTCTTGTTCGGGCGACGTGAAATGACATCGGAATCTTGAAACCCCTGAAAAAAAAAATCCGTACCGGAGGCAAATGGACAAAACAAAACAAATCGTGTACTTTTCCTCGTCGCTTGATATTTTTTGAAAGTTTTGATAAGTTTGAAAATTTAGGTTTGAAGATGACGTCTCTTGACATGGTCGTGGGTCAAAAAACGCAAGACGACAACATGTAGTACATTCTAAGTTCGACGATGACGCAAGATGTACTTCTACTTTTTTCAATTTCTTTGTACGTTTGTAACTTAAGCCGTACGTCGCTAAGTTTTAGAGGAAAACGATAAAAAAAAAAAACCTGACTTTGGCACATGGAGACATACCCTTACTTTTTAGAGTGTTTCTATGTTTGAAAACGAAATCGTTACTTTAAAATGTGACGGTTGTAGATGTGGGTAGAATTTCTGACGGTTGTAGACGTCTACACAATTGGCAACAAGTTTTGACGAAATAGCGACGGTTGTAGACGTCTAGTTTTTTGTGACATTGTAGATGCCTAAGGTTTTCTGACATTGTGACGTCATGCTCACTTGTGACAACGCCAACGTCACTGATTGAAGAACTTTCGGCCATGGCTTCTCAATTTCGTTTTTTCAACTTTTTTCACTCAGACTCGCCACCAAAATATGCTTAGAGGTAGTAAAACGAAGCATTTTCCAAAGCTCTTTCATTGCATACCAATATTGTCGTGTTTCGTTCCAAAACATGAGAGATAAAACTGACAGCGTTAGCCTGAGAGGGAGAGAGACGCCTTCACGGACTTCACTTTTGCAAAATGGCATCTGTTGCCTGAGAGCCCTCAACTGTCCCTGTATAGAAAAATTCCGTACAGGTTGGGTACGGACAAATTTATTTATTTTTGTGTACTCCGCTTTTTGTAAAGATGTTTGAAATTTTTATAACACGTACAAAAACATAATCATATTCGTGGTTCAACCGTTCCTTAAATAAATTCAACTGGCGTGTCGTTTTCAAATAAAGTTTGAAGATGAGCTGGAATTACATGGTACTGGGTCGAAAAGAGCAAGACGACAAGCCGTAGTACATTTTAAGATTCAAGATGACTCAAATTGTAATGTGGTTTTCACAATTTTCTTGTTCAGTAGAAAATTTTCTCGCTGCAGGCTTTATTTTGGTCGATAGAGGAAAAAAAAACCCTGCTTTGACACATGGAAACACACCATTAGTAGCATCTACGCTGAAATGTAATCAGCACTATTTCAAGTGATGTACTACCCTGGCAGTGCTGTTGTGTATCGGGTAAAAATATATATCGCGATAAATTCAACAGGCCTCCAATCAAATGGTAGTTTAATGCCGGAAAGTAAAATAGACATTTTCATCAAGAAGATATAAGTACTAAAAGCATCTTGCCAAATGTAAGCGCAAGACAGCCAATACCCACCTTTCAAGTTATCTATCAACATCCACCCCAAGATTGTAAGTTCATGTTCGGCAACTTCAAACGAATTTTCAAGATTTTTACAACTTAATATCATACGAAAGTATCCTTAAAGAAAATCAATAAATAAAAAAATTGCCGATTGTGCGGCAATGAGTTACCCGCTCTACCGTTGAAAAAAATGAAACACAATATCAGCAGATTTTAGGTCTCCTAGTCTCATAAAGAGAAACAGAGGCAAACTGAGAACAAAAACATCCAACATCCAAACACACAAATTTGCGTATAGATTCGGAAAGGGCAACAGAGAACAAAAAGGTGGCTTTATTATGCTAACAAAAGCACATCAAAGACTGCAAAAATGTCTTTCTCTGTGTGCTTCTGAATAGACAACAGGCACATAAAAAGACGAGAGAGTACCAACAATCAGCAGCACCGTGTGACTGTGAAGTAAAGAGACACCTTTGCTAAGGCTCCTCTAGTTTCTATCAACCACTCAAGCGGTACAGCACATGACACGCTCTGACAAAAAAATGGCAAAGCTTTCAAAATTTGTCTCCAGGCTCTCTGAAACGTGGCTTGGTTTCCTCGTCCATTCAACTACTATCCCGTATTTGCGTGCCAACTGGCTCACGAAAACATTATGTCCTAACAAATGCTTAAACTGTTCTTTTCCAACGAGGAACAGAAGTATTAAGAGCTCGTGAGCTGTATGGAAAACAATTGAAGCCGAAAAATGTCCAGAGAACAAACCTCCAGGAACAACTTTCCAAATTTCACCCTCGGACCAATTATTTACAAACACCCTTGATAAAAACCACCACCAAAGATAAAAATCCATAGAGTCGGTGATAAACTATCATAAATCTTCATCTCCATGAAAATGCCCCTGACTTTCTGCCTGCGCATGTCAAAAACAAAAAATTACTGCAACATGGTTAACACTTACTAAAGAATGGTATTAAGAAAAAAAAAGAAAGACTCGAATAAGGTGAAGTATTTCCGAACAAACCATTCAATCGCTTCATTTGCACACATCAAAATAAGAAAAACCTACTTAACTGTACTGGACAGCTAAAATAGACAATTAAAAAACCGGAGAAGGCAAACTGATAATGCTAATGGTTGAACCGGTAAAGTTAAGAAAAGCCAGTGGTTATGTTTGAACCATTAGCAGAGAAAAAGGACAATAAGCACATGCAACAAACAGTACACAACTGTAGTCCATAGATCTGAACTCAGTCGGGACAGTTCAATGCCTAACATAATACTCTTTGAAAAGTATACTTACTAGGCATCATTTTACAAGTTGGCCCCTTGTTTCCCATACTTTGAGACTTAGGTCGCCATATTTATTGCACACCTCATGAGATAATCATTTAAATTCATTATTCTGGATTTACTGTATGAAACGCTATACTAAGAACAGTTTCTGCGTCGACAATATGAAGAGTCCGCTTAGCAACTTCTCCACCTTACAAAGATAACAAATGATTTTTTCCTAATGCGAATGATCTTCAAAGATTTGAGCATTAGAGTCTAGTTTATTCAAGGAGATCAGAGAGACTTCCCTTTTGTATAAACTATCATTGGTCAAAACCGAAATGGCAAGCAATGGGCTACACTCACAGAAAGAGAAAGTCATCCCACAAGAATCCCCTTTTAAAACACTAAACAACACCATGACAAAGGGAATCTAAAGAGACCTGGTTGTATTTATTTCTTAACTAATACTTTACCCTCCTTGTACTTCTCAAGCAATTTCTTCAAGGAGTTGATCCATAACATACCCGTGCAAAACTGCGGCTTTGCGTACGAGCCTGTGTGCGAGCCTTGTTCGACACAGAATTCGGCGAACGGTACAATCTCTGCAAAACCGTACAAAACAAAAGAGCACTCTTAATTGCTGTCTAGCTTACGGTACAGTGATTAGCTCATTTGAGAGATCAAAAACTAATAGGCACCTTAAGTGCTAACCAAGCCTACCAAAATGAAGAAAAATATGTTTATGTCAAGCAGGTAAACTTAATTTGATTAAGGAAAACAGCAAACACTATAATAAAGTACATTTTTTTATTTACTATGGTGCTAACCTACAAGATTCTATGATAGGTAATTATGTACATGTACAGGGCAAAATTTGCAAAACTAAACCCAGTGAAAGAGAAATTAAAGCTTTTTTGGAGTGTGTTAGCTTATACTATGCAGTTATCATTTCTATTGAATAAGATATGCATCTGACTGTACAGTATTATGATAGTGTATATCAGCAATACATAATGACACTAGAAGCTCAGCCAACTGTACCACCTGGCAGCAGATTAGATAAGATATCCTTTGAAACATTTTCTTTACACAGCAAGGTCCCATGAAAGACCATCAGAGGGTATACCTTCTCAGCCAGTGAACGGAACCCTTCCGCTTTAGTAGTCCTTGGTTGGTAATTAAAAATGTCATGAAGCAAAGTGTTTTCCTGAGACAGCAAAAAAGGAACCACACATAAATGCCAGCAAAAGGGCGAAGCAAGGGATTTGGACTACAAAAGGCAAAGGGACATTCAGTATCAAAATGCAATTCTCTCTGCAAGAGAAAATAGTACCAGAACTTGAACATTCAACGGCCACTCCAGCATTTCACAACGCTTGGGAAGTAGTTGAGCAAACCTGCAGCTAATGCTGATGCTAAAGCTGTTTCAAAAAAAGGACAGGAAAAGTCCCCCACCTGCAAATGACGTTGGAAGCCCTCCGCCAAAAATTTCCGGAATGCATTCAGCTGCAGATTCACAAAACCAAACCAAAGATTAACATTCACTACTAGTTAACTATTCATTTACTAGTGCTTAATATTAAAAATCTCGGAAAGATGAGGAACCCGAAAGATGGTACTTCCACTCGAGAAGGACTAGACAATCTATTTATAATGCATGCAGATTTCCAGAAAAAGCGGTTGACAAACGTTCTGGTATAGTCGGTTTGAACATCTGGCTATTTGCCCTTTGATCTGACAAGTCCCTCAACCATACTCAAATGTACCATTGTCAAACTCTACACTGTCAAACCATTTTATTTCTTACTTCATGTCCCGACAGCATTAACTGAGCGGCCAAGGATACTAAATACACAAGGTTTTACAACTCCCCTGGACATGAATTGATTCTAATGAATTATGCGTTCCTCTTACAGCATTTTGCATTGGAACACATACATCAGACCTGAAATCCAATGGTGAGACTAGCAACAATTGAAACCATACTAAAGAGAAAAGATAGATCTGTTGATAAAAACTATTACTTACTAAACACTCCCGCAACCTCCAATCATAGGCGTCTTCTCAATTCAAACAACAAAAAATTGATTCATAGAACACAAGAAACAAAGCTCAATTGAACAAGAAAACTCAAGTAGGCAAGGTTGAAAAACTTGCCCAGCCTCTATCAGTAGACTTTTATACCAATGAAAAAGAGCGGTTCATTGAGCACAATCATAACGGAAAACTTGGGCTTCGGGAATCAATTAGCAGCACTCCTTGAAATCGAGTAAGAAATAATAGGTGCCTCCTCGTGTCACTAAAAACACCTACCACGAATGACATCAGATGCTACAATGAAAGGCCTTGTTGTTTGTTAACCTTGATGTAAAGGTTTCAAAGTTCAATCTTCTTACCTGAACTGTTTGTGTCCATGTGGAAATTTGCAAGCTATCTCCATGCTTCAATTTCACTGTCGTCTTGGGCAAATCTCCTTCCTGTATTTAACAGTAGGAACAAACATTAGAACAATAGAAAACCCAACTCCGAAACTGAAGTTCCACAACCAGGAGATTTCCTCATCATACTCTTAATCCAGCAGAAAAACCTTGCAGATAACCTAACATAAGCTTTCAGTAACTATCAAATGATTAATTGCAGCTTATTGAATTATGAGCATTTTTTCTGACAGATGACCACAATTAAAGAATCTCCATGGAATATAGCTGGCTCAAAACCAAGTAAATAAATTCTCAACGTATCCACCAGAGGTAAATCTTTATAAGAGCATGTATCAACCTGAATGGACGAAAGGATTTCACGAAAGCTTGTTTTCTGAGACAGCCGATCTCGTTTGGAATGCCTCTTGCTTGCTCCTGGAATTGTTAAGGCTCTCATTTGCTCCACTACCTCGTCTGTATTAAAGAAAAAATCGAAATGCATTAAGCCGATGCAACTCTCCCAATTCACCTTGAGACTATTTCACATAGTACTCCTGACAGACCGCAGGCAGCAGTCAAAAACCAAACACAAAATTAGCCTTCTCATAAGATACAGAGCCTCAGAAACCCATCTATCCAGCCAAATTTCACTTTCTCCATCGATAAAACTCTATCTTGCCTGCCCGTACATCACATTTCCATTCAAGGAAAAGGCAAACCTGATCTATCATCCGCAAAATACTCAAAATAAATGATCAACGAAGAGTCAAGGACGAAAAGTTACGCAAATGTCAACCTTAGATTTGATATGGCAAGACAAAAACATTACCATAGAAAAAACTACTAGAAACCTCATCAGCAGCCTCACCTGGTGCCACACTCTCTTCAGGTATTGACCCCTCGCTGTAAAAATCTTCTCCATCACTCCCTCTCATTTCTGCACTGCCTGCCTCGTGAAGGAGAGCAATAGCTTCTCCAGCTGCAGTGCGAACATTCAGGTCATCATCTTTAAGATGCTCTGCCAGAGAAAAGATTTCTCTGCGCAATACACACATCACAAAAGCAAACATAACAACCTTCAGAAGCCTAGCAGCGCTCCCCGAACAAATCTCTTTCCCTTCTCCTGCTTACCAGCAACAGGATTACTAACAATTGTAAATCGAAGCTTTGGATGGATTGGCTTCTTCTTTTGCACCTTTTCTAGCTATGCATCCAACATCAAGATGCCCACCTGCGTCCGTACTCCTCTGCTGTGTGATCTGAGGGGATGGTTGACAACAACAGGCTCCATGAAGTCAACGCCATTGCTCTAACAGGCGGTGATGGAGGTGATGCTCCCACTTTCTGTACTCCTCAAACAGAAAGTGATGAAGCGTATTTTACTTTAGAAATCAAATAAAACTTACAATTTAAGTCCCATGTGGTCTAACAAAAGCACATTTCAAATAACCACGACAGAAGCAAAGAAGCCTTTCGACTCACCAACAAGGCAGGAAAAACAAACAAATCTAGAGTTCAGAAACATTCAGTATGCTGACAACATTCAGGTAGATAAACTGAAAGCCCAAGACCCAAAGTGCGTCGAACAAGACAGAAAGGCAAAGAGACAGACTAACAATATGCACAAATGGTTTGTTTTGAATACCTGTGAAGCACTTGCGGTTCCTGTATGACAGCCTATCTGCCAAAACATCTTCATTGTCTGTTCCGTTGCCTCTGTATCTGACGGACTAACAAAAGACACAATGGCCAATGACTCCAAGGCCTGTACACACAATACAAATTAAGCAAACACCGTCAACTCCCAATGCTCAGCTTCTCAATCTCCATTGGCCAATCCAATATTCCTGAAAATTTGTGAGTTTCCCAGTAGACTTCAACAACAAACCACCTCATGTACACAAAGGTTATAAACTCCGGAAATAAACTTGTTTCGCATGAACGGTTCGTATTGCATAAACCTTAAAACACTTGAAAGGAGCCATGAAACCCAATGTAGGCATTTGAAGATTTTTCTCCCAGTTTGAACCCGTCTATGGAAGTGCACAAACTACATTGATGGCTAGTAAATAATAAAATTTTCAGGAAAAGCAAAAGACAAAACTAGGCTGTCTTGTTCCAAATTTCACCAACCCCACACTAGGCCAGAACAACATACACTTTAGAGAACTGCCCACACCATCACTACATTAGAAACTAAGTTTCTGCATTAGAACTTACCGCAATCCGCGCAGCAGAAGCTGAATTGGTTTTTGCAACCATTGTTAACGCAGGCGCAGCTTCTTCCAAAACATGCTCCACAGCAGTGCTAGCCCCGAGTGTGATTGCTAATAGACCTGCACATAACCTTGGTTGTCAGGATAATCATTTGGTTAACAACACATACAGACAGGGTCCTTGTCGAATTGTCAACTGTTGTTCCACATATGCATCTGAGCACATAACTCGTTACAGCTATGAGCTTTGTCTCCTTTGCAGCAAAAGTGCACTCCAAACGCATGTGGACCTCAAATCCATTTCAAGGTTGTCCCATTATAATGTTAACTGAAACATGTAAAACTTCACAGCTTGGAACATATGCATGTACCCTAAATTCCAAGCGGATTTAGCCCATTAACCAAAAGATGCCGGCAAATTTCCACATGGAGCCCAAAACCTAATCACATAACCAAATAAGCAAGCCTTGAAATTCATATATCGCTACATTTATTTCTGCTCATGCTCATGCTTCAATGATTGCAAAACCAATGAAAACAAAAAAAGTTACCTAGAGCACGTGCAGCCAATGCTACCTCGGATGAACTCCCCCTTTTCACTGATCCAAGTAACTGCTGCAAAAGAGTTTCCAACCTGTCACACCATCAAACCAGCCACACATCCCCACAATTCAAAAACTAGTCACAACAACCACACCCAATCAAAAGTCAAAGCTTGAAGTTTATGATTGATTCCAAACTAGACCTGGATGATTGAAACTGACTATTCCCTACAAATTACCCAAACAATTCCTAAAAAAGCTTTCAAAGTACACATACTAACTTATCGGTAGTCTGGACGAGAGAATAGTATGACCTACATCGTTTCAGGAGCGCAAAGCAAAAGCGCTTAACTGGCTGATTACAGCTATACACCTTTCCTATGCTAGTCCTGGAAGGCCACACTAATTTAGACGAATGAGTTGAGAAACTGGCACCTAAGATTGGACAGATCCAAACTATCATTGTGAGAGGTGTTGTCTCACTCAATCTACCAAAAAGAGATATTTTACACTAGAAATGCACAGTTCACCCCCACTACTATGATTAGACAAAGTATGGATGAAAAACAAAGTATACGCAAAAGTTTCTTATCCACTTATTTCTTATTCATGACAACTGAGGATTACACTACACCTCAAAACGACTTACAAAACCGAAAAAAATAGGTACAATTCCACGACGGGAGCACTAATTACTGTGAATTGTGTAGCTTTCCATGTGTCCAAAACTGGTGGCACTTACTTGGTTTCTGCAAAATCGGTCAATACTTGCCCAGTGAATGCGGCAATTAGCCCCTTCAGGCCGGCTTCTCGGGTGGAACTCCTGCACATAAAATAAGAAACGGTTCTTAAAGATGTTTGACCAGATTCCTAAACTACACCATGGTGGGCCAGAGAAGTCATTTCTAGCAAGCATCCAAAAACAAAGCCAAAACGCAGTGGAAGAACAATATTCATATCTGCAGAAACAAACTAAGTCATCAAAAACTCACAACTATTGCTATCCTTCCCAAAAAAAAAGTTAGCAATAACTACAGCCTTTAGCATATACAACCATGTATATTCGTTTTAATCAAAAAAGTCATATAACAAGATGACAAGCATAACAGGATCCCAAGCCTACTTGAAATAAGATTGCCAAACCTTTTCTCGTAAAGTGCGTCGATATAATCTTCCAACACCGTACTTTCGTCATACTCTTCGACCTCGTCTCTGTTCTCCATCATTTCATATGAGGCAGTAGAGGCTGAGCTCACAGTGTCATCGTCACTCTCATCGCCCCTATTAGCCCTGCGACTACCTTTCTCTGCAAATAGGAGACACGAGCCATGCAAAAAGTCGAATCAGGAAAAGGGAGGGAGAGAAGGAGAAGGAGACGGAGAGGGAGAGGGGGAGAGAGTGAGAAAGCAAGAGGGAGAGAGAAAGAAAAGTGAAAAGGGAAGAGAGGAAAGAGTGAGCTGAGAAAAATTCATTCTAACAAAAATCATAAGAGTGTCAAGGGAAAAGGCACTCCTCCATGCAGAAAAAGATAAGGACTGATGAGAGAAACCAAAAAAAAACCAAAAACAGTCACTAAGGGCAAAACATCATTGACAGCACTTTCAGCGTCAAGAGAAAGAACTTACTTCGGGCCATCGTCCTCAAACAAGTTTGGAGAGGTCACAGAAAAACGATAAAGAGAAGGGTAAAGGCAAACACAGCACGGCTCTGTGAACGCCAATATTGAGAATAGTTTCACGTGCATTAGAATACAATCGCGACATATATACATTTGTGTACACAGCGTCTGCCTTCAAATCATTGTGAAGCGCGTTTTGTACGGTCCAGCATTTCAGGGATTATTAGGGTATGCACAAAAAGTAGTTAAAGCAGTTACTGAGTAAACTTGTTAATTGTTATCGCCCATATGACGTCATCTTCTTGCTATATCCTAGCCTGTCTTGTAAATTGTTCTTAAGTGATGTCATCATACTGCACGGTGTTAAGGCTCTCCAAGGGTTCAAGACTGAGCTTTTCGTGCTAAAAATGACCCGTAATGTGACATGTATGATGTATCTCTTGTCACGGAAGTATCCGGCGATGTACAATGTTAAAATACGTTTGATCGGACGGTGAACTGCAGTAAAATTGTGAAATAGATCAGTAAAACAGCAGAGAGTTTGGCAAATCAAGTATCTGTGAATCGCCATAGCACTGATAAGTGATAACAACTTCATTCGGTATTTTGCGTACTGAACGCAAAATAGGGTTACAAACACTAATTGACTTGCTGTTTATGTGAATTACTTAAACGGTTCAGATAGGTCCACGCATTTTTAATCTGAAATAGAGTTAATAACATTATTATAAACCCTTTCGATAGTAATTTCTTCATAGTGATTCACAGTGTGCTGTAGGCGGTGCGCTTGTACTGCGGTTGCGAAATCCTAAAATCTGGCTTTCCGTGTGAGAAGTCCTTTGTCCTTTGTGCGCCCAACAGTCACAAACACAAATTTGTGTGAGAAAACGGAATCTTTAGAATGGTACAGTACTCATCAACAAACGATGCCGGAAAGTGCCAGCAGGGCACGTGGCGGCCTCCTTTATGGGCGCAAGCATTCGGAAGATATTGGCGGTCGGCAAAAACCACGTGTGCACGTGAAGAAGCTCGCATTTGCTGTCTGAAGTTGCCCGCCAACGCTGGACATGCCAGCGCAGCGAGAACCAAAAACAATCATATATCCGGATCACCGCAAGAATCCGAAGTCCAAGTACACGATCGGCTGCATTGACAGCGCACGATATTTTATAGTTGACGGTTTGGATTCAACTTCGTGAGTCTTACTGGGTAACTGCGGCGCCCAGTTCAGAAATGCGAAAACGAATGGTAACGCCATATACCCCGTATTATATGAATATTCTAAATCGTTAAAGTGTTAAAGACTATGGGCACTTCCCATGTAACCGAAACTTTAGTCTTGTAACTTTGTATATAGCGAAGATTATCCGTACTACTTTCAGAGCATTCGTATGTAAAAAAATCAAATCGTTACTTTAGATCGTGACAGATGTAGACGTGGGTGTAATTTGTGACGGTTTGTAGACGACTACAAAACTCGCGACAATTGATGACGTTTACAAAATAGCGACGTTTGTAGACGTCTAGCTACTTGTGACATTGTAGATGTTTAGGGTTTGTGACATTTTGCATACAATAGTACTTTATAACATACTGTATTATTTTATTGATTTTATATAGCGTGGCATGCCACGTATAAAAATCTGTTCCGTTACAGTTTAACTGCAATTTATTACGGTAAACGCGGCACATAAACGTTGGTCGATTAACTGAACAAAAATTTTACGGCGACGTACGGAAATTTACTAAAAAAATGGTGAACATGGAACTGGAAAAGGACGGCGGACACAAAAGTACAACGGACGCAAAATAACATTCAGCGCGCCGCCGGAATCGAACGGACGACTTGGAATGAGAAAATACGAACGGACGGGCCAGCGTGAGCTCCGGCATCCCGGAATGGCTCTTTTGGCAGCTTTTGCCAAAAAAGCCGACATATTGACACGTGGCAGGTCCCTAGTGGATCTCAAGGAATTAAGGGACAAAGCCATGGCGTCGGATGTGAAAGGTACATCGTTTTTACTGGATCCGTATCAAAATCGTACATATTTCATGGCGGCTACGGTACTTTCTATGCTTGTACACGTCCGGAGAATATGACGAACAGTTGAGTGTGCAGACCGTACATTTATCTGTACGGTCCGTACAGTTATCGCCGATAATTATCGTTATCGGCATTATCGCCGATAAGTACGCGATATTATCGCCTACTTATCGGCGATAAGACCGATGTCGATATATCGTACCAATATATCGATTATCGGATACTCGAAAAAAGGCCCATATCGGTTATCGGCAAATCCTTACCGATACACAACACTAGTAATTTCGTATGTAAAAAAATCAAATCGTTACTTTAGATCGTGACAGATGTAGACGTGGGTGTAATTTGTGACGGTTTGTAAACGACTACAAAACTCGCGACAATTGATGACGTTTACAAAATAGCGACGTTTGTAGACGCCTAGCTACTTGTGACATTGTAGATGTTTAGGGTTTGTGACATTTTTGACGTCACGCTCACTTATGATAGCGTCGACGTCACTGAATCTAAACCATTCCGCCATGGTTTCCCGGTTTTGTTTTATCGTCCGTTCTCACTCTACTTGCTATCAAAATAAGCTAAAAGATAGCCGAAAGAAATATTTTTTAGAGATATTGCATTTGATACCTTTCTTGCCTTTTTTCATTGCAATAATTGTGAGATAAACGCGTTAATGGGAGAGGGAGAGAGAGAGGCGCTTTCACGGACTTCGCTTTTGCGAAATGGCGTCCGTTGGTCGAGACCCCCTCCACGGTTACTGTACGGAAAAAAACGCACGGAAAAAAGTCTCGCACAGGCTGGAAACGTGCAGTAGGTTTTTTTTTTTTGGTACTCCGAGCACAAAAATTGTCAAAAACCTTCATCGCGTGCGAAATCATATGCATATTCGCCCACGTCGTGGAATTTGTTTAGAATCACCTCGCGAGGTGATTTTATATAAAGTTTGAAGATGAGCCGGAAGGACGCGAAAGTGGGTCGAAACGCGCTAAACGACAAACTGCATCGCGCTAGACGACAAACTGCAGTACAGTTAAAGTTTCAAGGTCACGCAACTTGTACGATGGTAGTTTCAATTTTTTGGTACGGCTGCATATTTTCTCGTTTTTTTCCAAGTTATAGAAGAAAACGACAGAAAATAACTGTAACTTTAGCACATGGGAAAGTGCCCTAAGGGTGAGCTAAAGTATTAAACTAATGTGTCAAAATTTTCATCATAAAATACGGTATCATTACGCACGACATCAGATTGGACTATCTAGAGTTCTTGTTTCACGGAATCCCGTGATACACCACGTGCATGGAAATACGGAGTACACATTTGTGTGATTACCTAGGACCCCCGCAACGTTGTCGGTGGGACCCCAGTCTCCCAGCGTTTCTAACACTTTGGCTTGTGCGCGACGCTCTCGGGCCGTTGAGAGGTGCATGTCCTGCCTCATGCCTTCACCATTGCGCTGCACCTTTCCTTTCTTAGTGACTTGCAGAGCCTCTTTACTGCCCGTTTTCTCTCCCTCCTTCAATAATTTATATAGGAAAACGGACGGGAACAGTGTGCCGAAGGTGGTGAGTACATATTTGACTTCAGGGCTGAGACATCATGTGGGATTATGTTCGCAATTGTGCGTTGTTTTTTTATTTATGCAGTAGCTAGTAGTAATTTATGGAGTTTTATGGCTGTTTACTGAGTCTGTTTGTGATTCCCTGCAGCATCTGGCTCGTGCAGCCATGGCTACGGATGTACCTTTACAGTACAGTCACAAATTTCTTCCTGTGAACCAGGAAGATGGTGCTGATAAAGGAGCTCCTGAATCATGTCGGTATTTTGTTTACGATAGTAGTATCCATAATGTGGCCGTTCACTTGATCATATCTTATTGACGATTAGGTTTGGGGATTGAATCAAAGATAGCCAAGCCAAAGAATGAAGCTTTGTTTCTGGATGTTCACAGCGTAGTTGCAACATTATTGTCTTGCGCCTTACGCAGCCTGATTTTTACAGAAGGGGGATTGTGCTGCAGCCCTTTCCATCAAAATAGTTTCTTACAACATATTGGCTCAGGTGCACACATTTTTCCTCTACCTCGCACGACTCTCGTGTTTCCGATTGGTTTGGTTTCTTGAGTTATAATGGTGTTATCTTTGCTTATCTACGCTAATGATAATTGTGCATCTACACCAATTATTGTTTTGTATTGGACAGATTTACTGATTTAGCTATTTCAAATAGACTCCCTTCTTAGGTAATGTTGATCTTTGGCAGTAATCACCGAAGATTGGTCAACCAGTTGCGCAAATGTTTTTCTGCATGAAGAAATTCAATGTCTGAACTTAGATACAAATGATTCGACCAAATTTTATTTCATGCGGCTACTTGTGCGTGTATGATTGTGATGACAAGAGACATTTCTATATTTCCATTTATACTTCCATTTATATCCACTTGATTGTTTTTTTTTTTTTTTTTTAATTTGGATTTCTTTGCAGGCCTATGTTAAAAGTGTGAATTTTCCTTATGCACCACCTAAATGCCTCAAGTGAGTACCCGGCAAATGATGAAATGTTTTCCCTATACTTCCACCTTAAAATAACTCCAGGAATTTGTGTATCGTCTAATACAGGTGCATCTGTTAGTGAAAGGGGTTGTTCGTATTTTGTGTCATCTATATGTCAAGCACATGGAATCTCCAATTTTTGTAAGGAAAGCGATTTATCCATTATTGTACAGGCTATTTGCTTACCTCAGGAGGTTTCTGTCCTTTCTTTCCCCTCTGTCATTGATTAGAGATTCCTGTGTGCGTTTATCTACTGTGTTTTATGCTTGTTGGGGAAAGTGATTGTCTACGTGGACATAATCTGCTATGTGTTTAAGGACCTCAATAAAATTCCACCTTCATATCCCTTTTGTAAAGTAGTAAACGGCCCATGAGTGAACTCCGTAAATCCACCA
>JBBHKE010003346.1:0-61211 GCA_037447655.1 Zygnema cylindricum | reverse complement strand
GGGGGGGAGGGGGAGAGAGGGAGGGGGGGAGGGGGAGGGAGAGGGAGAGTGAGGGGGAGAGGGAGAGGGAGAGGGAGAGGGAGAGGGAGCCAGCGAAAACCAGGAAAACTCCTTGAGAGCCAAAAAAAAATTCAACTTATCGAGCGATTTACTCCTTTCTTACAAAACCTTAGAAAGTGTGGATGTCCCGCATCAGGGCCAAAATTTTGTGTCATAATATGGATCCTCCTTGTAAACTTTTACCACATGACTTTTACTATATTTTAGGATAGGACCAGTAATCTACATTTTTCAGATCGTTAAAATCATCACTAATTGTGGTTAACACAAGGATAACTTGTCGGCAGACTCCGGCAGGAAAGACAAAATAAAATTGGAGGGAGTTGAAAGTATGGATAATCCTGTGGAGCGGCTCACGCGAGACTGTGTGGGAATAATGGGGGCGTTCAAAAGGAAAAACAAAGAATCAGAGCCCTTTATTGTGGCCAGCACCCACTTCTTTTGGTACTTCTCCCTCTCCCTCTCCCTCTCCCTCGCCCTCTCTCTCCTCCCCCTTCTCTCCATGACTGCACCCTGACTCTTTCTTACATTATCCGCCCCACTTTCCTTCTTTCCCTCTTCCTCCATCACTCCTGCTCTCGCCTGTCCATTCCATCCCCATCCCTCCTCTCCCAGCATCCCTCGTCTCTTTTTCACTTCTTTCTTCTCCCCCCCCCTGTCCTTTCTTTCCTTCCTTCCTTGGATCCTTCCCGAACCTTTGTCCACCTCCCCCTCCTTCACCCCTTCCTCCCTCCTTTTTTCTCTTGACCTCCCTCTTTGTTTCCATTTCTTATGGTTTCTTTCATTCCAGTTCCATTCCTGCTCAGTTAAGAGCTTTAATTTTATCCTGTCATTTGGACCCAATTTTATCCACGGACGCATTTCCTTTTTGTTAAAACCCGAGTCCTTTTCCCTTTTTCAGCTGTGGCATCTCTCACGATAATTAGTGTGTATCGAACTATTTGTTTCCAGCTGTCTAGTTTCTTTCTATTCTTTTTTTGTTATTACTATTATTATTATGATTATTATTACTGTGTTATTATTATCGCTATTTTTATCCGCAACACGGGGGCCATAAAAAAATAATGGAGAAATATCCTTAAAAGTGCATAATGATTGGCTGACTGGCTCTGTCTACCTATCCACACTAATTTCACTGGTCCATGGAATCCGCTTTCTAGAGCTGTGGAAAATCATGGCATATTAAGACGTTTTTTTTCGACATAAAGACATGCAAATATAACCACATTTCGCTTGATCAAAGTTTGAATTATAATGTGTGATCTTCTCCTCCTCCTCCTCCTCCTCCTCCTTCTCCTCCTCCTCCCCCTTCTCCTCCTCCTCCTCCTCTTCCTCCTCGTTTCGCTCTTCGGAATTATGTTTGGAATGGATTTTGTTTCAGTTCTGTCTTTGAACCATGGATTTCGCATACTATTCGGTTTGTAAAGGAAGACTTGTAGTCTATTCATCCTTTTGCTAATTCTGTAAAGTTAAGCATCTATTATCTCCAGCTCACCACCTATCAATATTAGCATTAAGGATCTATTAGTGTTATGCGAAATTAGAAGATGTAATCCTAATTTAGTGCTAGGAGACCATGGCACAGTTTTGTCTCCCTCAGAATAGTGTTGTTTAGACTTATTTTATGATTCTCGGCCAAAAAAAGCCTCGACCGGATTAGTGTTATTAACTCTAAAAACAATGGCCAGGGTAGTTTTAAACGAAGGTAATTTGGGGGTCTAGAGTATATGAATACGCCTTTGTTTGTTATTGGTAAAGGGGCTGTAAGAAAGCGTTTTTTGTATGCTCTTTAGTTATTGACCACACTAATTTCGGTGATTGGTCATTGGATTGTGGCAGGGATCCGGCTCTGGCTGATGTCAAATTGGCCCAAGCAAAACACCTCGTCACGTCTCTTCTATCTTTTCGACAAAAAGTCGAATCACAAGGACTTTCAAACACCTCGATACCAGCTTTCGTTTGTGGGGATTTTAATTCACAACCAAGAGATCCGGTATTTATTCACCCCCTTTTTGTCCTTTTCTGTTTTTTAATCCGTTTATTTTTCTCTATTACTTTTCTAAATGAAGGGGTCGTTGTCAAACGCATTGTCAAACTTCATTCGAATGCTGATATCTTTTCTGGGTATTTATCGATTGACACACTTTACTTGGAACTTTTTTTTAAAGTTTTATTTTTTGCATACGTTTTACAGGTTTACACATTCCTTACCTCTCCTAGTTCTCCTAGTGACAGAGTTCCCTTTTCAGTAGACGAATTGTCGAGCAGAAGTGGAAATGACAAAGATAATGAAGCTTCAGAACCGCCTTTAAAGAAAATGGGGAGGGAAGAAAACGGAATAGTAGAAAGAAGGGAAGTTAGAAAAGAAGATTTTGTTGGCTTCAAAAGTGTTTACGCCGAGGCAGATAGTGAGCCCCTTTTTACTACGTACACACCGGGGTTCACCGGGACATTAGATTACATTTTTTTTTCTTCTTCTGAGTCAAAAGTCATTATTAGGAAACTTCTCGATGTCCCGGGAAAAGACGACTCCTCTCTATCGGGCCATCTTCCTAATTATTGTCATCCAAGCGACCATCTTCCAGTCGGTGCAGTTTTGGAGTTTTGTACGTAAAAGAAAGAAGAAAACAAGAAGAAAGTTTTAAGAAAGTTTTAACTTGTCAAGTCGATAAAAACTGAAGAGCATTTGATGAAGGTTAATAAAGGATAACGAATTTTTGTTTCAGTTTTGGGTTTTGCAAGTGGATATTGTAACAAAGAGATGATGTGTTAGATTGAATGAGGTTTTGGGTCATTTGATTTTCGGCTTTTGCTGTAAGACAACTTTGTGGTATTGGGATTACCGAGTTAATTGCATGTAATATTTAGTTGTGATTAGGGCTAGTTGCAAGTTTTTCGCACTGTACAACTCTAGTAGCTTGTACTCGTTTACAATTTTGGACAGATCATTTTTGAGACGATTATGTCGCTGTGGCAACATAATTCAGAAGCGCAAATTTGGATGGTAACCAGACGTCTTGTCACCTTGTATTGTACACCGAAAGCATGGGTTTTTGGGCTGTCATAAAAAAACCCAAAAACCTCCCAAAAAAAAACCATATGGAAATTGCTAGTAGAGTTATTAGCATTAGTTCTTGTGTGTGTGTTTTTACCCCAAAATCTTAAATTAGTGTTAATAGCACTGTTTAGTCAAGTGACTCATAAGGAGTTACGTGGTAAGATATAGTGTAGAAAATATTAAAACCGCTCAAAAGCTAATAGCCGACTTAGTTCTAATACTAATGGTCTTACTGACTATGCTGCCTATCGTTGTTGACACTAAAACAGTGAGTTCGTTCACCACCTCTCCTTACTGTAGACTAATAATATACATTCTCTCTCCGCGTTTACATTCAATAATACAGTTACAATGCCGATGTACTTAAGATGCCTAACAAGTTCATATACTCTATTGCTCAGATGGAAGGGAACAAATAACATCGCGATTGGTGTAGGATGTAGTTGAAGTTTTACTCTTAAGCAGGGAGTTCTCCACATTCTCCCACCATCCTCTGAGTCCAAAGGCCTTTGTGACCCTTGAATTGACTTGATTTTCCTCCATGGTATTGGGAGTCCCTTGGTGATGTAGCCCTCACAAATTCGACAATTTAGACTAGGATTAACACTCAAAAACCCGAGTCGGTTTCATAATTCTTCACGTGTTGCATTATACAGTAAGATACTCGCTCGAGATGCACTAACTTCTAAAAAACAAGATTACGAGCACTGAGACTCTGCTCATGGAGGTCTTTTGCTCTTTGGACAGTCTTTTGACGACTTTTGGTCGCACCCATAACTTTATGTTGTAAGGCCCTTTGGAGTTTGAAGGCAGCCAGAGCCAACACTAACAACACAACGTTCAATTGGTGAGATAACAATGCTTAGTTCATATTTCAATTTTATGTAGAATTGAAAATTCAAGTGAACCGTGAACACTGCTTCCTTATTAAGTGTATTAATAGTTATGGTACTAGTACTAAATTTGACTCCATGGACCTCTAGTCCTTAACCCTAATTTCGGCCAATCGAACGAACTAGGGTGCGTCTCAATGTACTTGAAACTTTGGGAATTACTTTGTTTTTTAGCGCAGATCCGGCGGACCCGGATTTCAAGTGTCCCTATGTGTAACAAAAAAAAATGTTACTCAAAAGGTGTGAAGATTGTAAACGTTGACAATGCCCATGACGTCTGTCAACGTCTACAATTTGTGATGACGCACCCGATTGTTCAATAATTGTCAATGACGCGCATAATTTTATGTGACATTTGTAGACATTTACTTTTTCAACCCTTTGTCCATGGATGCTGTCCATGGCTGACGCTGCCTTCCCTGTACGGTTGCCTTTTTGGCAATTTCCACGCGCTTTGAATCTCTCTTCCTATTTGAAAAATCTACCTCAAATTTGATATAACCACAAAAAAAAAAAGTTTTATTTTAAACTCTTAGTGGATGCATTGATTTTTCCATTCTTTTGTAAAGAATTAAAGATAATAAAGAAAAATAAATAATAATAATAATCATTATAAAATTCCGCCTTTGTCGGGGTTAAAAAACATAGCAATGATAATTGTGGGTTTTCATTTTTTAAGGCAAAACAAGTTTTCTCCAACTTCCCACCGGTCAGCGTAAAGCCGTTTGCTGGAAGGATGAGGAATAGTGAAGTTTGAAAGAGAGAATGCGAGGCTGCGTGAGAGAGGCGGCGCGTGCGGCTTGCTGGGCGCCCTCGAATTTCTCACGATTTCGTCAAATGGCATCGGAATTTTCAGACCCCTGTAATGGAAAAATGTGTACTGAACGAAACGGGACAAAACAAAACAAATTGTGTAATTCGATGGACGCAAACGGACAAAAAATAACGAATACGGTACCTTTCGCTTGGATTCGTTTGAAATTTGTGTAATTTTTTTTACACGTGCGAATACGTGTTCCTATTTGTTTATTGGAAAAGTGCACTTTAAATTTAAAACGTGGATCTCTAAATTTGGAAGCCTAAAATAACCCCCCAAAAAAAAGTATAAACATGCGACACGACTCCGTGTATCGTTATTAGCGTTAATAACGCTGATTCGACGCCCTCTAATTTTGACCCTCGAACCTAAAATAGGATTAATAACTCTAACTTTATTTTACGTTAATATAGGTACTGTTTTACTAGCGTTAATTACTCTGCTTTCGTCTGTTTCAAATAGTGTAATGTACGAAATATGTCAATAGTGTAATGTACGAAATATGTCAGTCCGTAATTGCTCATTATTTCGTACAAATCTACAGAATAAATGTCAAAAAAAGGCGTCGACAAGGAAAAGCACACTTACGGTAGAATTCCGTTATTGGTACAGCGCTGTACAAATGCGTACCTTATTTTTTTTTTGTCCGGCGAAATATTGTTACTGTAAAGCTATCGGGAGGCTTCAATGATGTAGGCGTAAATCCTGGCCGTTGGATATTCCACTTTTTCAGATCCGCGAAGCTATCGCGCCCATCATCCAGTGTGAAGATACTCTCCTCGCGGGGAGAGTTGCTCGATACTGGTCATGTACCATTGGTACACGTGAAAATGCAAAAAAAATATCCGCTTTGAACAAGCGATTGCAGGTCTATACGTCGTACAGGTCATGTGCCTACGTTGTACAGGCCATGTGCCGCCCGCCACATGGCCTGCCACGCTGGATGCAGGTGAGCCTAAAATATCCTCGCACGCTCCGTTTGACATCCACCGACATTCAAATTTTTTTTCAACATTCAAAGTTTGCCGCCTCTTTTTGCCATTCCGTTTCGAAATTTTGATTTCCATTTTCAAAATCAAAATCTGGCCGCAAACTTTATGTACGAATCATTATCTACCTCCGGTCGTACAAATATTTCGTTCTGAATTTTCGTTTGTAGATTTTTTTAAGCTTTTCTTGTCACCATGTGCATAAGTAAGGGTTTTTTTCTATCGTTTTCCTGTAAAACTTAGCGCCGTACTGCTTAAGTTGCAACCGCACGAAGGAATCGCAAATTTGTAGAGTACAATTTGCGTCATCCTCGAACTTAGGATGTATAAAGATTTGTCGTCATGTGTTTTTCGACCGACTTCCACGACAAAAAATGTCATAATCAACCTTATGTTTAAAACACATGCGCGATGTGTTTTAAAACTAGGTATTTTCGATAAACAAGTAGGAACATACATTCGCACGTGCCGTAATTTTAGAAGATCTTCATACGATTGCTAAGCGCAAAGAAAAGTACAAAATTCGCTATGTTTTGTCCGTTTGTGTTCAATAAGACGAAGAAAAGTACACAATTTGTTTGGTTTTGTCCGCTTTTGTTCAGTACAGATATTTTTTTTGCAAGGGTCTCAAAATTCTGATGCCTTTTCACGTTGACCGGACAGGAGTCGCAAAGGCAAAACGCATTTTTTTCAACCGTGAAACGGCACAGGCTGGAATGCGGTACGTCTACAATGTCACGGTAAGACATGCGACGTCACTAGCATTTCCAAAAAATAATGTCGACAACACAGATTGTAGACAGTGATAGTCGACACAGGTATTGTCGACGTATACAATCGTCACAAACGTACATTACGACTACGTTCTTACACGTATGGGACACTTAAAAATCGGGTCCGGCGGATCCGCGCTAAATTTCAAAGTAAGTTTGCTAAGGGTGCGTCTCTATGTACTTCAAACTTAGAGAATTTACTTTGTTTTTTAGCGCAAATCCGACGGACCCGGATTTCAGGTGTCCCTAAGTGTACCAAACGAAGTTGTCACTTAAGGGCGTGACGATTGTATACGTCGACAATGCCCGTGACGGCTGTCGATAGTGTACAATCTGTGATGACGCACCAAATTGTAAAAAATTGCCTTGAACGTCGCGTGGGAGGCAGTTTGTGCGACTTGTTAGGGCGCCCTCAAAGATTTCTCATGATTTTGTCAAATGGCAGACCCCTAGAATGGAAAATTTTGTACTGAACGAAACACGACAAAACAAAACAAATTGTGTACTTTGATAGACGCAAACGGACAAAACATAACGAATAGTGTACCTTTCGTTGTCGCTTGAATTCGTTTGAAATTTTTGTAATTTTTTTTACATGTGCGAACACGTGTTCCTATTTGTTTTTGAAAAGTACTTTGTTTTAAAACACATCGACCTTGTATTTTAAAGAAAAGTTTGAACATGATGTTTTTTGGCATGGCCGTGGGTCGAAGAACACAAGACGACAACATGTAGTACATCTTAAATTCGATGATGACTCAAAATGTACTTCTAGTTTTTTTTATATTTTTTTGTATGGTTGTAACTTAGGCGGTACGGCTCTAAGTTTTACAGGAAAACGTTAGAAAAAAACCCTTACTTTGGCACACAGAGACCGACCACCCTAAGTTCCAAGTACATGGGGACATACCCTTACTAGCCCGACAAAATGGAACACTCTTCCAGTAAACGCTGCCAGTAGACTTGTCCGTACATTTACTGGGTTTGCCTAATGGAATTCTACCCTTAGTGTGCGTCTCCATGTAATTGAAACTTAGAGAATTTACTTTGTATTTTAGCGCAGATCCGGCGGACCCGGATTTCGAGTGTCCCTATGTGTACCAAACGAAGTTGTCACTTAAGGGCGTGACGATTGTATACGTCGACAATGCCCGTGACGGCTGTCGACAGTGTACAATGTGATGACGCACGTTATTTTTTTGTAACTGCTTGTGACGTCGCATGACTTTTCGTGACATTGTAGACGTACCGCCCTCCAGCCTGTGCCGTTTCACGGTTGAAGAAGATGCACTTTACCTTTGCGTCTCTTGTCCGCTCGACGTGAAATGGCATCGGATCTTGAGACCCCTGGCGAGTAAAATCCGTACCAAGAGCAAACGGACAAAACCAAACTAATTGTGTACTTTGCTTTGTCGTACTTGAACGCAAACTGACAAAACATAGCGGATCGTGCACTTTCGTCGCTTAAATTCTTTTGAAATTTCTTGGAATTTTTTTACACGTGCGACTACTTGTTTCTGTTTGTTTTTCAAAAATTCTTTGTTTTAAAACACATCTTCCCTATGTTTTAAAGAAAAGGTTGAAGATGACGTTTTTTTGCGTGGCCGTGGGTCGAAGAACACAAAACGACAACATGTAGTACATCTTAAATTCGATGATAACGTAAAATGTACTTCTCATTTTCTCTATTTTTTTGTACGGTAGAAACCTAGGCGGTACGGCTCTAAGTTTTACAAGAAAACGACAGAAAAAACCCTTACTTAGGCACATGGAGACGCACCCTTAGTGTCGGGTTGCATCGAGAGGTCTCTCTAATTGTACGGACATCAATATTTATTACAGAGGACTCGGCTACATTTAGGTGTAAACGTGTCTTGATTTGGTGGTACCACTGAAATAAAGTTCCAAATGAGAAATCTATTCTTTCGTACTATATCGCTGTAAAATACATGCGTACTAAGTCATTGTACCACGGAAACCCCCTTTTATTCGCAGACGCAGCACGTGGCTATTGCCACGTGCCACGTCTGTAGTTTTACGTGGTAGTCCGTCGTCAGACGATTCCATATCGTCCAGGTGTAGCAATTCTACGGGTTCGTGTGATGTTGTCCTCACCTCCATGAGATGGGTGAGCCATTACAGAGGCGGATGGAACGATTGCTTCGCGGATGAAGACCAAAGCATAATCGGACGGTCGACAACCCTTGGAGAATCATAATCGTATCTTCTCTAATGCTGTTTTTTAAAAGCTCACCAAAGCTCACCATAAAATAGTACGTCACGGTACAATCAAGTACAAAATTATGTAAAATACCTCACTTTTTGTCTGATGTAACTGTCCCGTGAGTGACGAATTTATTGTTTTTAGGACTTTTGCGCATCATTATTAAAACCGTCGCAAATCCCTAAACAGGTGGACTTTACGGAATGACGACGGTAAGGGTGCCGTATGACACGTGGACATAGTCATTAGTTATGTGAAAAATCTATGCAACTTCCTTTGTAGTTTCGTTTCTGCTTTCCAGGTTCTTTCCTTGCAGGGGTACTTCAGAGTAACATTCTATCCGTAAAATTGTTTTTTCTCTCACGCTGTCGTATGTATGTCGTATGGGGGTATGTCGTCTATATGTCGTATGACGTATGTCGTTCGTATGTCGCATGATATCTGTCGTTTTTATGTCGCATAACGTATGTCGTAAGTTCGTAACTCTTGCGTCCAAAGCTTAACTGGCGTGGCAATTTTACAAAACGCATAAAAACCCTCCTTAACACTCTTATGCGTCATCCCTTTTCCTGCCGTACTTACGCTGCAAAGAATCTGAATCTCTGATTGCTCTGAAGCATATCCTGTATTTTGGAGTTGCAGGCTTTCGTACGTATAAGTAGGCCCGTTGCTGCAAACTGCTGCAGGATTGCAAAGCTACAATTTTTCAACCTTTCAATTTTTCAGGTAGACAATCGAGTTTTGGCTACTCCTGGAGCGATAATATGGCTCGTAAACTCTACTGGGGCTCTGGTTCTGCTTGGTGTTGGCGTGTACAGATAGTCCTCGAGGAGAAAGGCGTTGATTATGAGTCTCACCTCATCAGGTGTGGCTCCAGGCCGGTAATTTAGAAGCTAGACTAGTGCAGTGATTGAGGAATTGATTTTTAGAAAGCTTTCCTCTTTTACGTTTGTAATGACGATAGTATGGCTTGTGACTTAACGTTAATGACTTGTATCTTAACGTCCATAATCTGATTTGATTAGATTTTGTTGTCCTGGACTCTTGCAGCTTTTCTAAAAAGGAGCATAAATTGCCTCCAAATTCAAGTCTCAATCCACGTGGTCAGGTCAGTTCTGCTATAAACCTCGTTTATGTTTCTATACTGTTGCAATGTTAGTTTATCTTACAGTTATTTCAGCTTCTGAAGCTGAATGTGAAGTATTTCTGTAAAGTGAAAACATGTATTTCAACTTTACCAGCGGAAGATTGTGCGAGGTCGAATCTATGCTGGAATGTGACAAAAAATGATGCAGCAGTAGCTAGATGAAGCTTTTCCGTTTTTTGAAACCGATGACGCAGTTTTGTTTCCGGTAAATGCTGATGTGACTCTGCATTGTAGTTTGGTTCGCAATACAGTTGCCCTCGTGGTGTCACCAAGGTATTTATAATTTGACCTCCTTGATTGTCTGCAAAATTTTGAACAGGTGCCCACTTTTGTTGACGGGGATATTGTTGTGTGCGACTCAGGAGCTGCCTGCCAATATATTGATGACGCATACCCTAATGTGTAAGATGGGTTTTTTGTTTCATTTTGCTACTGCAAATCACGCGTTTTATGAAGTTACAAACAGCATTCGGCCGCTCTTCTGCAAGTGCATCTCAAGGGTGCCCTTGTGTGGTTGACTGCAGAGTTTTTTCTTACCTATTCTTTTCTGGCTTTGGTGCTTTTCTGGCTTTGGTGCTTTTCTGGGCCAGTGGATCGCGGCTCATTCCAGATGATATCAAACTTAAGGCGCAGGTTTTGCAGTTTATGTGGGAGTCAAACAGTATATTTCCCCCCATTGGTGAGCTGATTCTTGAGCCTTTGATTCTCGGGGAGCCATGTTAGTTTCCACTTCTCCAATAATTAAATTGAGTAGTTCACTTTTCTGCTGCATTTTCTGTAGACAAATCAAATGCTGGACAACTACACTGCCGATCGCTTTTAGTGTAAAGGAGTCATTAGTGTTAGTAGATATAGCGGCGGGCAGTGTGGTAGTGCCATGTTAATTTGTGGTTGATATACGTCTGTTTTATTTGGAATTCATGGGCAAAAAGATGCCAAACAAAAGTTGATGCAAATAGCTTATGGTTGTGACTGTATTATAATGGGTGCAGCCAACATTATGGAATACAACCGAGCTGGATCAGTTGATGAGACTGTGATGAAGGAGAAATTGGCAAGGTTGAAATCAGAGTTGGGTTATTGGGAAAAGTCATTGACGGTGCGTACCATTTTTTTTCATTTATTCTTTGGCAATTGTACTCCGTAGGACAGTGTTTTGTAGATTAAATATTCTGTTTTTCCCGTTTTTCAATATCGTTCGTTAACAACCTGCTAAGTTTTTCATGGTCATGGTTTTTGCCAACGAAAGAATCCCCTTTCATATGTTTTGTTAGATGAGGTTAGCTTTCTCCTTTGTTTTGGCCTCAGACTCGGCCTCTCTTGTCGTCTTCTTCTTCTGAGAGAGAAGACTTGTTTACTTGTTTGCATTGGTGGACGTCCTATAAAAGTGTGATTATTGTGTTTGCTACTAAAATAGGTGTGCTTCTTCTAATAATGATTTCATTTCTGGAGTATGCAGGGGAAAAAGTTTTTGGTCGGTGACACTTTTTCAATGGCCGACGCTTTCTTCTACCCCCTTTTGGCATCAACTGTTCGTTGGGGTCTGGATTTTGAGAAGGCTTCTCTCCCTGCTCTTGCAGAGTAGGCCAATTTAACTTTTTTTCCTTATTTTAAAAACAACAGTAGTCTGCTACACTCTTTTATTCTGCTTCCTGCATTAATTCAGCTTTTCAGTTGTAAGAGGCCGGAGGGAGAAAGTGAGGTGATAGTTTTTTGCTTTACTTCGACTGTCACACTTGCTGTGTTTCTTGTCAAAAAGGCATTCTTCGCGGTTTCCAATTGACAACTCTTTGTTTTTTTCTTTCGGCAGTTATCACGCCCACATTTCTGAGAAGGAGAGTGTCCAGAAGAGTTATCCTCCTCACTGGAAAGAAGGACCCGGAAATTCATTATTTGCAGATTTGTGAAAAACTCATTGAAAATGGTGCTGATCATTTTCTGCGTAGGCATTTCAAATAAGTTTTATTGATTGGTTTGATTGTATACAAATCTTGCCAAGTTTACCAGATGTTTGATTTGTTTGAAAGGGCGTTTTGTAGACTCTAAAACGAGTAGGTGTCACTTTCATTTGCAATTATAGTCTGCGATTTTTGTAAGTGTTGACAGTATTAAATGAAAAGTCACTGAATGTGTACCTTTGTAGATTCACCATGTGGATGGATGACGTCCGTTTTTAGTCCTAAGCATTGATCTTAACTCAACGATGGTAAATACTTTTGATTTGATCTTAACTTTACCATGGTTATTATAGGTAGCCTTTCTCAAATATGCCCTGTTCTGGTTTATTTTTGCTATGGTGCTTTTTATGTCGAGAGTTGTTTATGCAAGTAATTTGTCACACCGCCGTATATTAAACTCCCTCAAATATTAATTTGACTGTCTTTGAATGCTGTTTGCTCGTTTTTCCATTGTTTTTCCATTTCTTTGCATATGCTAATCTGAAATTTGGTGTAAACACGAGAACAAATTGATGATGTATAAGTATTTGTTAATAAAGTGTAGATTGTAGTAACTTGTCGACTAAAAAGTACCTAAGTTGAGCGTGACATCCGTGTCCCTTGTACAGTTGTAGGAACATAATCATTAGGATGGATGGGAATGGCAAATGTGATTGTAAGCCACCTTTCTCTCATTCTAACAAAAACAGTGTGTTTTCAGAGAGAGAGGTAGAGATGTAGCAATACCTTCTCCCTTTTTTCCTTTAAAATAAATTGAGAAAGAGAGGGAGTGTCACCGGATTGACTTATATTGATAAAGGGGAGGGGTAAAATAAAAACCAAGGTTAAAGCTAAATCTGGAGGAGAGAGTAAATTTACATTTAATGTTGAGTTGGACAGAAAGGGAAAATGTGTCATGGATATCGCGTTCAAAATAACATAATTTACCCACTTAAGAAATTACGTAGTGTTAAAGGAAACAATATGTAATATTGTTAACGATAATTTATGTTCAGAAGCCAAAGAAGGCCGCCACCGAATTGATGCTCGTAAGTCGTAACGATAATACCGGATTCACACACAACCGCTCCCTCGCCTCGTCATTCAACACATATCTGCTTTAGTGCAACCCAAGAGCCAATGCTAGGTTTCCGTACTGTACAGTGAGGAAGTAATCACCGTCGAAAGTTTAGTACGAATTTTGGCAACTGAACAAAATGGCAAAACCCTAGTTGTTCAAATCGCACGATATTTTCATTTTTTCCAGTTTCTCGTGACTTTTGAAAAAATCGCAAAAAAAGTCAGCTGTAAACTGAACGGGAAACTTACGGGAAACGTACAGACAAATTACGGTATCTGTACGGTTTGTTACGGGAATTGTACGGAAGTTGACAAAAAGATACGATGCACGTATCGGTACTTTCTGTTTTGTAAACTGAACAGCATGTTCACGGATATGTACGGAATTTTATTGTACATCTACGGACAATTTCAAAAAGAGACGTTGCAGCGTCACACTATTTGCGCGCCGTTAGTTCAAAATGTGTACGAACGATTTCTTCAAAATTTTGAAAAGAAGCCGCCATGAAAACTTGAACAGTTGAAAGCGAATATTGAAGGAAGAAGCCATTACTGACATTTCTTTTTTGGTTTAATGTGATTTTCTTTTTTAATTAATATGTTACGTCGTGCAATGTTGAATGATGAAAAATGTCATCTGCATGTGGCCTGCACTTTGTTTTTTTGAAGTCGCATGCTCTCGGAAAGGTAGAGAGAGAAGGCCATGGCTGCCTGTCAGATAGTCTGATAGCCTATTCCCACCGGAGCATTGGTAACTTTTTGCCCATTCCGATGATTTTCCGAAAAACTCATCGGAAAACGGATGTCGTTCACACCAAAATTCTGGCACGTAACTCCGATCGAAGGTGTCTTATGACACGTCACACGCTTTGACGTCATCTAACAAAGGCGCAAAAACAAACCTGCAGATTTTCAAATTTACTATGTTCGAAGATGACGACGGTTTTTCGCGCGAAAACAACGAAGTACCCGTTCGGATGTTGTTTTTCCTACGTCAGCTATTCGGGTTACTGTTGGCCTGTTTCACAGAAAGACAAAACTTTTACCCTACTTCTATATCCGGTAATATTTTGAGGAAGTTCGTTCGTACGGTTTTCCGAGAACTTTCGAAATCTACAAAGTCGGTGCTCGGAAAGTCGTACATTATTCGAACGCCCGTCTGTTGCGGAAGTGATTTTTTTTCCAATGGGAATGGGCTATGAGTGATGGTGAATATGTCCGAGTGTCGGTGCCAATAGCTGAATAGTGTGCACTACGGTGAATAATCATTTAAGAGGAGATTTAGGGGCTTGTCCGCGAATAGTGATTGGTGAGTCAGTTGACGACTAAGAAAAAAGTCACTTGGTAGGGCGTTATGTAGTGAAGTTTAGGTTTTCCATAATTCAACCTAAGGAGTTGAAGGCATCTTTGTTGTGCATTAACTTTGTGACTGGTTGTCATTTTACTCTAATTTTTTTGCTAAGGGCACTTTCTCATGTAACCGAAACTTTAATCTTGTAACTTTGTTTCTAGCGAAGATTCTCCGTACAGATATAGAGCATTCCGATGTAATCGCAAATAGCTTGTTACTTCAAAAAGTGGCAAGCGTAGATATGTACGAAACATGTGACACACAAACGGTACACGAAATGTTGCGAAACTTCCACTCGGCTTCGAATTTCAGACGTCCACCCGCACGCTGAACATTTTCTGTCACTTCGCAATGTCTGTATGCCACGTTGTCGACGTGGAATCACTGCAGAAGTTTAAGGTTTGTGACATTATGACGTCACGCACGTCACGCTCAACCATGACAGCGCCGACGTCATAAATTCTAAAACTTTCCGCCATGGTTTTCCGATTTTGTTTTTTTGTCTTTTCTCACTCTACTTGCCACCAAAATACGCCAAAAGAAAGTCAAAAAAAAATGTTTTAAGATATCTTTCATTTGATACCATTATAGATGTTTTTCTTTGCAAGAATTGTGAGATAGACACGGTAGTGGGAGAGGGAGAGAGAGAGGCGCTTTCACGGGACTTCGCTTTTGCGAAATGGCGTTTGTTGGTCGAGACCCCTCCTCAACCCATGTACGAAAAAAAGTGCACGGAAAAAAGTCGCGCACAGGTTGTAAACGTGTAGTGGGTTTTTTCTTGGTACTCTGATCACAAAAATTGTCAAAAAAAATCGACACGTGCGACAGAGTCTACCTATTCACTCACCTCATGGAACTATATTTAAAACCACCTCGCGAGGTGATTTTATATAAAGTTTGAAAATGAGTCGAAACGTGCAAGACGACAAACTTCATCGCGATAGACGACAAATTGTAGTACACATGAAGTTTTAAAGTAAAACGCAACTTGTACGGTAGTAACTTCAATTTTTTGGTATGGTTGCATGTTTATTCAGTTTTTTCCAAGTTACAGAGGGAAACGACACAAAATAACTATATCTTTAGCACATGGGAAAGTACCCTTACTTGTGAAAGTGTAGAGGAACTTTCAGACTTTGATAGCTTAACGGTTATCAGTCGTGTCAAGCAGTTGTTGCCTATTGGAGTGGACTGCTTATGGTATCATAGTTTTGAGATCTTGAGAGATAGAGGATCCATAGATATATTAATATCTTGTATGGAAATTGTCAGTTTTGAAGCTTAACATTTTTACCAGCAAAGTTTATGATTAAGACTCTCTATTATTGCAATGTAATAGATGCAATAAAACTGAGGCAGTAGAAGCTGATGGAAATCGTTCTAAGCGAACATCTGAGGTAGCAGAGGCTTCTGGAAAGCGTTCTCAGAGAAGAATCAAGTCACGAACTTCTTGGTCAGCACACCTTTCATCTCAGTCATAACCTTTTCTGTTCTCACGCCTTTATTAGCTGTTGATACTAGCTTTCTGGAGTTTGAGATAGTATTAGTATTCTCAGCTCTGTCACTCTTGTCCAACATGATTACATACATTAACCGCTGACCAATGGTTGGGAACTTTTAATTTTTGCTAACATTTGTGTGTGTTGATTATGTGTTGATTGTTGTTTGCAGACCTAACATCTTCAAATTCTCCCACTGGCAAGCTTGTATATCTCCAAATTGTGTGCCCAATGCCATTCACGTTTAGAAAAATAATATTTGCCTGTATATGTCTCTTATGCAAGTAAGTTCACATCCATCAAAGTCCTCAACAGTAGATAATTATGCAGGATTGTGAGGGAAATGTTAAGCAGTAACGGTAAGACCGAAAGTCCTGGCATCTCTTTTCCAAATCCAGCTTCTTAGTGAAATCTCTATCCTCTACACACTAGATTTTTCAAAGCTGCTCATTCACAAGAGATAGACGCTGATATCAAAGATGGTTGTTAGAAAAACCATAGATCCAATAAAGATCATAGTTGATCCGCGTTTTCGTCAAGCCTTTCGCCTGCCTCATTGTACATTGTTCATTTTTTAAATAAGTCTTGGTTCTCTCTTCTCCCGCCGGCATTATTAAAGATTCAACTCGTATCTGCCTCCTCCTTTTGCCGAAATGGCGAGTCTTAACATTCTAGGTTACTGCGGGATATTGCAATTTACCACCGCACGTTTTCACTCTTGATATGTTACACAAACTCTTGTAATTACATTTTTATGTTTCACGATTTTTCTATACTGTCAACATCCACTAGCGGTTGTCTATCCATACACCATAGCTTATGTGATTAGACCAATGAGAATAAATGAGTTTTTATTACCTGAATGGTTAGTAGTTTTATGTCTTCAACCACTGTCATTACTCAGGGTTTTTCAGGGTTACTAGGAAGAGTTCTCAAAAAACTAAAATATTTTTTGGTCGTCAAGATGTGTCACAAAGTCTTTGCGGATTCAAGCTTATAAACCCTGACACACAGAATGCATGCTAATTACCTCCTTTTTCTGGTAAGACATCGCATCCTTCAATCACATGTAAGCTAAAGTGCTGCCTGATCTTATTCATAATCTCGAAGCTACCTCACCTCTATCCTACTGCTGCATAGTTTCCAAAGCCTTAACCTGTCCAGGAAATTCTTCCATATAAAGTCATATATGTAGTCATCAAGGAACATCATCACCAGCATCCTCCCTAGGCATGACCTTACTTTGATTTTTTTGCCTATTCCTCGAACATTTATTATTTTTAACATCCCCTAGAACTGTTGGATTTGCTGGCGGCTTCCTTCTTACTAAAAGATTGATAAGTTCATCCCATTTCTCGGTCGCAGGCAGACTCCCTACCGTCTCAATTTTTCGCTTCTCCTCCTCTACCAGCTTCCCTTCTGCAGCTCTCCACCTCGCTGCCACTGTCCGTTTCTTAGAAAATTTTTCTGCAATTTTTTTATCATCCAATCGGTTTTTTGTCGGTAAAACATCATCCTTGCAATCTCTATCTGTATCCGTGTTTAAGGGGCCACGATGCTCGTCCTGCTCGGCATGCTCTAATAGTGATTCATTATGGACATCAAAAATGTCATCTTTGCTATCTACCTTCGCTGCCGTATTCCATGAAAATTGAGGCAAGGTACAAATGTCCCCTTTTGACGAGCCATTAGCCGTCACTCTACCATTACAATTCCCATTGCTAACATTCGAATCGCTTAATGCATATGATTTACCACAAAAACGTTCTTCCGTGTCCATGTCACCACCTTCCATGTAATCTGATGTGATAGCCCAGGTCCCAGTTTCTTCTCCAGACACCCCTTTGTCTTTGAGCTGTTTTTCTGTGCATGCATCTCCGTTCCCCTCACTCAATTGGGCTGTGCTCTCCACCCGCTCTCTCAGCACTTGGTCGGGTTCTTGAGCATTGTACACTCCAAGGGATACTGCTCTATGAAGAGCCTGGTCATATTCTTCCTTCTGGTCCTGTTCCAAAGTTTTCGCCCGAGCAGCCTGGTCTGATGATGGGATCTCATTTACACCCTCGGATTGCTCTAATAACTGCAAGAAACCTCCCAGAATCCCAACTTGGAGCGTCAAATTGACTTAAGAACTCGCTATCTGATGTCTGCTTTTGCACACACAAAACGCAACTTTCAACTCCCAACCATTCAGTATATTCTCTCTTCCTTGATAAATGACAAATCAAAAGCAACTGCGAATCCAGTTAAGCACTATTTCATAATAAGCTTTAGTAAGATGCATGATAGTAAATCATCTTAGAACGTAGAGAAGGAAGGAAAAGCCAAAACGGAGCTGAAAAAACACAATGAAATGAACCAAAAATTAACACAGCAAAAGAAAGTAACTGACAAAAAAGTGCAATTGGCCCACCAACTCTTCAAGTTTCATTGAGACCCATGGCAACAGAGTCTTATAAATCTGCAATGAATGAGAATCTTCAAAGGTTGTTAAGCAATGAAGTCCCACCTCCAGAGCTGTTGTCAAGGTCCTCTCGATACTAACGAGTGAATGGTCCTCTGTGGCATTTCTTGAGCAAACAATGTGCTCAAACCGTCCTTCTACAGGAATCGATGTCCTTACAGTCGGCGGAAGTCTCTTGCAACTGGCAGAAAAAAGGAGCTAGTTGGAGGGCGGTCAAACCAAATTGCTTATTCAAGGATAAGATTTCCCCAGCCCTTGTACCAACAAAAAGCAGTAAGGGACAATGCTAAATATTTTAAAATATTTTTGACCTTGAGGATTTGTATTAACCCACCTGCCATACTCTGTATACACCACGTGATATAAGCGTCCAGGGGCATAGAGTCGGCGTGGATCAGAAATCTTTCTTCTTTGAGGGATGAATGTATCACGTACGCAAGAGAGGGCTAGAAGACAGGGAAGACTGCAACCCAGTCATGGATAAGGTTTTAATTCTAATATTGCTTTTCTTTTATTTCATCCAATTAGTATTCGAGACACAGAAATTAATCGACGACTCTCGTGCCACCGGTAAACTCTAGCAAGAAAATTGAACAGCAATAGGCAACATTCGACATGAAACATTGATCCTTCAAACAGAAAACTAAACCGACAGAAATATCATCGTTGAATCAATCACTTCGAATGCAAACAATTCACATTTAAAGTACAGAGTGTATAAGAAATCCACCAGAACATTGAACCAAAAATAAGTTGAAGGGGTGCCGAAGTTCGAGGCAAGAAGTCATCCTGCAGGTCAAAATCCAATTGGTGTTATTACATAAACGGATAAGGCATGCACACTGGTTGCAAAATTACTCAAAATCTGCATAGACATAAATCATACCTGAAAGTATTAAGACAAACGGACTCGATGCTACTCCCTCTCCACTTAAAAACATGGCCATTGAGCTTGGAAATGTCAAAACCAAAGTGGATCGGGTTGAAACAAAGATTAAAATTGATTCTGGGACTCCAGCGTTTTAGCGCTATTACTAGGGCCAGGGTCACCTTTCAAATCTATGCCTCTCTAAAAGACAACAACAACTACGGGGAGTAATTGACGTGGAACAGAAGTTCTTATTATTTGAGAAAGATGTTTGACAACTAGAGATCACATTCTTGCAATTGTCGTCTTATATGATGCACTGGATAATATACCTGACCTGCAAGATGACGGATTTTATACAGTCGGCGTAGCGAATGGCGAGGTTCATGGAAATTGATCTCGCGGGAGCAATCGCGATGCAGCGTATTCTTTTGCGTGACACTGGTGCCAGCTGTTTTTTACTGTTGACAAGGATAATTGTCATTATCGTGGCAATCCCACTCCCCAGTGAGTGGCCTGTCAAAGTGAGGGTGTAATCGTTGTACTTCAAAAGGAGAGCCTTCAGAGCGTCAAATTCTTTTTGCAGAAGCCAGCCTGCGACTTTCAAAAGACCATGATGGACATAACCGCCATCAAACATCTGAATGCACACACAGTAGCAAACGAGAGTTAGACTTGAATGCAGTGTCCATGAAGAACCAATAACAAAGTGACAGGCAACAGCATTCAAGTTGACACGAGCATCAAAGAGAATTGGTGGTTAAATCCTTTAGACAGTCCAATTTGCCTGAGAATCAGATACTATCTTCATCATTGGCGGAAAACTTACACCTAAACACTCAATACTGGTTAGAAGAGGCATAGCAAAGTGTCGGTACAATGCAAAAAATCAGGCTATAAACACGGACGCCGCACGAACAACAACAGAACGCAACAGAAGAATGTACAACTGACCAAAATTCTATCGGTTCAACAAAAAGTAGAAATTGAAGGGCAGAAAAAAGAGGCCCTGTCAATGTCACTCAGCAGTACACTAATGTATTGAGAGGTCCAATGAGTCTGACATTGGAAATTCAACTCTCGCCTGTGACTTGATCAGATTTCGAGAATGACTACAGTTGATGTCGATAATCTCATAGGAGTGAAAAATTCAAAGCTTGCATCAATGTTTGACACAATTTTTTTCTAGATAGATCACCAACAGTCACAGCAAGATTGCAAATTTTCTGTCAAATTTCGCAGGTGCTTATCTGATCTATCTGTCAAATGATAACCACGGCAATCCAGAAACCGCAAGACCATGTCGAACAACAACTCATTTGTAACCAGACAACTCATCGAAGAAACAGATCACAAGCCCACCTGCTGTCCCTTCCTGTTGTCCAGTAAAAGCTGATAATCAGGTTTTTGTCCTAAATGCAGCCCTCGAATTGCCAATGCCACATCCTTTGCTTCATGGTCTACATATATGAGATATGGAGGACATCTCCCGTCGTTTTTGTCGTACGCTGATTTCTTAATCACCTGTTCAGGCACTAAACGATCAGCATACAGCGGCTTAGTAACGTCATCTTCGTAGACTCCTAGTATCAATCGGCAAGCCCTCGGCACGTCTTTCAGCTCTCCGTAGGTGGCTTCCGGCCAATCCTCGCTTGCCATGGAACCATGCACCAGGCATCGCCGCCCAATCCAGTGAGAGCAACCGGCAATGCACATCAGCTCAGCGGCCGGCACACAAAAAGGCGGCAAGCAGCAAGTCATGGCTGTCGTGAAGTCAAGATAAGCTACAACTTCCAAGTTACGGTGTGTGTGTTAGGACATTAATTTAGCTAAGGCGTAGGGTGAGCGTTCAGATAAAAGCCTTAAGGAAACAAGCTATGGCAGACCGGCTTTATAAAAGATACGCAAGAGGCTAGACGAGAATAGCAAGCTAGTGGCAAACATACGGTGAGTGTTACTAGTGAGGAAAGGACAAGTAATTAGCATAGTATATAAATTCAACGAGTGCAGTTTGGAATTATTGAAAGAAAAGGTACCAAATTAGGAGAATTCAGTGAGTATCGGGAGTGCAAAGTGAAAGAAAGCACAGAAATTTATGAGAATCGAGTACGTATTGCTTGTAAGGACCAAAGGAGAAAAGAGGAAGCTACAAGCATCCAGTATTCCTGCTGAGAAATGGACGAGGGTTGAGTGTTGATGTAGCAATTTGACGAGAATTCAGTGAAGAAGTAAGACTGAAAGCATCGCAAGTTAAGTGTTGTTTTTATTATGTTTTGAAAAGATGGAGGAAGAGGTGAACAAGCTGTAAGAATGAGAACTGCGTGTGAGAACTAACGAGAGAGGGAAACAAAGAGATGAGCGTCTCAGAACTCAGTTAGCAAAGGAGGAAAAAATGCTTTCTTTGATGTGTACAAAGTTTTCAAACAGTCCAAATCTAGTCCTTAGAAACGAGAGAATCCAGGAGGTGTGTTTCTTGAGCTCCACGTATAGCGTGGACCGCACTAATCAGGAAAAGTACCTCATATCGTGCATTTTGTTGCTACTTTTACATGGATGATGGATCTCAAGTAAAACCTAACTCAAGAACTAACAAGTAACACGAAACCATGTTTGAAAACCTTTTCAACATGCGTGTAAATAGTCCAAGTCATGAACTGGATGCCAAAAGCACTACCTTGGATTCAATAGAAATTGAGAAATTGACAAACTCTTGGTATGTTTGTGCATATGTCGCCACGCCTTCACGAAGTTCCAAAACCGTTGGAGTAGTGGGCACATTCGTCTGCCATCTGGCAGACAATTACAGGCCCGATAGGATTGACCACCAAAATTCTGAGCCATCGATGCGACCGGCCGACAATTTTGAACGAAACATACAAGCTGAAAATAAACTACGGTATGATTCGGAAAAATTATATGATTCAGGGTACGTCCCCATGTAAGCGATACTTTGAAAAAGTACTTTGGACTGTAGTGAAGTGTTCCGTACTACTTTGAAAAGCGTCACTATGTGTGCGAAAATGAAATCGGAACTTTGACATGTGACGGTTGTAGACGTAGGTACAACTTTGTGACGGTTGACGACGACTACAAAATTGGTGACGCCAACAAAAATAGCGACAGTCGTAGACGTCTACATTTTTATAATTTTGTGACATGGCAGATGTTTAGGGTTTTGTAACGTCACAGATTCAAGAACTTTCGGCCATGGATACCCACTTTCGTTTTCTCTACTTTTTTCGCTCTACTTGCCATAAAAATATACATAAAAGTAGTCAAAATAATTATTTTTCAGTCGTGCCTCATTCTAAAGAGTGAGAGATAAAAGTGATAGTGTGAGAGGAGAGGGGAGACAACGATGCAAAATTCTATCGAGGACCCATGAATGAAATTGAAGGTCCGAGACCCTTGCAGACTTTTTTCCGTACATCCTCGTCTTTTCCATACATGCATACTCTCCCTTGTCCTAAAATTTTCCTACTCGTGTGGCGCGTGCGTTGATTATTTTTCATTCGTTCTTTGGGCGGTACTTTCCCTGAAATCAGGTCGCGAGGTGATTTTTGATGAAGTTTTTTGACGGGTTGGATCCTCTTGCCCGGGGGTCGAAAAAAGGAAAACGCCAAAATGCGTTCACATGGCGACAAACATGAAGTACATTCAAAGTATCGACTTGAAGTTTGCTGTACTTTTAAGTAATTGATTTTTTTGTACGGCTAAAGTTTATCTCGTACGAAACAGCGTTTTGGGTGAAAACGACAGATTAAAGTCGATACTTTAATACATGGGGACGTACCCTCAGCTGTATTTTACTTTTATCAGTTTTTTACTATTTTCGTGTGAGAAAGGGCCTCGCGCTGCGCTGGACTTCCCTATTTCTATGTCTCAGTTCCACCTGTTTTCATTTCAACTTTGGTAATATCCGACTCCCAGAGTAAAGGTTTAGCCGGTCGTGAGGTAAACATGTTAGTTTTTAGAAGTCAAAAGTATCGTACTGATGTAGTCCACATTGTTTAGCGTCATCTCAAAGTTTTTGCACCTTGCATCTTTCTGCCATTACATGTGTACTTTTCCTGTACATTTAGTACACGGCATAAAAAAAACAACTCAATCTTAAAAGCCTATCTAACGGTAACTAGAGACTGTTTCCTTCAATCTCTAGCCCGCTTTTGGACCTAGCCTCGACACGTGCCTTCTCCTTTTTTCATCACGCATAAACGTTGGCTAGCAGCCAAGAAACAGCTACAGTATTGTACCTCCTTGTTCCGTACACCATGAAAAAAGACTACGGGCGCTTTATCCTTACTGTAGCAAACCTGTACTGTCGCGAACTTGAGTTGGGGTATTTCCCCATGCGCATAAAGTAAGGGTTTTTTTCTGTCGTTTTCCTGTAAAACTTAGCGCCGTACTGCCTAAGTTGCAACCGTACAAAGGAATCGCAAATTTGTAGAGACAATTTGCGTCATCCTCGAAACTAGAATGTACGCAAATTTGTCGTCTTGTGTTTTTCGACCCACTTCCACGACAAAAAATGTCATCTTCAACCTTACGTTTAAAACACATGCGCGATGTGTTTTAAAACTAGGTATTTCCCAAAAAAAAATAGGAACATATATTCGCACGTACCGGAATTTTCAAAAAATTTCATACGATTTCCAAGGACAAAAAAATTACAGATTTCGCTATGTTTTGTCTGTTTGCCTTCGAATACGACGAAGAAAAATTACACAATTTGTTTGGTTTTGTCCGTTTTCATGCAGTACGATTTTTTTTTTGCAGGGGTCTCGAAATTCCGATGTCATTTCACGTCGACCGGACAGACGACGCGAAGGCAAAGCGCATATTCTTCAACCGTGAAACCGCACAAGCTGGAAGGCGGTACGTCTAAAATCTCACGGTAAGACATGCGACGTCACAAAGCAGTTCCAAAAACTAACGTGCGACCACAGATTGTAGACGTTCACAACCGTCACAAGTATTGTCGACATATACAATCGTCACAAGCGTAAGATACGATTTCGTCTTTACAGACATAAGGACACTTGAAAACCGGGTTTGGCGGATCCGCGCTAAAATACAAAGTAAGTTCGCTAAGTTACTAGTACATGGGGACATACCCTTAGGGTATGTCCCCATGTGCATAACGGTTTTTTTCTGTCGTTTTCCTTTAAAACTTAGCGCCGTACTGCCAAAGTTGCAACCGTACGAAAGAATCTCAATTTTGTAGAGTACAATTTGCGTCATCCTCCAACTTAGGATGTACGAAAATTTGTCGTCTTGTGTTTTTCGACCCACTTCCACGACAAAAAACGTCAGCTTCAAACTTATGTTTGAAACACATGCGCGATGTGTTTTAAAACTTGGTGTTTTCGATAAACAAATAGGAACATATATTCGCACGTGCCGTACTTTTCGAAATTTTTTCATACGATTTCCAAGGACAAAGAAAAGTACAGAATTCGCCATGTTTTGTCCGTTTGTGTTCAATATGACGGAAAAAAGTACACAATTTGTTTGGTTTTGTCCGTTTTCGTTCAGTACGGATTTTTTTTTTGCAAGGGTCTCGAAATTTCGATGCCATTTCACGTTAACCGGACAGGAGACGCGAAGGCAAAGCGCATCTTCTTCAACCGTGAAACTGTAGAGGCTATATTGCAGTACGTCTACAATGTCACGGTAAGACATGCGACGTCAGAAGCAGTTCAAAAAAAAAAGTGCGACAACACAGATTGTAGACGTTGACATTCCAGTTCAAAAGTAGGCGTTTTTTCGTAGGCCTTAAATAGGCTGCCTTTAGCGTAAGTTGTGTTATGGGCTTTCCATGTGATCTTCTTAGATCGCTACTTTGATCAGCGACCGTCCGATCGTCCAAATCTGAAAGTTTAAATAAAAAGTACCTCAAAACTCACAGAAAAATATTTTTTTGTCCAAATGTTTTTCAAAATTTAGACATGACATTTAATTCTCTATCGATCGATGTGCAACTCAACCCTGTTACTATTTTATTTCATTTTGCAACCAATACAATATGGGTCTTAAGGTAATATTGTCAAATTTACGTACAATACGAATATTGTATGGGGGACTTTCACCTACTTTAAGACTATGGTTGACAGCCATCACAGGTATTGTCGACGTATACAATCGTCACAAACGTAAGTTACGGTTATGTTCTTACACATAGGGACACTTGAAAACCGGGTCCGGCGGAACCGCGCTAAAATACAAAGTAAGTTCGCTAAGTTACATGTACATGGGAGCTTCCAAAAGCACGCTTCCAGATTGTGCGGCAAGCTTTCACTCTTTATTTTTTTCGGTTTTCATCTGTCCTGTGGTTCGCTGTCTCTAGCCTGAGAGAGAAAAACTGACAACGGGAATGGTATGGAAAAGAGGGAGAAGAAGAAGAAGAAAAGAGAGCGAGAGAGAGAGAGAGAGAGAGAGAAGAGAGAGTAAAAGCACATGAGTGAAGCTAGCTCTCCATTATGTTTCTTTGTCAGCATGCATCACTTTTCCAATGCCAAACGTTTCTCCAGGATGCTTAGAACCGTTGAAGAGTTTTGCACAAAAACATCCGTACTATTGCAACAAGATGTGCATTTTCCGTACAAGGATAAGGTTGATGTTTTATGTAAATCATCAGTTTTTTCGCGAGATAAACAGACGCACTCGCACCACAAGCACGGATAGAAAACAGGGAGCGTCACGACACACTCCATTGGAAATGCCCGCCATTAAAGCTTTCAAAAGGGAGGAAAAGGGCAAAACAGAAAAGAAAGGCAATGTGGTAAAGTGAAAAAATCTGCGCGAAGGAGAAAAAAAGGGAGGACTCAGAAGATGTGAGAGGGCACGGGGTAGAAACGATTCAAGAATGCTACTGGACGGCCAGATGCTCTCGGCACATCTCCACCGCGAGAATCGGGGGGCTCTCAGTGGTCAAGGCAGTTCCCACTGTACTATTCCCAGTGTTTATATATATGTACAATTATATATATTATATAATAATATTGTATATAAGGGGAGGAGAGGAGTCTTGAGACGTCGTTCCTAGTCCTGGCAGCAGTAGGACATGAGAAATTACGCACTCAAAACAAAAAGTACGAGGCCAAAATAGCAACTAAAATGCACACATTCAAACCTGGAAGCCAATACCTTACTGTCTATATGAGACCACGCTGTCCTATGTTTATGAAGTACTGCTGCTGGAAATGGCAGACTTTGACCGGATTACATCCTTGCAACACGGGATAGAACTTAGGAATCCCATACAATAAATACTACCGAGCATGGCAGTCACACAACGTACTGAGACTTACTTTCCTCACTGCCAAAATAACTTGAATTTGGACGACCTGTGACAAAGAAGTTTCTTGACTTCAGCTGGAGACTGGAATTGCGCAAAATGTGGAGGTGGTGATGATGAAAGGTGACTTCTCATGGCTTCCACAGCTAACCGTGAATCGCTGTTAGGGAAAAAAAACTATTAACGTGGGGTTTGTATTCGTGCTATTAAGTCTATTTCAGTTCTGAAACACGCGTGGTCTTGAACCGTTGACAGAACTATCGTTAAGAGAAAAAATGTCAATAATAATTATATTTATTTTGTGGTGCTTCAACACTTCTAAAAATCAAACTGCTGAAAAGGACAAAAACATACAAGAAGAAAACAGATAGGACAAAATAAGACAAAACAAGACAAAATAATGAGACGGGACAAGACAAGACAAGTGATACATGTCAAGATCCTTAAAGACAAAATCATTAAAGACAAGATCCTCACAGACAAGACCATCGACATTCATTTCCCACTTCTCACTCTCCTTTGTTCACTATGTTTCTTCCACTCTGTTTTTGTTTGTTTCCCTTTTTTCTTTTTTTGTTAAGTTTTTTACCGACAAGATACTTACGTCCAGAATATTATTGACATTATTTGAACTGTCCGGTGGCCGTTTCCTCCGCGTCCGGATTTGTCGTCCAATTGTCAACAATCATATACTTATAATAATATGTCACAATCTACTCGTCATTAAATCCAAAAACTAAAATGTAAGTCACAACATGAAAAAAACATAAACTTTTCATCTCAATGAGTTATTTTGTTACTTAACAAAAATTAGAACCTTTTTTGGCTCATATCAAATATTTGTAACTGTCGTTAACAGAATGAGGTTTAAGAAAGCTTTCTGCGTTTTTCATGAGAGGTTTTGTAACCATTTTTTGAGTTTCCTAACGGTTTTTCTTGAGTATATTGAGTTTTTTTGGACCAAAGGACCAAGCTTTTTTGGTTTTTTTAAGGTTTTTCCAAAGCTTAACCACCCAGCGTCCCTCTTTTGCGACAAACTTTCAAGGAAGTTCTAATTGCTAGTGTTTTGTATTGGTAAGGATTTGCCGATAACCGATATGGACCTTTTTTCGGGTACCTGATAATCAATATATTGGTACGATATATCATTATCGGTATTATCGCCGATAAATAACCGATATTTATCGGTTATTATCGGCGATATCACCGATATCGATAAATGTACGGACCGTACAGAAAAATGTACGGCCAATACACTCAGCTGTACGTGTTATTCCCCGGACGTGCAGCGGACCCCCTTTCCCCCGATTTCGGTAAAAAATCGCAATTTTTCCTTGATTATTTCTAATTTAAGGGGGTTTTACTTGGGTTCCATGCTCCCATACCCGTCCTGAATGTTCTTTTGACTGTACCTTTTTACTTTAATGCCTTTTCAGTCCATATTACAAACGATCTGAAATAAGGTCGGGCAAAACAAATGCATAAGTTGAATTTTGGACGATTATGAGATATTGTCGCAGATTCCGTATACATTACATGGCGTTACATGGCGGTACATGGCGTTATTTATGACATATTTGATATTTCTTAGTCCTATTTCTAGTCCAGCTTAGAGGCATTAACATACAAGTCTTTGATGCCTCAATTCACCAACATACATAATCAATTAAATATCAAAATTTTAAAAATTAAATTCCCAAATTCTCAATTTTGCACATCTTGCCAAATCACCAATTTCACATTCTAAAAATTGTAAAATTCCTAGCTTACCAATTTTTTATCTCCGAAATCTTCAATGTCAAAATTCAAAACCTTCAAGATTCAATTCTCAAATTCTCAATGCTTCGTATCTTGCCAAATCACCAATTTCACATCCTGAAATTCTAAGATTCTTAACTAACCAATTCTCAATCTCTAAAAATCTGCAATGTCAAAATTCTCAAAATTCAATTTTTAAATTATCAATGTTTTAGATTTCCAAACCACCATATTCAAAATCTGAAAATTTTGCTTTTCCTATATTTTAAAATCTCAATCTCTAAAAATCTGCAGTGTCAAAATTCTGTAAAACGGTATGAAAAAACGATTTAAAAGACGATCTATAAAAAGGGTCTAAAAACGGACAGAAAAAACGGACTGAAGAACTGACAAAAAAAAACGGATTGGAGAAACGGACTGAAAAAACCGACTCAAAAAACGGTCTGAAAAAACGGTCTCAAAAAGGGTCCGGAAAAACGGTCTGAAAAAAGGGTCCGAAAAAACGGTATTTGAAAACCGTCTAAAAATGGTCTGAAAAAACTGCCTGGGAAAACAATCTGGAAAAAACACCGAGCAAACGGTCTGAAAAAAGGGTCTGAAAAAACGGTCTTAAAAAACGGTTTTGAAAAATCGGCCAGAAAAACATGGAAAAACGGTCTGAAAAAATGGTCTAAAAATGAACTGAAAAAGGGTTTGAAAAAACGGTAAAAAACGGACTGAAAAAATGGTAAAAAACGGACTGAAAACACGGTATGGAAAAGTGGTAAAACGGCCATGAAAAACGGTTTGAAAAAACGGTCTAAAATCGGTCTGGAAAACGGTCTAAAAAAACGGACTGAAAAAGGGTCTGAAAAAACGGTCTGAAAAAATGGCTAGAAAAACAACCTGAAAAAACGGTCTGAAACGGTTCAAAAACGGACAGAAAAAACGGACTGAAAAACTGACAAAAAAACGGATTGAAAAAAAGGACTGGAAAAACGAACTGAAAAAAATGACTGAAAAAACGGTCCGAAAATACGGTCCACAAAAACGGTCTGAAAAAATGGTCTAAAAAAGGTCTAAAAACGGTTTGAAAAACAGTTTGGAAAAAACGGACTGAAAAATGGTCCAAAAATCGGTCTGAAAAACGATATAATAAACGATCTAAAAAACGGTCTAAAAAAAGGTTTAAAACCGGACAAATAAAACGGAATGAAAAACTAACTGAAAAACAAACTTGAAAAACGGACTGGAAAAACAGACAGAAAAAACGGTCTGAAAAATGGATTAAAAAAATTGTCTAAATAATGGTCTAAAAAAAGGTCTAAAAAACGGTATGACATAAACGGGCCAAAAAACGGTTTAAAAACGATCTCGAAACAGTATAAAAAACTGGCTAAAACAGTTTAAAAGCACATAGAAAAGACGGACTAAAATACTGACAAAAAACGGATTGTAAAAACGGATTGAAACAACATTCAGAAAAAAAGGGTCTGAAAAACGATATAAAACAGTCTAATAAGGGACTGAAAAAACGGTCTGAAAAACGACTAAAAGTGAATGGCACGTTCTCTTACTAACGGTCTGAAAAAAAGGTTTGATAACGGTTTTAAAATAGACAAGAAATCGGACTGAAAATCTTGTTGAGATTTTGAAGAAGTGGCCATAGGATCGTCCAATTACAAGACAGGAAGCTAAGGAAAACAATTCTCTATATGAGAAAGCAAGGCTTAATTACTGAACAAGAAAGAAGATAGATTATGCGACAGAATAAGCACTCAGTGCAAAACTAGTAGCAGGGAAAAATTGGAGAGAATCATTCGATTGATGATTGATTTTCAATGTCAAGCATGAGTACATTTTATATGTGTAGGTGACGTAAGTACTACGCTACTTGTCTTTCACGTAAAGAAACAAACTACTAACGTGTGAACTACGTAATCAAATCAACGGTCAAAATTTGCTACGTGAAACAAACTCAAAATCTGCGACGACTTCACTTGCCGTACAATACAAGTAGACGACTACGTTTCACCAAAACTTGACGTCTACGCAAAGTATGCTTGACGTCTAAATCAATCTAACTTGACGTCTACGCAAATGTACCTTCACGTCTACAAACATGTACTTTACTGTAGCGCATTTATTCGACCATACATATACCTAACATGACTCCGGTTGATTCATTCTCACGTCACTTTGACTTCTCTCTCAGGTAACTTCTCGTAACTTCTCTCTCACGTAACTTTGACTAAGTTTGACAATTTGGTCCTCAGCAGGAAATGGACACAGAATTCTAACACCCCCTGTCTGGGTCATTTTCTGCATGCTATCAACTGTTCTCAATAAAATAGGACCAACTCCTGTGAGCTGATTACAAACAACAATTTTATCTCGAGGAACTGCCTTAGTCAAGTCATCTGCTGCTTGTTGAGCTGAACTAACAAACTCAAACTTCAAAACTTTCTTTTCAACTTGTTCTCTCACAAAATGTGTCTGAATGTCTATATGTTTTGTACTTGCATGGTAAACTAGATTTTTCATCAAAGCAATGCTACTCTGATTATCTGTGAGAATCAATGTTTCCTCTATGGGTTCAAACCCTATCTCAGAATAAAAATTGCGAAGCCAAATGGCTTCCTTTGCTGCTTGAGTAGCCGCCACGTATTCCGCTTCCGTGCTTGATAACGCCACAGAAGATTGGCGTTTCGAACTCCAACTTATAGGTCCTTCTGAACACGTGAAAATCCAGCCGGTAGTGCTCCTCCTTGTGTCGAGGTCGCCTCCCCAATCCGCATCAACATAGCCGAAAAAATCAATGTCTCCGGTGTTCTTCAAAAATTGTAGACCGTAATTTATAGTCCCTTTCACATAACGTAAAATACGTTTAACAGCATACCAATGCTCTAGACCTGGGTTCTGCATGAATTGACCAACTGAGCCTACAGCTGCAGCTAAATCAGGGCGTGTGTCAACCATTAAGTACATCAAGCTACCCACTGCAGTTTGTAAGGGACTTGCCTCATCTGTTCTTTCTCAAACTCTGACTTAGGACTCATTTCATTCGTAAGCTTTTGACTCGAGTCTACAGGTGTTGATACGGGAATAGAATCTTCCATACCAAAGCGTTTTAAAACTTCTCCTACATATTTCTGTTGATTCATGGAGACTGTATAAACATTGTTTTTGATTTCTATACCAAGAAGGTAGCTTAACTCTCCAAGGTCGGTCGTCTCAAATTTGTTGTTCAAGAACCGTTTGACCTTTTCAATCTCGGCTGACAAATAACCAAACACACTCATGTCATCGACATAAACTGAGACAATCACTAAGTTTTTGTCTTCCCCAATAGTGTAAACCGCTCTATCTGTGTGACATCTTTCAAAGCCCTCTTTTCTCATTTCGGTGTCAAGTTTAATATTCCAACACCTAGGACTTTGTTTTAGACCATATATAGATTTGTGTAGTTTACACACCATGTGTTCTTTTCTTGGTTCTATCATGCCCTCTGGTTGTTCCATGTAGACTTCTTCCTCTAAATCCCCATTAAGAAATGCAGTTTTGATATATAGTTGATGCATCTGCATTCCCTCTGATGCCCCTAAGGCTATTAAACTTCTGAGACAATTAAACTTCACTACTGGTGAGAAAGTCTCAGTATAATCAACCCCCTCTTCTTAGGAGTACCCTTTAGAAACTAACCTCGCTTTATATCTTTCCACTGACCCATTTGATTTCCTGTTAATCTTAAAGACCCCACAATATTTTTCTCTTCTGGGCGTTCTACTAAGGTCCAAGTTTTGTTTTTCATTAGTGAGTCATATTCTAACTCTATTGCCTTTTTCCATTTATGAGAATTAGAACCCTCCAAAGCTTTATGAAAAGTTTGCGGTTCCCCCTTTGCCGCCATAAAACAATAAGCTAAACCCACATCTTCCATTTTTTCAATGAGCCGTTTTGGTTAAGCACGTATTCGATTAGATACTCTTTGAGGGGTTACCTTCAATCTCGATTGTTGAATCGAATTCGGAGAGGTTGTAATTTTCGAAGGTTATGATGCCGGTTACTTCTCCACTTGTAAAGGTTGAAAGGTTAATGTTCCACAGAGGATGATAGAAGTCTGGACTGGAATAGAAATTGGCGTCGATGACGAAGGCTCCACTTCATGTTCTCTGCTTAAATTACCTTGAGCCCATCCTTTACACATCTTAAGATTCTCTTTGTTGTTGACGTCCTCAAGTCCTCGGACCATCTTCTTTTCGATGAGTCGTTTGAGATTCTGCTCTCCTAGATGACCAAATCGTTGATGCCATAGCTCCAAAGTCTGTCCTTCTTTGCTGAAATTCCTCTGTGCATCTTCATCATCCAAACGTAGAACAAAAAGATTCCCTTCCGGATATCCATGAGCGATTAGCTTTCTCCCTCTTCTGATTTCACACCTTTCACTTTTCTTTTTCTCAAATTTGACTTTTAGTCCACTCTTCACAGCATGCATAACACTGAAAAGGTTATGCTCTAAACCTGGTAAGTATAAAACTTCTTTTAGATGCCTTTCATGGCTACCAGTATCACAGTATAACTGTAACTTAACCTCGCCCATTAGACTGGTCTCTAGAATCTTATCATCTTCCAGTACAATTCTTCGAGGATTCTGTAATGCTTTGAGAGAAGAAAAGATGGACTTGTCATTACACATATGATAAGATGCTCCAGAATCTATAATCCATTTACTTTTTTGAGCATTTGACTGTGTGAGAAAAAAGTTTACTCTCATCATAAATGGTCATGGCAAATGATGGTTTGTTCTATCTGTTTTTGTCTTTATTACGACAAACTGAAGACTTGTGACCTGGTTTTCCACAACTGTAACAAACAATCTTTTTGCTGAAGTTTTCAGTTTCTTTCTTTTGAAATCTACACTCAACTGTCTGATGATAGGTTTTCCCCTATATAGCACAAGCAGTTACTGACTCAGTGCGTTTTACTGACTGGAGCTGCATCTGACTCTTTTTCCTCTTTTCATTTAATTTCAACTTCTTCCTGAATGAAATGCTGACATACTGCATCGAAGTCTAAAGTAGGTTGACTTTTCAAAGCCGTGATCATCAAAGCATACTGTGAGGGTAATGACCTAAACAGTTTAAAGATCAAATCATCATCATTCAGTGTTGTGCCGACTGCAGCTAGCAGTAGCCGCAGCAATTTAAGCTCTTTCTGTCTATTTATATGAGTTTCCATAGTATCTCCACTCTCCATACTAAAGTTTAGCTATTTGTTTTTTTAATTGCATTATGTTGGACGGATTAGTACGCTTATGTACAGTCCTTAATTTATCCCACATAGCCTTAGGTTTTTCTAATTCCAATGTGTGTAAAAGTTGACTGTCTTCCACTGCTAGAAAAATTAATGTTGCTGCCTCTTCTTCCCTTCTATCATATCTTGCTGCCACTAGAGCTATTGTAGGTTTCAGTTCAGTGCAGTACCCCAATAATTCTTAAATTTTAGAATTATGGTCATCTTAGCTTTCCATAGTAAATAATTATTAACAATAAATTTTTGGATTTCATAATTTTACCTATAGCTCCGATACCATGTTGAGATTCTGAAGAAGTGGCCATAGGATCGTCCAATTACAAGACATGAAGCTAAGGAAAACAATTCTCTATATGAGAAAGCAAAGCTTAATTACTGAACAAGAAAGAAGATAGATTATGTCGCGCTAAGGAAAACAATTCTCTATATGAGAAAGCAAGGCTTAATTACTGAACAAGAAAGAAGATATATTATGCGACAGAATAAGCACTCAGTGCAAAACTAGCAGCAGGGAAAAATTGGAGAGAATCATTCGATTGATGATTGATTTTTAATGTCAAGCATGAGTACATTTTATATGTGTAGGTGACGTAAGTACTACGCTACTTGTCTTTCACGTAAAGAAACAAACTCCTAACGTGTGAACTACGTAATCAAATCAACGGTCAAAATTTGCTGTGTGAAACAAAACTCAAAATCTGCGACGACTTCACTTGCCGTACAATACAAGTAGACGACTACGTTTCACCAAAACTTGACGTCTACGCAAAGTATGCTTGACGTCTAAACCAATCTAACTTGACGTCTACGCAAATGTACCTTCACGTCTACATACATGTACTTTATTGTACCGCATGATATAAAACGGTCTAATAAGGGACTGAAAAAGCGGTCTAAAAAACAGACTAAAAATGAATGGCACGTTCTCTTACTAACGGTCTGAAAAAAGGGTTTGAAAACGGTTTTAAAACAGACAAGAAATCGGACTGAAAACCGGACTGAAAACCGGACTGAAAATCTGACTGAAAAAACGGACTACAAAAACGGACTGAAAAAACGGTCTGGAAAAACGATCTGGAAACATGGTCTGGAAAAACGGCCTGGGAAAACGGACTGAAAAAACCGGACCGAAAAAACAGACTGAAAAAATGTTTTAGAAAAACGGTCTGGAAAAACGGACAGAGAAAACGAACTGAAAAACGGACTGAAAAAATAAACTGAAAAAGGTACGAAAAAACGGTTTGAGAAACAGACTGAAAGAACGGTATGAAAAAATGCTCTGAAAAAAAACAATAAAAAAAACGGGTTGAAAAGTGGTAAAAAAAAACTGTCTAAAAACGGTTTGAAATACAGTCTAAAAACGGTCTAAAAAACGGCCTAAAAAACAGTCTGAAGAAAACGGCCTGAAAAAACGGTATGGAAAAACGAACTGACAAAACGGACCAGAAAAAACGGACTGAAAAGACGATCTAAAAATAGCCGGAAAAACGGTCTGGAAAAACAACTTGAAAACACGAACTGAAAAAACGGACTGAAAAAGCGGGTGAAAAAACGATTTGAAAAGCGGTTTGAAATAACGGCCTGAGAAAACGGACTGAAAAACGACCTGGAAAAGCGACCTGGAAAATCGGAAACGGACTTGAAAAAATAACTGAAAAAAAAACGACTGAAAACGGACTGAAAAAAAAGGAATGAAAAAGCAGTCTGACAAACGGTCTGGAGAAACGGACTGGAAAAACGGTATGGAAAAACAGACTGGAAAACGACCTGGTAAGGTATGGAAAACCGGACTAAAAAAGAATGGATTGAAACTGAAAAAAACCGGACTGAAAAACAGTTTGGAAAATCGGTCAGGAGAAACAACACCACCGCTAGTCATTCACTACCTCTAATAGTGAAAGGCGGTGTATTGATGGGAGCCGAGAAACGATTTCCCTATCCGCTATTAATTAACATTATTCATGAACAAAGTAGTTGGACAAACCAAGTTGAAAAACATAATGAATACCATGAAATAAAGATTTATCCCATACGAAATAACATGTCACAACAACAATATAAAAAATTAATTTGTGAGAAAAATTCGTCACAACATATATTCACCTGAAATTCTCTCATTTCTACGCTTTTCTCTAAGGGTGCGTCTCTATGTGCCAAAGTAAGGGTTTTTTTATATTGTTTTCCTGTAAAACTTAGAGCCGTACCGCGTAAAATTCAACCGTACAAAAAAATAATTTAAAATAATTTCAAAATAATTTAAGCGACGACGAAAAGTGCACGATCCGCTATGTTTTGTCCGTTTGTGTTCAGGTACGACGAGTTAAAGTACACAATTTGTTTAGTTTTGTCCGTTTGCGCCTGGTACAAATTTTATTTCCCGAGGGGTCTCAAGATTCCGATGCCATTTCACGTCGAGCAGACGGGAGACGCAAAGGCAAAGTGCATCTTCTTCAACCGTGAAACGGCACAGGCTGGAAGGCGATACGTCTACAATGTCACGATAACTCATACGGCGTCACAAGCAGCTATAAAAAATAGCGTGCGTCATCATAGATTATACACTGTCGACAGCCGTCAGGGGCATTGTCGACGTATACAATCGTCACGCCTTTAAGTGACAACGTCGTTTGGTACACATAAGGATACCCGAAATCCGGGTCCGCCGGATCTGCGCTAAAAAACAAAGGAATTTCTCTAAGTTTAAAGTACATAGAGACGCACCCTAACTCCTCTCCTATACTTTAAGGTAAAACAAATATTCAAAATAGTTTCACTAAAGCTAACTTGGGATAGATACTGATAGGATCGAATAATAAAACACTAAGTGCAAATGCAAGTGGAAGCATAAAAGATAAAACACACACAAGAGAAAGATAACCCCACGGAAGCCAATATATTCCACGGAGAACTTTTCTTACATAATTTCCTCACACCCTCAAAACACTCTCATTTCTAACTCCTCTTAATCATATAAAAGATAATCTTCACTAACCTCCTCTAACTCCTCAATAAACACCACAAAGCTATCAAACTCCCTTAACTTCTTGAACTCCTTCATAATCTACAAGGAGGATCAACACTCACCCAATTGATAAAAATCTCTCTCTCACTACGCCTCAATATACTCTTTCAAACGTCACTTAACAATACCAACCAAACCGTACATGTAAAACGCACAAGGCGCTAACCAATCAAACAACATCAAGACGTAAAACAACACAATACACGACTAGAAACGCGTAAGAGTCAACGTGGTGAAACAAACGACCGACAAGTGCGAACCGACTTGAATTACATGGTACGGCTAGAAAAGTCAGCTGCGAACCGACTTGAACCCCACGGTACGACTAGAACTTGCGCGAACCGAAACGACCAAACAATTTCCACGTCACTTCTATAGTACGACTCAAACTTACGTGAAACGAACAAACAATTTTCACGTCACTTCAAATATCTAGCGAAGAAACTACTTCGTCGCTGGTCGTCGGTGCTTTAGTTACTTGAATGTCTCGTCGCTAAATGAGGTCTTAGTACTTAATCCTAACATTCCCCCTCTTACTGAGACACTCAAAGCCCCCTCTTACTTCATGCCCACTAACTTCTTTCCCATATCATATACTTCTTTTAATGCTGCTTTGGTTAACATATCACTAGCTGCCTGTACACGCTCAAAGAAATGTACCCGAACGTCAACCGAAAAAAACTCCACGACAAAGTGAAACGATATCGGTCGTACAAATGTACGCCGCAACCCAAAACCATATCTCGACATCGAACCGAAATAGAATCGTGCGAAACATCGTAAATCATGTGGACGCCCCATTCACTCAAATGAAACCTCAAGACTTTAAACGAACCAACAAGTACCTAAGTACGAATTAACCAATCACGCGCCGCGCTAAACACGCGTCGGCAACGTACTACGACAAAATACTACCTCAAAACAAAGACCACTACGATTACCATGACACAAAACCGTACAGTGACTGAGACCCTCCGTACAAACACTTCAAGTAAGACAAGATACAAATATCTCCGACACACAAAATCAACACTTAAGCTGCCAACCGACGCTAACACAAACCCCACAATGTAAAACCTAACAATCTCCCTCTTAATGTGGGAATTGTCGAACCGCCACCTCAACTCCAAAATAACGTAAACGAACTTAAACAAAACAGCAAAAGACAAACTACACGACCGCGCGACAGACACGCGACGGCCGATTACAAATTTGAGTCTAACAATCCCCCACTTAAACTTGTAGTCATTACACCAATCACAACTTAAAACTTCCCCTTCGTAAAACATCATGATGCATACGTAAACGACAAATTAAAACACCAGTTTAACGTACGAAATAAAGCATCAAATGTCCAACATAATAAACAATTATATCCCCTCGCTATTTTTTTCATAAACGCCAAATCGAATAATCCCCCAACTGAATCCTCACAAACTTCAATCAACTCCAAATGTCGTATTCCCCTCTGAAACGTTACAACTTGATTGCAATTTTTTTCTTTCAATCATCGCTCAAAATTCATCCGTAACTTCGCGCGTCAAAATTCATGCATACGCCACATGGCGCTTCTCCATTTGTTCTTAGAATCTCAAAAAAAAATAAAATGCCGCTCCAAACGAAAAAAACGTAACAGGGCGGTGAAATTTCGAAATCAAAATAAATGAAAAGTCCGTGCCGCAAATTCACGTCAAATAACTCCGCGTCACAACCTCCATCAAAATTAGCACTTCCAAATATATTTTTTCGTCAACTGAAACCATAGTCACATCCACATGGTACCATAAGGTACGGAAAGATCCGCGTAAACAAACTTTGAAATACTGTATGACCGACAAAATCTGACGACGACCAAAACGGTCGCCTGAATACCATACTTCACTGTTCATTCTCCAATGTACGTAAAGCGTCCTACTGGCTCTTCGTACAGAACGACTTGTCCTCTTCTCATATATAACCCCAAAAAAAACTTCATTTTTTTTATTTTTCGTTGATAGAAAAAAAAGATGTCACACTCTTTAATTCACTTTTTTTTTCTCTTTCTCAACACTCTTCTCTTCTACCTCCTCCAATATCGTTCCCACTCTTTAAACTCTCTTAATTTAGAAAACGACTGAACATTATCGCAAACAAAATTCTCAACAGATAAAGCTGATTTTTCCTCACATCAGAAATAAAATGAAGGGAGTTTGAAATCTTTTCTCCTTGCCAAAAATAGGAAAGCTTATTGGGCCTCTTCACCCTCATAAATTGAATCTCATTTGAACAAATTTGTTCTCTCCTTTTACCGTCCTCCGATTCGGATTTGTTAAATCTAAAGTAGAACTCGATTTAAAACCTATAAATTCCCGAGAAGTCAAAGACACTCGAGAAATAAAAATTTCATCACTTCAATCATCAGTGTAAAATTCAATGTCACTCTTAAAGTCAACATTTTCCTTCAACTATTCAAACTGAAATGGACATGCGCTTTCTCCTCCAATGCGGAATGCGCAATGGACAAGAAATCATGAATTTCGCTCTCGTCATAAAAATCAAAATTTTCTCTCATTCTTCATCTCCTCTCATCGAATTAATCATTAAAATACAAATTGGAAAATTATAGTCCGTCGTCGGTATAATTTCCAAACTCAAAATAATTTGTAAATTCAACACGGCCGCAGCTTACACCGCTATCACCTCAATCGCCTTTTTTGCGATCTCTTCCACCACCGACATAGTTTAACAAAGTATTGAGAAAAAAAGTGTTCTCAAGCTTTTTATATGCCACCTCTCCTCCTCGGAATTCTAAGTGACAGTTTACCTCTTCTCTTTCTTCACATACTAGTCTCCTCCACTCTCATCTCCATCTCCATCAAAATAGGAATTTGAATTATCCGGCAAATGATTCTTTTCCTTTTCTCCTCTTGATTCAGATTGCAATAGGGCATCAATATACCACATCAATTTGTTGAAAACTTTCAGAAATTTATCTTCCAAATTAGTCGGGACTCCATACATCCTAGATTTTTCCTCAAATAAAACTAAAAAAAAATGGTTTCTCCAAACGAACGTCGAAGCCGCCAGGAGGGAAGGAGTACTCTTCTTCCTTCCGAGAGAATAATCCTCTCTACCTCCACTTCGTCTCTACTCTTTTCTTCTTTCAAACGCGGAACAAGAATCTGATTTCTCCTCTTTTTCTTCTTTTTCATCTTCGTCAATTTTTTTCAATCCTCCTCTTTGTCAATAAATGACCAAAACAACCGGTAAAGATACCAAACTTTCACAACACGGAAATCCTCCTCTTCTTCCTCCTAATCATGGACACATTAAAACTTCACTTCAACAAAATCCACAACAAAAAAAATGTGCAGTCATTGACGACAAAAATCAAATAAATCTGTACACATTCGAACTGCGGACACACATTCGAATTGCGGACAGAAATTGAGAATGCCAAACTTGAATGACGCTTCTTCCAAACTGATTAGCGATTTAGGTAATCGTCACACCATTCACCTCGATTCACTTCGATTCACGTCTTCAATAAATAAACGTACAAAAGTACGAAATAAAACTCCCTCCAAAAATAGATCTTCAAAATGTTGAGATTCATTTTCAACTCACGACAACACACTTACTTTCTTCTTCATAAACCACTCCTTTACACCTCAATCAATATACCACATCAACAACTTTATTTCTCCTCCCAAAAAACAATTTATCTTCTTCTCTTCACTCTTCTTTCCACTCTTCTTCTCTCTCATCAAATCACTTTTTTTAATACAGTTCTCATCACACTTTTCTTCACTCCTCTCTTCAGTTTATAATTCACTCTTCTCTTCTTCACCTTCTTCGACTTCTTCGACTACTTCTTCGGATTCTTCATCTGCTTCTTTTTCATCATCTTCTTCTTGTTCTACTTCAAAATAAGAATCACCTCCATCCGGATCATGATCCGGTTCACTCTTCAAAGGACAAAAGCCTTTTGTTCCTCCCATCTCAATCTGAATTTTCACATCAACATAAAGGGTAAACTTGTAGAACAAGTCACACAACACCTCCTCCGAACTTCTTTCACCTCCGAATCTATCTCGGCCAAAAGGACGAGTAGGAAGGGCCTCCTCATATTGAGCCCTTCTAAGCTTGAATGACGACAAATCCTCCTTCCTTCCTTCTGTCTCTCCAACATCCTAACACTTATGGAGTTCTACATCCTGCTCCGATACCAATTGATAGGATCGAATAATAAAACACTAAGTGCAAATGCAAGCGGAAGCATATAAGATAGAACACACACAAGAGAAAGATAACCCCACGGAAGCCAATATATTCCACGGAGAACTTTTCTTACATAATTTCCTCACACCCTCAAAACACTCTCACTTCTAACTCCTCTTAATCATATAAAAGAAAATCTTCACTAACCTCCTCTAACTCCTCAATAAACACCACAAAGCTATCAAACTCCCTTAACTCCTTGAACTCCTTCATAATCTACAAGGAGGATCAACTCTCACCCAATTGATAAAAACCTCTCTCTCACTACGCCTCAATATACTCCTTCAAACGTCACTTAACAATACCAACCAAACCGTACATGTAAAACGCACTAAGCGCTAACCAATCAAACTACATCAAGACGTAACACAACACAATACACGACTAGAAACGGGTTAGAGTCAACGTGGTGAAACAAACGACCGACAAGTGCGAACCGACTTGAATTACATGGTACGGCTAGAAAAGTCAACTGCGAACCAACTGCTGACCTGGCTATGTTGAATGTTGTAGGACCCAGGATCAAAACCAAGCCGGGTCAGCCTTTTTAGCATGATCCATTCTATCCCCCTCTTAGGGTGACGTTCCATCAGGCGAAAAGTGGCGTAGTTTACAAAGTCGGCGACCCTCTGTTCTAAATCGTACCGCCTATCTTGTTTTTAAACGAAAAGCAACATTACAGAGAATCTTGCCGATACTCTCCGAAGGTCTTGGAAGTAACACTGGCCGTCGGATGTTCATCTGTTAGGAGTTCGCTTCAAAAAAAACCGTGACACGCTGAACGATTAAGCTACGTGTCATGATGGAAACCAACGAAAAATCTTAAGATTTGCACATGTCACGCGGTTTCCAAAATACAACCGAAAATAAAAACGGAATTTTGTAACATTCCCTCGTCACGCTATTTTTGGTAATTTTTGTTCGTCACACTATTTCTGTCAAAGGACTTTCGTTATGTTCGAAAATTGAAACCCTAAAAAATGAGCTGGCGGTAAAAAACGGACTGAAGAAACGGTATAGAAAAGTAGTAAAACGGCCAGGAAAAACGGTTTGAAAAAGCAGTCTAAAATCGGTCTGGAAAACGGTCTAAAAAAACGGACTGAAAAAGGGGTCTGAAAAAACGGTCTTAAAAAACGGTTTTGAAAAAACGGCCAGAAAAACATGGAAAAACGGTCTGAAAAAACGGTATAAAAACGAACTGAAAAAGGGTTTGAAAAAACGGTAAAAAACGGACTGAAAAAACGGTATAGAAAAGTGGTAAAACGGCCAGGAAAAACGGTTTGAAAAAACGGTCTAAAATCGGTCTGGAAAACGGTCTAAAAAAACGGACTGAAAAAAGGGTCTGAAAAAACGGTCTGAAAAAATGGCTAGAAAAACAACCTGAAAAAACGGTCTGAAACGGTTCGAAAACGGACAGAAAAAACGGACTGAAAAACTGCCAAAAATCGGACTGAAAAAAAGGACTGGAAAAACGAACTGAAAAAAAGGTCCGAAAATACGGTCTACAAAAACGGTCTGAAAAAATGGTCTAAAAAAAGGTATAAAAACGGTCTGAAAAACAGTTTGGAAAAAACGGACTGAAAAATGGTCTGAAAAACGGTCTGAAAAACGATATAATAAACTATCTAAAAAACGGTATAAAAAAAGGTTAAAAAAAGGTTTAAGAACGGACAGATAAAACGGAATGAAAAACTGACTGAAAAACAGACTTGAAAAATGGACTGGAAAAACGGACTGTTAAACCGGACAGAAAAAACGGTCTGAAAAATGGTTTAAAAAAATGGTCTGAAAGAATGGTCTATAAAAAGGTCTAAAAAACGGTCTGAAATGAACGGGCCTAAAAACGGTTTAAAAACGATCTCAAAACAGTATAAAAAACTGTCTAAACACAGTTTAAAAGCAGATAGAAAAGACGGACTAAAATACTGACAAAAAACGGACTGTAAAAACGGATTGAAACACCGGTCAGCAAAAAAGGGTCCGAAAAACGATATAAAACGGTCTAATAAGGGACTGAAAAAACGGTCTGAAAAACGGACTAAAATGGAATGGCACGTTCTCTTACTAACGGTCTGAAAAAAGGGTTTGAAAACGGTTTTAAAACAGACAAGAAATCGGACTGAAAATCTGACTGAAAAAATGGACTACTAAAACGGACTGAAAAAACGGTTTGGAAAAACGGTCTGGAAAAACGGTCTGGAAACATGGTCTGGAAAAACGGCCTGAAAAAAAGGACTGAAAAAACCGGACCGAAAAAACAGACTGAAAAAATGTTTTAGAAAAACCGTCTGGAAAAACGGTCAAAGAAAACGAACTGAAAAACGGACTGAAAAAACAAACTGAAAAAGGTATGAAAAAACGGTTTGAGAAACAGACTGAAAAAACGGTATGAAAAAATGCTTTGGAAAAAAACAATAAAAAAAACGGGTTGAAAAGTGGTAAATAAAAACTGTCTAAAAACGGTTTGAAATACAGTATAAAAACAGTCTAAAAAACGGCCTAAAAAAAGTCTGAAAAAAACGGCCTGAAAAAACGGTCTTCTGAAAAACGGTATGGAAAAACGAACTGACAAAACGGACCAGAAAAAACGGGCTGAAAAGACGATATAAAAATAGCAGGAAAAACGGTCTGGAAAAACGACTTGAAAACACGAACTGAAAAAACGGACTGAAAAAGATGTTGAAAAAACGATTTGAAAAGCAGTTTGAAATAACGGCCTGAGAAAACGGACGGAAAAACGACCTGGAAAAGCGACCTGGAAAATCGGAAACAGACTCGGAAAAATAACTGAAAAAAAAAATGACTGAAAACGGACTTAAAAAAAAGGAATGAAAAAGCAGACTGACAAACGGACTGGAAAAACGGTATGGAAAAACAGACTGGAAAATGACCTGGTAAGGTATGGAAAACCGGACTCAATAAAAAAGGATTGAAACTGAAAAAAACCGGACTGAAAAACAGTTTGGAAAATGGGTCAGGAGAAACATAACCACCGCTAGTCATTCTCTAACTCCAATAGTGAAAGGCGGTGTACTTGATGGGAGTCGAGAAACAATTTCCCTATCCGCTGTTAATTACCATTATTCATGAACAAAATAGTTGGACAAACCAAGTTGAAAAACATAATGAATACCATGGAACAAAGATTTATTCCACACGAAACAACATGTCACAACAACAATATAAAAAATTAATTTGTGAGAAAAATTCGTCACAACATATATTCACCTGAAATTCTCTCATTTTTGCGCTATTCTCTAACTCCTCTCCTATACTTTAAGGTAAAACAAATATTCAAAATAGTTTCACTAAAGCTAACTCGGGATAGATACCATGTTCCTGCAAACCAAGAGCAAACAAATCAAGCTAAATTTGTGATTCCTAAGTTGGAGACGACGTTATCCATTGATTAAGAAAGCCAACACTTGTGGCCAACTCTTTCAACAAACCGATAGCGAATCCAAACATAATCCACCTAAATCAACCATCCTCGCGATCGTTGGATCGTACAAGGGGGGCGCTTCTGACCACTCATCTGTAGTGCTTCTTGGAACCTCCAGTTCGGGAATGGAGGCTCGGAGCTCGCTTTGGGTGAGGTCATGATTGGAAGATGTCACTCCAATAGAACAACAAAAGTAACATTATTTTCAAGGGGACCTCTAGAAGGTCCGTAAGCTAGGCTAGGCTTGCAGTCATTTTGATCCAGATGTCTTTCTACCGACAGATCTCTCGTCTTCGTGGGCATAAGTTCTGTTGTTTCAAACTTGCATTGTAACGATCTTCTCAGAGCCAAATGCGTTTTCAATTATGTGCTTATATTTATGTTTATGTTTGGATTGCATCTTTCTAATGTGCAACATCTTCTTACGAAAATCAGCCTGCGAGACTCTTGAATGAATGCTCTTTGTTGGTTTGTTGCATTAAATGAAGATAGGCATGTTGGTTGTAAAGGGCCCTTTGTGTTGCCAACTTCCGATAGGATCGTTAGATCTGCCAAGGAAACGGCTCTTCTAGGATGGTATCTGATATGGCTAAGTCATAGAAAAACGAATGCTAAAATACTTTTTGATAAATACTTAAAACATGCGCGGAGCTATAATTCATGTAACTGACGGAGTACCACGGCCGCAAGGAATATTCTGCGCGCCGACAAATCAGATGGACGACATTCCAGGAAAATACAGAAACAGACGGTTTGCGTGAGCACTGAGGACCTGGAATGGGTCTTTTGTCGGCTTACGCCAAAATAGCCACAAATTAACACGTGGTAGGACGCCAAAGGTCAGCGGAGGAGGACATTGACAGATCCATGGCGTCGTACATGGAGGGTACACCGTTTCAAGTGGTGTCGTACAGTTGCCGTACAACTTATGTGGTGGCTAGTAAATTTTGTACACAAATCGCAGTATTTTACAGTCCTCTCATTGGCTGAGGGTTTAGTGAGCAGAATCTGAGAGTAGGTGGCTTAGACTTAGAGTGCTTTTTGAAGCACTCTCTCCCAGAGGCCATCTGTATAAATCCGCTGTCGTTGAACAGGCATAACTAAGTGATCAGGGGAGCAAATTTGGAGATTCTTTTTGCGTTGGACTCAGGGGAGTCTTGTCCTAATTTGAAGATTCTTTTTGCGTTGGACTCAGGGGAGTCTTGTCCTCACAGGGGTGAGGCTTGTTAGAGTCATTGTCTGGTGAGGCTCGTTAGAGTCATTGCCAAGGTGGCAGTACTAGTCCGAAACTTGTTGGATTGTTGGGTGTATCCAGTAGCGGAGGAGTAGCTGTGCATTTTGTGGGAGGCTGTGGTGCCCACAGAATTTCAGATATTAATGCTAGTTTAAACTTTGGATCGCAAAAAAACTTACGTGAATTGGAGTGATTAATTGTAATAAAAAAAAACCAGATTGAATTAAAAAGCGTGATGTTAAACCATCCGAGTCCAAGGATACAAAAAGTTGAAAAACTACACCGTGTATCGCTATTAGCGTTAATAATTTTTTCGCGACATAAAACATATTTTTTCCGTACACACTTGTCCAATTTTCAATTTGAGACCGCCAATTGGAAGCTGAGAACCTTACCTTTGAATCGCACCTGTCAGATCGACAATCCGACACGTGTGTAAGATGTTTTAAAAGAAGAAAAAAACATTAACACTAATAGTGATTCACGGTGTACAAGCAAGGCAAAAGAAGAAAACAATCGTGAACACAAACAATGGCACATAAAACAAAGACCTATGGTGTCATTTACTTTAAAAAGCCTGTAAAATAATCCACTCTAATTGTTTTGAATGGCATAATGAATAAAGTTGGTGTTTGATTTTCTAAGCTTGGCCCACCACACCATAGTAACCGTTATGGAAAATAATTAATCAACAAAAGTTCGCACTAAGTCATCCTTTGCTATCAACTGATTTTGTAACAAATAAAGATTAGCGAGAAAGTCACGAAGCAGCCCAAGGTTGTGCAGAAGTTGCAACAAACTGAAAGTATACGAGAGTGGTGAACTTAAAAACCATTGTATGACATATGTCGTATTACGAGTTCGGTCTTCTAAGTTTTGTGGTCATAACGTTTCGTTGTTGGACAACTCGTCGGTGAGTTTGGATTCTAGCGAACCGCTAGAATGTCAGAGAATATCACAAAATTTATCGGATAAACAAATACCGAATTACAAAGAAAATTAAAAATGGAAAATGGATTTTCAAAAGGCCCAAACACTACCAAACGGGAAGTGTGACCTTTCTTATACCCAATGTTAAACACATATGTTGACTGAAAACCACATGATTAATTGATTAAACATCAGTAAAACGATATGATGTCCGTACAATTTTAAACTTTTTACTGTTCTATTGCTTTATTCCCAAACTCACAAAGTCAACTGGATATACATATTTCATTACAGGAAAAAAAAAAAAAAAAAAGGGGGCTTACTTTATTTAAAAGCTTGATGGTAAACCATCTGAGTCCATGGGAAAAAAAAGAAGTAGCATGGCAAAAACTGAAAAACTACATGTCGGGGGGAGAAACAAAAACGATAAGCAAGGGAAAAGCAACGAAAATGCGAAAAGATGGCCAGTAAACCGATAAAAGTGGTCAGATAAAAGTGTCCATTAAGTGCTGAAACAGCGTCGAGATTGCGACATGAACTTGTTGACGTTTAGCATACATGTTTTCCCTGAATAACACACCATTTACTCAAAAAATAAAATATAAAATCTAAAATAGAAGGACCAACACCGACCATTTGGTGCCCACATCCATGCGTCCACAATATGATCAAAATGCACACCTTTCGTCATTTGGTGGTGCTCCATGTGAAGTGCGTGTCGGCGGTCCCGTGTGGTTAATATGCCGTACGTACGGCGAATATGCGTGCGTGGTACAACGAGGATCATGTGTGTTGTCCGTGACGTGACATGTATGTGGGTGCTCGTATTCGTGTGTGTGATGTGGGCAGAGTGCAGCGTGCATCGGAGGACCTACCAAAACAAACAAAAAGCGGCAAAGCCAGAAATGCTTTGTCGTTTTTTGCTGTAAATGGCATGTGTAATGAAATCGAAGCCTTGAATACTTCAATATTTTAGCGGCCTGTATCTGTTTTAATGGTGAAATAATTACTAAAATAACCCTAGAGCCGAAGTGAACCGAGCTAGGTGAAAGCTTTGTTAAAAAAGACATCAAACAGATAGAGCTCGATCTGGGAATGCCATTCCTTTGGCTCACACCTCACTCGCTCCATGGTTTTGGATTTTTTGCTAGGACTGGAATGACATACAATGCTCTGTCACTAACAGAGAAACACATACACAATGTATACATTGAGAACGCTTTCTGAAAGACTGACATCAGGAGACCAAGCCTACTAGTACGTGGAATCGTTGCTAAAAGACAGATGCGGTAGATGTACCGCAGTCTTTTGTGACAAATGCAATTTTCAGGTGCTTGGTCAGGTCTTGTGGATAAATATATTTTTACAACCCTTAGATCCAGGTCTCCTACAACAATAGTGTCCATAATCTTTGTCACATTTCTTTATTTGCTTAACCAAGAACTGCTTCACTTGCCTAACCAAGGTACTACATATAACACCGAGACTCAATTGACACAAAGGCACCAAGAGGCTATTTTAGAAATGTTGGTTTTTTTGGCATTGTAATGATTTATTCTCTGCGCTGTAATTTCAAACATCTTGCCAACACGCTAAAACCAGCAAGCAAAACCTACAAGTACAACCTTGGAGCAATTTCCGCAAAAAACGTTTCTTGTAGTTGAATTTACCCGCATCGAGCCATTTGCTCAACACACCATGTAAAAACACGTAGGCATCAAAACATCCTTAAAATTTTATATCTTATATTTCTGAGCTACTTCTATCAATAATCGCATTTGATTTTGTCTCTCAAAAAATGAAATCGAAAGGTTTACCACACCTTTGTCGCCATCTGTCCATTTCTGTGTCCTGTCCGTAAACATACATGTTATGGAACAAATGGATGATGGAAGCAATAAACTCATGTCTTATTGTGTGGAATGTGATCCGTTAATTCAGACGACCCATAATACCATAATGATGACAAGTTTAATTCGCACAATTTTCCATTGGTGATAAGACGACATTCACCGAGCATTGCTGTGACATTCCATATTATCAAATGTCAAACATTTGTACCGGCCAGCGCCGCACAGTTTTGTCTTCAGCAGCTGCCGCTATTTCTAACGAAATATCGATGCTTCTATGTCGAGCACTTCGAGCAATACTAATTCGACCGTTAAGTGCAACAGCAGGTTCTGCCTCTGTTCCAATCAGCTTCTTTCGAGCTACTAAAGTTTCACTAGAGGAAACAATGGGCTTTATCTCGCCTGCATCTGTTTTAGGAATTTGATGGCTACGGGAGCGAGAAAGAACGATGGGCTCCTTTAGGGTAAGCTTAGTCTGGGACCAGTGAGTTGGAGTCCCCATGGGAGATGTGGACATGATCACTGGTTTATCTTTACAGAACCGTTCAGAAAATGCGACATCGAACCATACCACAAGGCCATAACATGTCTCAGTGGCCTCACCAGAGGTTTCTTGGACAGTGGAGGTGTCCTTGACAGGAGAAACTTCTAAATGAAAGAAAGAAGTGAAATCGACATCATCGTGCTCCATGGTCGCAATGTCAAATGACTGTAAAAGCGGAAGATAAAAAGCAGGATCAGGATGATGTTCTTTGCAGCGAGAAACATTTACTCAAAGCCAAAAAATTATAGCTAAGTTGAAAGGCAGAGGGTAATACAGAATCAAACTTATCTGCCAAATGACCTTGCACTGGCATTTTACGACCAATGCTGTGTCCCCACAACCTCAACCATTCACAATCAAAACTTCTAAATTTTTCACAATAATTTAAGCATTTTTTTGCAAACATGCATTTGAGCATGTCCCAAATCTGCATAGACTGCAAAAAAAAACTGTTTCGTTTGTCGATCTTCAAACAGACCAAACATGATCATCTACGGCTCAATACCTTTCAAGGCACAACCAAATTCAGAGCAGAAAATAACTGTTAGCTTCTGACCTCGATTCCAGTTTTGGAAACCTTACTCTTCAAAAGGCATACACTCTTTAGCCAAAAAACTGACTACATTTTGACTGAATAATATACCTGGATAAGGCACGGATCGGTAATAATATCCTTCGATGACAAAACATCGACAATCGGCACTTGTGCCGCATCTTCCACAACTTCACATCCAACCACGGACATATTGAAGCCATAGACATCTTCCCAAAAACGAAGACTTGTTCCTCCTTTCCCAAACCCTGCCACATACTGCAAAGAACTCGTTCGACCAAACGGTACACTGTCAAACCACATGATTATTTGTCCAACCCCTCACCGCTTTATTTTCTAAGTGCGGAATTTCAACCAGTCTGTGAGTTGTGACATTTAGTGTTGGGTATCGAGGACCCTTTGCCGATATTCGATATATATCGAATTTCAGGTACCCGATAATCGATATATCGCTTCGATATATCGAAAACCAAATTATCGCGATATATCGAGCCATAAAAAAAATAAAAATTTCATTTTTTTTTTTTCAACCCCCCCCCCCCCCCCCCCCCCCCCCCCGGGCCCGGGGGGGGGGGGGGGGGGGGGGGGGGGGGGTACGATTTTCCGTACGATTTTCCGTACCATGAATGTACGGACACCCATTTTTTTGCGATATATATCGCGATAATTTATGTTGGTCCCGGTACGATATATCGAGGAATCTGCTCGATCGATATTCGATATATCGAATATCGCAATTATCGCGATATGAATTTACCCGATACCCAACACTAGTGACATTGTCTTCATGATTCATACAAACCTGTTGCATTGTACAGAATCTGACCTCATTCAACCCTGCCGTAAGCTTGTATGTTGATTTTATGCCCTCAATTTAGTGGTATCTTCCCTCCTCCCTCCTTCCACAGCAAAAAAAAAGTAACTGACAATATGCATAGAATACCCACTTCGCCTACATAAAAGTAGATTTACTAGACAAACTTTGGTGCCAACTTGGTGAGGTGAAGGTCCCTAAACTCTGCGATTCAATTGGTAATGACCAAACGTGAAGGTAACTACAGTAGGCAATGAGAAAAATGGGAAAGTAGCAATATGCAAGTAGATGACAAAATCTGGGGATGGTTGCGAAGGAAAAAAAAAGAAAAAACAGAAAAGGGAAACAAATATTACATTGAGCATCTGCACATTAACAAAGACCATTCAAATCCCATGGTTGAAATGGAAAGTCAAACAGCCCAACTGAAATTCCACACACATTACTAAAGAAACAACATGAATAATTGTTTGCCATACAAGAAAACAGCACACCATTCATGCTACACAGAGTAATGCACGTTATCAGTGATCTAAAATGCAAAATCTTTCCGACACCTCTTTCTACAGTTCAGCAATACTTGACCTTCACTCACCATAGTTGCAATGTCTGGTAAGACAGCTCCTCCAGGTTTGAGCCACTTGTCGCGAGCATAAAGAACAGACGACAGCATAGATTCGAATAGAAGGCAGTATCCCATCCACTCGCTAACCAATACGTCGACGCTTTTCTCTTTAACAGGAACTATACTTTTGTACGGCGATGTTTTCCCCACCTCAGCTTCCTGATCGCCTTGCTGTGCTGGCCTTAAATCCTCGACTTTCCCTACCACCACACTAATTACGGGCCGTCCTCTGGTGGAGGATCCTTCAACAGTAGTTCCAGCGAGGTATCCATTATTTTGTGCCACCTGCCAGACAGGATCTCCTTCAGTTACAAAGTTTATAACATGTATTGTAGAAATTTTAATTCCCTATCTCCATCACCATAAAAAGAAATGTCAAGTTGTGCCATTATGGCCTACTCAAGACAAATGGGACAATTAGGGACAACATACAGCCGTGCACTGTAAACAGCCATGCTCAGACAGCTGGGGATCAATAAAATTAAGAAAAACATTGTTGAAAAAAACATCTATATCTTACAGAAGAATAAATACCGCCCTCAAGCCTTACTGGCCAGGCAAAAGAGACAATTTCTCCGCCAGCATCAGACAGCTGAGGTTAAGAATTAAAAAATGGATAATTATATTCTTACCTGACATGCTACAGAGGCGATTTTTTCGCTTGCATCCACAGCTACCACTGTAGAGGCACCCGCTTGCGCTGCAAACAAACTAGCAAAACAAAAGAGGCAGTACATGAGAAATGCCATATGGCATGACAAGGTTAGAAAAGGCTTGGTATAAATCAAAAGCTTCATTGGAAACCAGAATCTTTGAATTCCAGGTACATATCATTCCAAAGGGAACATGAAAGAAAAGCAAGAGTCTTGCTGGATGTATCTGCCTATCAAATATGGAAGGTTGTAGTGTCTAATGGCCTAATCACATACAAAAAAATAAAAAGTAAATATTGGGCTTTTTAAGTTCCTATTCCCCCGTCTCTTGCAGTTTCCCCTCCGTAAGCAAACAAAACCAGTCCCTTACACAGTTTCCCTAATCCACCAGTATTGTGTAGATGCACATGGAAATGTTCTAAGTCTTCCTCAAAAGCTATTGAAACTAGGAGGTGAATAACATCAACCCACCACATCAACCGGTATCTTGAATACAAAGTTTGGAGGACAACACCGCCTGCTTCTTATAGAAGCCAGCGAATGTCCACAAGACTATTAAATAAATGTGTAATTCGATTTTCGCTTCACAATAGGGCCATCTACTGCATGCACAGTTAGCTCACCTAAGGATACCGGTACCACATCCAACATCCATAACCACTGCTTCCCTCAGGAGGCTCGGGTTTTCAACAAGTGCTGCGCGATAAGCATCTGTTCGAACCTGAGGCCCACAAAACCTCAAAATTAGCCATTGGAGTTGCAATTCCCTCTCCAAGAACAGACCACGATGGGGCCACATTGGTGGGCAGATGTCTCTAACCAGTAGTGAGTTGACACAGACAAACACAGTTATACAACAATGCATAAACCCTCAGAGCATAACCCCCATCTCCCAATGAATTTACAGATAAAATGGATGAAAGTTGATACCTTATCACTAAGCATCTCACGATGGATACCAAACTGCCCGTAAGAATTGAAGTAGGAGCTGTCCACTCCTCGAGCTTCCTTCTCAGCAACTGCTGCAAATGATACTTTTCCTTTCCACTTCCCCTTTTTCTTTGCTGCTTCTAACACATTTGATTCCACAGCCTGTTCCTCATCATTGTTTATAAATGCTGGACTCCCACTGCCTTCCATTAGTTTACCGTTGTTCCCCTCTGCCTCCATTGGCTCTCCATCAGCCACATCCTCCTTCTCTAGCATATCTATGTCTTCAGTTTCCTCCTCGCCTATCTTCTGAAGTGACTTGAGACTGTGGGGTGGCCCTAAAGCAGACAATGCGCCCTCCTTTTCAGGCTGTCTAAATGGTGAGCCTGCAGGAGTTGGATGTGGAGTAGGTGGAACCTTGACAGATACCCGAGGACTATGAGTGTGTTGCCTAAAAACCTCAAGTTCGGCTTTCAGTTCTTCATTCTCCAAACGGAGTGCCATAATTTCATCTGTCAATTCTTGAACAGCCTGAAAGCTTTGGCCAGTAAAATCAGATGAAGACTGTCCCTTTTCTTCTTTGGAAGCGACATTGACTGTGTTCGACTCTCTCTGAGTCAAATTTCCGAGTCTGACTCCTAGATCAACAGGTCCTTCCCCAGATCCAACCAAGTCTTCCAGAAGCTGTCGCTCATAACCTGGATCCAGACCAACCAATTGTGACTCCGGAACAACTATGGGCGACTCTGTTGCAAGTGTATCTTCATCTCCTTCATCATCACCTTCAAAGCTGTAGAGCAATGGGTCATCCTCCAAGACTGGTGCCAAAAACTCGTCAGTTTTCCAGGGGAGAGAAGCTTCAGGCAGTTTGCTGTGCCCAACTGTTTCCATGTGGCTCAACAAATCCTGTCGTACTAAAAAGGCCTCCTTACAAAAAATACATTGCAATAATGAAACCTGTCGTACACAGGCCAACCAAGAACATTATAGCATTTCTTATTATTTTCCTTAATCTGCATCTCTGTGTCACATCGAATGAAATGCAGCAAGAGAGAAATATTCAAAATTCTGAATATAAAAGTATAATTTAAAATGGAATAATTAGGAATATAAACTTCATAAATAAATAAGCTCGTTGCCACAATACGCAAGCCCGGCAAATCATAGCATTACAATACCAGCACTTGTGCATGACTTGTTGCGAGTGAGTAGCCAGCGGGAAACTGCATGAATGAAGAGACCCTGCACTTAAACACCGAATTTGCTCAAAGGAAGTTTCCAGAACTGACTTGTTTTCGAATGTAGTTTATGACGCGGATGCTGTCATAAAAGTCCAGTTTGAACTGAGCTCTTATTCTGTGGAAATCGAAGTTGTGTGAGGAGCTGCAGTGGCTGAAGGCATCATCGGCTGAAGGGAACTGCAAAACACGGCATCAACACTGACATTCACTTCACGTTCCACAAAATAACTATATTCCGGTCATGGCTGTGCTGTCAATGATAGCTATCAAATCAAGAGACAAAGATAGTACAGAAATATAACACATTCATTTCAGCTTATGAATCAGCAATTGAACGGTAAAGAGATTAGTTGCTACATATGGCAAATTAAAAAAACTATCAAACAAAGACACTCATAGACAGGCAAGGTTTAACAAATGAATAGAATCCAGGAAAAGACCTCTGTAAGGTGTCAACAATTCGGCCTTCGAAAAGGCTCTATTGTTGATGGTAACAGGGAAGGTCAACATCAACGATATGTAATCATTTGATTGGCAATACATCACACCAGGCAGCAATATCAGCTTCTCTGTACCTATGGAAACAAAGAGTCTTGAAGCGTTCCACTACAAAAAACTCTGGAACATCTGAGAAAGTTCCTATTTCAAAAGTCCAAAGTCAAAACCCGAACTTAGCTCGGGAAGAACTTACTCGGAATAAAATAAAAATAAAAAATTACAATGCAAATAGATACTTTGATGTAATTCTGTTCAAGGCAAGTCTACTACTTTAAACCAACAGCTGACGTATTACTCTTTAATAAACAAGTTAGTGAGCTCCTTTAAATGCCATAACGAGGTATAGTGCATCAAACCATTCCTTCTGTAGATTAGGCTCATGGAAAAAAAACACGTGCCCAAAAGCTGGAGCATTTAGGCTGGGGAACTATCTGCAACGCCTCATCTATGAAACTTTACTTCGACTTAGGCAAAAAAAGGTTAAATACGAAGAAAAAAATGAAACCAAAAGGTTTAGCCGAGCTGTAACAAAAATGAGGAAAAAAATGGAGTTTCAAAAAAAAAACATAAATTACTTGTAAAGGGCAGAAAAGGCAGCGAGAAAGACTCTCTCCCTCGCCTTCTTCCTCCTCGAGAGCCTCTCCAGCTCCTTGCAGAGCACCAGCATTCCAGTCTTCCCAATCTCCTTCCTCCTCCTCCTCTTCCTCATGCGTGAGCTCCCTTTCCGCCATTTTCATCTCCGTCTCCCGTTCCGCCATGCTTAAAACCCTACAATTCTATTTCTTCACTAGAATAGACAGTACAAAGTTTTTTTGAAACTGCTTTCCAGCAGTAAACTCTTTCGAGCCTATTCCTTTCCCCGGTTTAGTTGAGAAAAGTTATAAACTACTTGTGAAAGGTAGCAATAGAAGGGGAAACAAATGCTAAACTGAATATATGACAACTGTCACAATTCTTTGAAACTTCATAGTACAGCTTTCAAAGCAAAAAGACATGAAATGATGGAAAATTTAGCAGGGGAGAGGGTGGAGAGCCGTCAGGAAAAGCGAATGCCGGTCGTATGCTGAACTGCTGGAGCAACGCGGACTTCGCGTGTTGGAAACTTGCAAAAAAACCTTACAAGGTTTCGGCAACTCAAAGTGCAATTTGAAAGTTTGAAGTTTGAAGTTTTGAACATCTGTCGGTCTCTCTCTCACTCCGTCTCTGTTTCGTTTGTGAGCTTATGGCGTCTGGACAAGCTAGCTCCTGTTTGTCCTTTTCTCTTTCGCTTGCTGTTTTCATCTCCCAGGAGTGACTATTGAACCTCTTGTAGAACAGTGTGTCTTCCACTCGCTGATTCACTCGCTTGGTCTTTTGCGGTGGTCTAAGATGCTGATTTCTCCACATCTGAATTCCCACTGTGCACTTTCCTTAGACAAGTTCAGTTGAGGCCTGTTGCTTTTGGTTCCAATTTTTTTTGCTTCTATGGCGTCTTCGGCCGTGGCACCAGCACATGTGCTGAGACGTTTGAAGGATGATGGAACTTTCGACTATCTTCGGCACAAGATTTTGGCAGAGTTGAAGCAAAATGTAAGTATGCTTTAGAATTTCTTGGTCTTTCTTCGTGGTTTCTAATCGGCCTGTCAGTTTTGCTTTGGCTTTCATGCTCTCCGATCCCCTCATTTTTTCCAGCAGCAGGAACCTGTAAATGAGGTAGAAAAAGCTTTTCCCCATTATGGCGAGATTCATGTGTAGTCAGTACGCTATCGATGTCTGCATTTTTTTTTTTGATCTCTAGTGCTAAAATGGTTTAACCTCGTCAAGTCTTTGGTTCTTGCACAGTCATAAGTTTTTAGGTTAAAGAATCAGAGATAGGCAACGAGGCTTTACGATTTCCTTTTAACTGCATAACCTAATTTTGTTCTTTGAGGTGCCTTTAGCCTGGAATGGCCAATGGAAGCACACTTTTATTTTTGTTATTGCTCAGTTCAGTCGCACATCTGATTTAACAGATTCTATTTGTTCTTTTGTACAGGAGGAGCTAAAACAATACACAACTGCTCTTGTAGAGAAAACTCTTGCGAGCGCTGATCTTGCATCCAAAACCCGGCGTGAACTATTTGTTTCGCTGCGCCAGCAGCTTGAGTAAGCATGAGTACTAATGGGCAATTCAGTCTGAAAATTGCAAGATTTGCTGTTTAATTGCAGAAAGTATGGCTGTGTTGTATAATTTTGACGAGAGAAGCAAAGCCACATTAACTTTGATTAGAAAACTGGTGAAATGTGTCAAATGCAAGGAGCTGTTTATGGTGCATTAGTGTCCCAGCTTGACATTGTGGTTTTAGTCATGCATTTTAAAGATTGGTTGTCTACGTTCTTGTGGTTAACCAGATTTTAGTGGATATGCGTGTTTACCGTCTGCCATCGGTCATGCACATTTTGTCCATCATTGTGCGTATGAAGGAAATTCATTCATTCGATTCTGTTTGGCATCTGCCGTAAACGTAGAGGATGCCCTCCAAATTTCTGAACCTGACCATATTTGTGCAAAGAAGAATGCTTTCATGCTTGAATGACATGGATTAGCAGCCAAGCTTGCGTTAATGGTCATGTCGCAAATCATGTGTTCATCTAGTTGTGGTGGTCAAGGAGACCAGGGACCAAACTGATTAATGTTGGAACTTTCTAGTAGCAGCGATTTTTTTTTTAGCAATTTTTTTTGCGTGCTTGTTTATGGTTAAAATATGGTCTGATTTTATGATGTGTTTCGCGTGCAGGCCTCCAGTATTGGAGAAAGCGTCTACCGCTGCGTGGGAGCTGATTATCAGTAGCGAGGGAGTAGGTGCAGAGATCAAAAGCAAGGTTGAGGAGATTTATGCCCTTCTGGAAACTCAGGAAAAACCTCCTCCAGACCAATCACCAATCAAATCAGTACCCATACCAACTGGTGCGAGTGTGCCCCCTGTACAAACCAGAACTAATGAATTCTTTCAAGAAGGAACTTGGCCTGGTGGCTTTCCCATGGGAGGGCCGTCAAGTATTCCCGTAGGAAGCAATTCTGTGATGCCTCTTCAACGAGACCCCATGGAACAGTACCAGCCAACGGGTCCTGTTAACGTGCCGTACCGCCAAACAGAGACGAATGGATTTCACGGGTCCTTTGGACCACCAGACATGCCTCTTTCAATTCCAAACCTTGGATCAGATCCTTGGCAAAGTCAGTCGTTAAGTCGAGGTGGTCAAGTCCCAGAAGCTACATTACAAGGACCACAATTGCAGGGTTTACCACTTGGACCAGGGCCAGGTCAGACAGGAAGTGGTGTGGGTCCTAACACTAACCAACCAATGCCACAAAATGTTGGAGGGATGGAAGGAGGGGGGAATATGGGACCTTTAGGATATGGTCCTGATCCGAGGGCTCCTCCAAGTGTCCCTACAGGGCCAAACTGGCAAGAGTGGAGGGGAGAAATGAACCACATGGGCCCACAGTTTAACCAGGTGCCTCAGCAAGGATTCACAGCGGGCCCTTATATGGATCAACAAGGACCTGCTTCAAATCCTCCCTTCCCTCCTCCTTCCTTTCCTTCACATACAAACTCCTCTTTTCCACACAGGCATTTTCCACATCACGGGGGAAACAATTCTGAGTACTTTGCTCAGGGGTCTGATGCCGATCCAGGACATAGAGGGGAGGGAAGAAGTATGAGAGGCAGGGGAACCGGGCGGAATTGGGGAGGAAGGAGCCGAGGCAATTGGGATCGTGGGGGAGGTCGAGGGAGAGATTGGGGAGGGAGAGGTCGAGGAGGAAGAGGGCCGAGGAATTGGCAAAACTATGGACAAAATCATGGACAAAACCAAAACCATGGACCACCTTACGGACCAAATGGACCAAATGGACCAAATCATGGGTCTAGTTACGGCCAAAGTCTTGGAGAAAGTTATGGACAAGGCCATGTTCGATCTCATGGGCAAAATTATGGGCCAAGTCATGTACAAAGTCATGAGCTAAATCATGGGCAGGGCCATGGGCAAATCTATGGCAAAGATCAATGGCATGGGAAGCGAGATGGAGAGAATCCTAGTGACGGGCCTCCTTCAAACCATGCTAAGTTTCAAGGACCTCCACGACCGGATGACCGAGGTTCAAGCAGGTGGGATCGATAAGCTTTGTATATATAGGCTGGTAAGAGTCGCTTTTGATCCTCAATTGGCTTTGCACTTAGTTAAACATTGCCCTGTCCTTCTCCATTTTTGTTTTTTGGAATTTGTGACAACAATTATGTTTGCATTATTCACTTAACGCGGAACAATCTTTGTGAATTTGCTAATTTTTGCTTTTTACCTGGTGGAAAAAAATGTATTCTTAATAGGGCTATGTTCTGTGTTGACCAAAGTAGCTGTTTTAAGTGTTCATTTTCATTGTCTAGTTTTATAAAGTTTGTCAGTATCTTTACTACAGCAATATCAGTATTCAATGTTATGTCATACAAAATCATTTGATCACTACTATCTGACATAACTGTTTGGCGTTGTCTGCTAATATAATGGGGAGGTCATAAGTGTCGCAAAGCCTGCCAGTAACTTTCTAATCTTTGCACTTTTTTTTCTTATATTGCTGGGGAGCATGACAACTGATTTCTATACATCTAGTCTTTGCTTAGCATCAAGGAGAACAGTTCGAGTTGTCCACATAGGATGTCTAAGTTATAACTCTTGCTTAGAAACATCCTTTGCTTAAATAGTTGTCTCGAAGTCAGCAAAAGTGTTACTTATGCTACAGTTACAACAAAAGAAACATTTCCTTTCGTTTTGTAAAGTGGTACTGTAAGATACATATGTCAATCTTCAGACGAGGTCAGATCTTTTGAGGTCTGGGTTTTTACATTACCTTTTTGAAGTTTTTTCACCACTGTTGACAATTATGCGCAAACTTTTGAATTAGTTGCTTTTACAATACTCTCCTGTATTCAGACAAATTTGCATTATATAATTTCAAATATTGTTTCTGTCTTTCAATATACTGTGAATAATTTCGAAAGGTCTTAACTGCATTTACAATAGCCGCATGTAACAATCTTTATTAAAAGCCGCTTGATGGTAAGCCATCTTAGTACAGGAGTGAGAAAAGGTGATTAAGGATCTTTTTAAGGTATAAAAAAAAAGGAAAAAGGAAAAAAGGAAAAAAAGGAAAGAGGAAAAAGGTCCTGGTTTGGTGGCCATAACCTAGATACTGAAGGTGTCTGCCTGCAACCACAGCCTTTAAATTTTTTATCATGGAAGTTTCTGGAAACAGGCCGGACAAAAGCCAGAAAGGATAGAGTCAGTTGTGCATTAACCATTCAGGTTTGCTGGAAAACAACATGATCTGAAAGTAAAGAATGGTGACAGGAATAAAACTTGGTCAGTCCATCACTGCTACAGAGGACGTCTAAGTATAGGTAAGAAGTATTTACAGACTTGCCCTTTACTTTCTTTGATGTCCACACAACTACAAGTTAGGAATGTGTTAGACACCTAAAAACGTAGTTTGGTGTAACAAGTACTAATACTTCGTTGAAAATGTCAATCTGCATAATTTCAGTTTGTGTGAGAAAGCCAATGAGCAAAGATAAGTTTTTGCTTTTCTGTTGAAACAATGACCCTACGGTTTTACATATTTTCAGTAAAATTGATTAAAACTGTCTACTGCTGCACTAAAATGCCCACTACTATTACACTTATTTTGGGCACAAAAGTATCTTCAAATCATGTGCACCAAATAATCATTCACTTAGTTGTTCATAAGTGTCCTAACCAATATTCAAGGTAAGGAAATTATGTGCCGCTCAGATCTGTTAAAATTAAGACTGTCTGCTTTTCCGCAATACACAATGTTGATTATTGTTAACAATTTTTGGAAAACTGGTGCATGTAACTAGTGATCAATAAGTGACGCATGGGTGATTCGGTCACCAAATAGCATAAGAATCCAACATTGCTTATTCATCTTCAGAACAAAACAAGAGAATTGATGAAGTGAGTAGTATTATGGGTATTTCTGAGGTGGAGAAAGATACTTACAGTGAGAACCTCTGAAGCGTTTATATTAAGATATGTCGGTGTAAACACCAAGTTGGTATTCTAATTATGAGACATTAGTATGATCTGCATGTCAAATTTGCATGTCTTTTCCATGAACAGTAAATATTCGCCGTATCAATTTGGTGCGTAATGAGATTTGAATCAGAGCACCGAATCTCTTAATCGGTGTCACACATACATGATTTTTTTCAAAATGGAAAGGTTTTCCCGAACAACGATTTATATTTAAAGAGCACTTCCGGTTTTTTACATAAGTCAAATATAGGTCACCTTTCCCAACCTTCATCACAACCAGAACTGCCCTATTCACAAGAAATAACTTTCTCACAATAGGCCACCTTGTCTTTCTGAATTTGTGATAAACGAAAAGAAAAAAGCAGCATCGGTATTACAAAAAAGAAAAAACCTAACCAGCTTCATTGTTACAAGGTGGTGCCAACGCCAATTTGTAATCGAGGTTCTAGCAATTTTGTTTTGTTCTAAAGGGGCCTGTTTCTCCTGCTGCAAACCGCTAGGTAAAGAATACCAGACTGTAACATCAAAGTGAAAATGCGCCGAGCGCCCGATGCTCACCTACAGCGCAGGACAATATGGAAGAACTGCTTGTGCGGTTCAAAATAAACAAGATTTTTGATTGTTATGCCTCCAGATTTGTACACAAGCTGCACATTTAACCTAAATCAAAACAACCTTGATCCATCCCTAATCAGCCAGAAAGCCACCCATCATTGATCACCCAAGCAAATCAAATCCTATCGTGACCGATGTCGGGTGCTTCGAGCTTCCTCACGGTGACGGCCCTCTAACACTCTCTTGGAGCTCACCCTCTCCTCCCTTCTTTCCTCCTTGCTTTCCTCCTCTATCCAGCTTTTATCCCCTTCCCTCCTTTCTCCTTCTTTTCGTGATAGCTTCCTATCACTCTGCCTCTTATCTTCATCCTTTCTTTCCCCTCTCTTCTCTGCCCGTTTTTCTTCATACTTATGCTTGTCCCTTTTGTCCGAGCTCCTCTTCTCAATTTCCCCCGCTTCTCTCTTCTCTTTATTTTTGT
>JBBHKE010003343.1:0-11724 GCA_037447655.1 Zygnema cylindricum | reverse complement strand
TAAAGTATCCGACGGCCGAATGTGTCACATTCGTCGGCTTGTGAGCTGTCACAACATAATTCCACGTCGACATGATGTCACCACTTTTAACGTAAGTAGCGTAGCCAAATGTCCTCAAATTAGGTTAAAAAGTCCCTGGCAGCTGACAGACGTCACTTCCTTGACACTTCAACCCACTTCGAAACTTCCGGGCAAAAACCTGTCCACAACAGCCCTTCTGCATATAGAAAATAGAGCAGAATACTGTCAGAATATACTCTCCCTCTCCCACTCTCTCTCTTCCTTTTTACGAAATTTGTTGGTAAAGTTACAGTACTTCCTGGTGAACCGAAAGGCCAGGAATAGAATGGAAAAAAGAGTAAAAAATATATGAAAGGACAGGATAAAAGGGATGTAGATGGAGGAAGAAGAAGCGAATCAATTGTAAGCATATGACATAGCAAGGGAGGGGAGACAGGCTGACAAGTGATCGACAGGGAGAAGGGTCCGAGACACGCCACGTGGCATTTGAAGAAAAAAATCTCTCGCGCCTCTTTGTGAAGGGAATGGTGGACGGTTGTACGAAAAAATGTACAGTACACCGCCAATCGTTATTAGCGTGTAAGGTTTTTTAGCGTATACGAATAATTAGCGTGGTTTACGCTAATTGGGAATTTGAAAATTTCGAAGAAATCGTCTATTCTAATTAGGAATTAGGGTTTTTTTTTAAAATAGTGTGGATAATTATATTTGAGAAAGAAAACAGCGGAACGGAATTAGCGTACACAACGCTAATAACGATTGGCGGAGTACTGTAATTGTCAACGTACAGCAGCGTGGGCAGGGCGTACGGTTCATCGCACTGTACTTCTGGGGATCCATCGTTAGGTTGAAAATGTACGAGCTATAATATAGGGGAAACATATATTGACGGAGTATAATCTGCTATGTCAACCATAGTTTAAAAGTAGGTGAAAGTAGGCCCATACAATATGCCTATTGTATGAAAAACATACAATATGACATTAAGACCCATATTGTATTCGTACCTATTCGGACCAATTAAAACATTCGGACCAAATATTTTTATTTTCACCGTCAGATTCGAACGAGAAGATCACATGAAAAGCCCATAACACAACTTATTATAAAGGCGCCGACCAAAGGCCTAACATAAAAACGCCTACTTTTGAACTATGATGTCAAAGGAAATATTTTAGGAAGAGATAAATTTACTTATTTAGGATACGACAAATGAATTGGAACAACACGTTTGTAATTCTACATCATAAGTACAAAAACGGACTGTAGAAAACAGGTACATATTTCATGACATTGGCACGTAAAAAAATATTTTTCGCCGGTTAAGGTCCCACAAAATTGAAGGAGAACATATTTAGTTATTTACGATCCAATTTGTTTGTCCGCTGTCCAGGAACTACACCGCGCATCGTTATTAGTGTCAAAGTTTAAATAGTGTGGAAGTAAATATACCGTCATTGACGCTAATTAAGAATTAAAAAAAAAAAAAAAAATGGTGTATTCTAATTTCGGCGTTGATGCTAATTTGGGAACAGCAAAAATGGAATATTCGTGGTACGATTATATACATTAATATATGTAATCAAACAAAATATTGAAAATCGTACGCCGTCGTGAAATTTAATATCCGTACATGTAAGACTAATTTACGTGTCAGAACAATCCCGTTTTTTTAGCGCACGATCCTATGCGTGCAAGTCTGATTTAACTCATTTTTGTAAAGTTTTCACTTGAAAAGGTACATTTATGTACGGTCTGACATCGACCGTACATCACACTATTTATATTTTATTGTAATTCGTCCTTAACGCTATTTTGTACGGTACCTTAATTAACGCCAAGGAAAAATTAAAATCATGTATCCTATTTGAGGAAAAAAATCAAAATTTTAAAAGCCCAAATTAGTGTCGTTGACACTAATAACGATGCGCGGTGTACACCGCCAAACGCTATTAGCGTGTACAATTGATTAGCATATACTATTATTTAGCTTGGTGTACGCTAATTAAGAATTTGAAAATTTTGGAAAAAAACCTACATTCTACTTGTTTACTAATGCTCATTTGGGTCTCTGAAACAAATAAATGTCGGTCTCAATCATGTATACACTAATAACAATACCCGTACAATTATTTTTAAATCGTACGCCGTCACGTAAAACATTCATACGTACATGTCAGACTATTTTATCACTGGTAAGCGTCGGTGCTACGCCGTAAACTTTACATTTTTTGTCCAGTTGTAAGAAGTGTAATTTGTACGGTTGTAATGTTTACGCAACGCTTGTTGTATAAAAAGTTGGTCGCTTGTCCGTTGTACCTCGATAATGTACGTTAATAAGGGTTCTTTACACTAATAATGTCGCAATGTTTTGTTTAATTAGAGTGAATTAATGCTAATATGTGTGTTAACTCTAAAATGGTTGCACTTCCGTTTGTCTCTACGGCTTGTGACCGGTATTAGCGTTAATGTTATGACGTATTAGAGTAAACCCTTATTCTAAATTGGTCCAAAATGTACAATCACAACAATCACCTCGTCTCAAACTTATATTGATTGGTCGCCTAAAATTACACATGTTCAATTTTATATCCACGCAAACTTTACGGCTCCAGCACGACGTGACAAAAATCGCCTGTCATACCCGCCACCATTCCAAAAACGATCCGTACATACAATTAGGAGCAAGCAGTTACCATGGCACTTTCATGAAAATCGTCCGTCGCCTACCTCCCTCAAAGCTAACGAAAATTTTGAAACTTTCCCGCTTTCTCTGTCGTCTAAAATATTGGGATAACCCACTGACACGCCAAACATTAAAATTCAAATTTTGAAAACCGAAAGTTTGAGGAAAGGTTTCCCTCCTTTTTGTCCCAAATTTTATTTTTTTTATGGTATTTATATCCGGCGTTCTGTCTAACAATGGCACTCTCTTACCACATTCTCCATTTACTTAGGCTTTTACATCCCTATTATTTGATTTGTATCCTTTTTTGGTCAAGACTTTTTTTTATATTTGCAAATATGTGGCCCATTACTTCCCATATTAACACCTTTTTTGCGCCGAAAAACACCGCTACAGATGGATTAGTGCCACCTCTTGCCGTAGAGGACATGGAAACCCAAGGACCCGACCCACCGAATGAAAAACTGGAATCAACCGATGTGGACCCCCTCGTGGAAGGCGCTTTTACCGGAAATCTGAACTCACCGTGTGATAAATACGGGAATGTCTCGGTGTTGGTCCGAAAACTTCAGCAAGTTTCAACGAAGATTACTCGACTTCGAGTAATCAATTGGATGATCGCCGATTCTCACGAGAATGGAAAGGAACTGCTCATCCCGAGGACTATTAAGATGTTCCCGCAACACTTTACGGGGGTGTATCGTACAAGTAAGAGCTTTTACCATTGTCCTTACCTTCATATTGCAATCCTCGGTTGCCTAATTTGTGTGTCGCTTTTTCCTACTGTTTGTAATTGAATTTTTGTTATTGAATATTTTATATTTGATTGTAACTCCCTCATATTTCATGTTTGTGTATGCGCTATTATTTCCTTCTTCCACCTCGTGTTGTATCATGGTTGGTTGTTTTTTTAGGGGAATAATATTTTTGTTGTGAGTCAAACCTATGGACCTGCGACGACATGGTGTCGTCGCCTGAATGTGGTGAATTTAAGGCGGATACACCGGAGTTTCGGGAAATGTTGGAGAAATGGAAAAGGCGACGACAATGCGTCATCGCCTTAACGTTGGAAGTTTCCAAACAAGGCTTCAAGTCGATTAATCGTGTAGGCGTCATTATAAAGTAACGTCTAAGAAATGTCGAACAAGCGACGACGTCCAATATTGAAACCGTGTGGTATATGAAACGTGGAACATATTGTTTCGTTTCGTCGCCCCGCCGTTGGATTAGTCGAACGCATGGGTAAGGCGACGAAATACTTCAGTGCACGACCATACATAAGGTAAGTACCACTCGCACGAAATCATATTTTTTTACAGTATTAAAGTAGGGTTTTATGAAATCATTGTTTAGTTTCTCCTTTCTTTTTTTCTTAGCTGCGTCTTTTTCAGTTCTTTTTTACACGCGTCTCTGAAGCTTCGCCATGGAGGCTAGCAACAAGCAATTTAGGCAACCACGTAAATAGGGGAGGGGGGGGGGAGGAGGTAGTAGGTGAGGAAGGAAGGGGAAAAGAGGCGACGGTTGAGGAGGGGGGGGGGAAGTGAGGCAGGGAGAGGAGTAGAGAGGGGGAGGAGGAGGCTAAAAAAGAAAAATACGGTTTTTGATGAGATAGAGGAGGTGGAAGAAGGTGAGGTGGGGAGGGAAGAGAATACATTGAATGGGGAGGACGGGGGGGAGGCGGCATTAGGTGAGGAAAGAAGGGAGGCGACGGTTGAGGAGGGGGAGGGAAGTGAGGCACGGAATAAGTTAGAGAGGAGGAGGGAAATAAAGTTAGGAAAAGAGAAAGTTAGTCATTGGAGTGACGAGGATTACGTCCCCTCAACTTCTTGTAGCGACGAGAGCATTGTGGATAGGGAGGAACCCCCGGATGAGAAGCATGCCCCCGAGGTAGAACATCCTATGGATATTTGGGTATAGAAGGATGTGGATGAGCCCGCCACCGAGGACGAGCAAAGTTCGGATAGCGAGAGACGACAACGAGAGGATGAATACGCGGATGATGACGACCTGTTCGTGGTTCCTCCATCATCGAATAGGGAGAGAGGCATTATACTAGGTAATCCGGGTCCTCAAGTGTTGAAACTAACCGATTTCCAGAGTATTTTCTAGGTTTAAATTTGTTAGGATAAAAGAAAAGAAAAAGAGGGGCAGCCTGCCTCCACCTCCTCTCTCTAGACCCCATACTTGTTGTAGTCACTGAAGGATAGAGAGGGTGATTGATCCATGGATGCCTTAGTTCAAGAGGCAGTTATTTTTAGTAGGTTACAAAAAATATACCTGACAGACCCAAGGTTTCATCCTTGTACCTTCGGTTCGTCAAGTTGACCGATAGCGGTCAACTTTATCCTATTAAACTAGGACCAATGCTAAATGCTATAGTATGTGATAGATATATATATATATATATATATATATATATATATATATATATATCTATAAGGAGGAACAAATTCATTTAACTAAAACTGTATACGGCTTCCATAGATACAGCTTCATTAAAGTACGAAGTACGACACCTTTTTCAAAACCAATACCACGCATTTTGTTTTGACAGCGAAAGAAATATCGCGCAAGTATTTATAACGGCTAAGATTCCGTCTCGCTGCGAATCCAACGGCGCACATCATCGCCAAAATATCGGAGTGGTCGCTTTGGCGTTTTGTGACGTGGCATGACCTGGAGCCACGTGGAGAGATGACATTTGGTCATAGGAATTCCGAGGAATGAACGGACGAGTGGAAAGCTGACACGCGTCCGCTTAATGTCCTTATCGTACACAGGTCGTACAAATGGTACATCAACAACAGTACTTTTTGGTACGGTACAGTAATCTGATTGGTGCGTACTTCAGTAGATAGAAGTTATTAGAGAGAATCAGGACTTAGAAAATTTAGGTAGGTAGCTACCTCTCTCTTTGAGAGTTTGTACAAATTGGCATTCTTATTGCCTTATAACTTATCGGCTCGTTGGCCGTTTTCAGTGATTCTTTTTACTACGGACTAGGGGAGTCCAGGGTGCATATGGGTGGAGTCAAACTGTCAATTTGCCTTCATGGACAGCATTGGTTGTGGTTTGAAGTGGGTTAGTAAAATACTATATAGAGGCTTCTTGTATTTTGTGGTCCAATGGAGGACACATAATTGCAGGTTATGGGCCCACCCTCTAGTGTGCCCACCTTCAATGGATCTGGGTTCATCTATTGGGAAGCCATGATGATGGGAGCTTTGTGCGAAAAACGATACAAGGGTATTGTTAGTGGACAAGTGAAACGTCCACCTTCGTGAACTCCACCAAGATTTGGAGGAGTAAGGTTTCCTATAGCAACGGCTGCCTCAACGGAGGAGGCAGATGATGAGGACAACACTGTTTACGAAAAGGGGAAAGGGAAGGAGACACCCCTCACACCTATGGCCACAGTACCAAGAACGGCGACTGTGAAGACCGCGGAGAACGATACTCAAATGAGGGAGGATGTAAACATGGCAGCCAAGAACTTTATTCTCAGGCACCTCATTCAAGCTTTGGCCACTCCTCATCTTCACATTTACAAGGCTGAGGAGTTATGGGTGAGTTTGGTGGAGATTTATGGAGCTGGAACTATTCAAGAGCTCCAGTTGGCTGAGCAAAAGCTAGTGAGTTACACTTACAAAGGAGGAAAGATGTTAGATTATTGTAATGATCTTTTTTGTTTGTATATGGAGATGGAAAGTGCCGGGTGGACAGGTACAATGAAAATGAAAGTTAACACTCTTATCATGAAGTTATCAGATGAGTACGAGAACATAGTGAATCGAGTAGAGCAAATGCCTGATACTTCATGGAAATGTGTTATGGAAATGCAACACAGTGGTCAGGATGATACTTGTGCAGGAAAACACAATGGCAATTAGGAGAGGAGGGAAGAGCATTCAAGCTCTAACAACAAGAGGGGACCGATGGGGGAAGGACCCGAAGAAACCTTACAAAGGGGAAAAGGATCTTTCAGGGGGACCAAGGCCCCCAAAGGGTGTTTGTCACTTTTGCAAAAAACCTGGACACTTCATCGCAGATTGTGTCAAGCTCTCGAAACAGAGGCTCCAAGCGAACTGTGGAGGGGGTTTTTTCGGAGGGAAAAAAAAGGCACTTGTGGCTACAAAAGTGATTAGAGAAACCGAGGATGAGTCCTCTAAGGAGGATGGGGAGCTTCTTCTTGACGAGAGTCTAAAGGAGAAGGAGATCCCTCGGAAACAAAAGTGTGTCTTTGGAGCGATTCGAAAACTCCAAGAGAAGGATGGAATATCAACTCAAGTGCATCCATGCATATGTGTTCTGATAAAGAACTCTTCACTAAGGTAAGAAAGATCCCTAATTTAGAAATAGAGTATGGGGATGGAGAGTGGTTACTACAGATCTAGTGGGATCTGTAGATGTGAAAGTCTTAGTGGAGGGTAAGATTTCTATACTTACATTCTCAGATGTACTCTATATCCATCAGCTAAGTAAAAATAATGTCTCTACGTCTGTGCTAGGTGACAAGGAGTATGATACCTTCACTAGAAAAGGGAGTCTTTACAGCTAAATATGGGGATGAAGTTTACTTCACTGCAAATAAGGGTAGCCAAAGAATGTTTAGGCTTAACCGGAGTAATGAAAAGAAGAATGCATATTATGTTGGTGTTCCTAAGTTGATGATTTGGCATAAGCGGTTGGGGCATTTGCATTTTGATAGGTTAAGGGAAATGAAAAAGCTTGGGGTAGTAGATGGCATTCAGTTTGGGGATAATGAAATGATGGATGATTGTAGTGGTTGTGCTCAAGGTAAGGCTCACAAACTTCCATTTCCTAAAGCCGCCACATATAGAGGTGAGAAAGTGTTAGAATTGGTCCGCATAGATATTTGGGGACCAGCAAAAGTAACTTCAGTTAGAGGAAAGAGGTTAATGATGACAATAACCGATGACTGGTCTAGATACTCTAGAGTTTACTTTCTGAAAACTAAGTCTGAATCATCAACTTACTTCAAAGAATATAAAGCTTGGAGTGAGAAGTTGCATGAAACCCCCATTAAGAGGATACGGAGTGATAATGGGGGGGAATATACCTCTAACTAGTTTGAGGAATATCTAAGAGATGAGGGAGTGCAGCATTAAAAAACTGTACCTTATAACCCGGAACAAAATGGGGTTGTTGAGAGGTTGAATCGAACACTAGGAGATAGTCCATGAAGTATGTTGGCAGACAAGAAAATAGGAAAGAAATTTTGGGCAGAAGCAATGAATTGTGCCAACTACATTAAGAATAGAGTCCTTACCTCAACTGTAAAGGGAGTGACACCTTATGAGAGATGGGTTGGAAGGAAACCAGATATCTCACACCTTAAAGTATTCGGTAGCCAAGTTTACAGTCTTGACACGGATAGGAAAAATTGGAAACCAGATGCTAAGGGAAAACCTGGATACTTTGTGGGATATGATAAGGATGTTAAGGGATATAAAGTCTATGACTTAGCAAAGAAAGATATAATCCTGGTCAAACACGTAATTGTCATGGATGAAAGGAAGTCGTTTGAACCTTTCAAATATACAAAGAAGACAAGAATCAAATTTGAGTCTGACAATGAGGAGAACTCGGTCGTTCCCGAAAGGGACATGAGTGAAACCGTGATTGCAGATTCAGGAGAGATCCAAGATACAAGAGACTCACCGGAAACCTCACATACTCGTATGGACTTCGAGGAGATAGATGAAGCGGGACAAGAATCGGCTTCCATGGACGGGGAGACGATGAGACAGTGAGAAGAAATCCAAGACTTCCATCCATTCCTGCTTCAAAGTTTGAGGGAGGAAGGAGGAGCAGCAAAAGGATACAGGAAAACCAAACGGCTCATAAGGTAACTAAGCTATCTCACGCAGATGAGCCTCAGTCTTACTCGGAGGCAGTGAATAGTCCATAGAATGAAAGGTGGATTAGAGCCATAAATGATTAGATGGCTTCTATCATCGAAGGAAATACTTCGGAACTAGCGGATTGTCCCTCAGACAGAAAACCTATTGGGTGTAAATGGGTATTTAAACTAAAACTGAACCCAGATAAAACCATTGAGAGATAAAAGGCTCGATTGGTAGCAAATGGGTTCACTCAAAAGGAGGGGATTGACTATGAGGAGACCTTTGCTCCAGTTGTTCGGTTCTCGTCAGTAAGCATTCTTCTTAGTCTTGCAGCAGCAGAAGACATGGAACTCCACCAGAGAGACATTAAGACAGCATTTCTTAATGGTGAGTTAAAGGAAGAAATTTTCAGAAGGCAGCCCGAGGGGTTTGTGGAAGAAGGAGAAGAGAGCAAAGTCTGAAGGCTTATAAAATCCTTATATGGACTGAAGCAAGCTCCTCGACAGTGGAATAAGAAACTAGATGAGTTTCTCACCAATCTGGGATATATCCGGATCAGGTTTGACCAATCTATCTATATGTTTGAAGATGAGAATGGTGTCATTTTTATTGCAATTTATGTGGATGATCTGCTTTTGTTGAGTAAGTCTTTGGAGAAGATCAATAGGATGAAGAAAGATCTTATGGGCAGATTTGATATGAAGGATTTAGGGGAGGCAAAATATATTTTGGGGATCCAAATGTAGAGAGACAGGGGGAAAAAGATTATCAGACTTACTCAGAAAGAAGCAATAGGTAATATGATTGAGAAATTCCAGATGGAAAATGCTAGCAATTGTACCACTCCCATGGACTTGAAAAATGTAAGTGATGGGAGTGTAGAAGGAGGAGTGATGATCTTAGACCTTCAGATGAGTCCAGAGGAGAGAGAGTTTATGAAGTCTATCCCTTATAGACAGGTCGTAGGAAGTTTGATCTATTTTATGAATTGTACCAGGCCGGACAAAGCGGCACTAGATGGAGTTCTCAGTAGGAGTCATAATTATCCTAGAAAGAGAGACTGGGAGGTAGCCAAGAGTGTCATGAGATATCTGGTTGGAACCACAAAATTATGGTTGCATTTGGGAGGGGATCACACTGATATCACCACTTGGAGTGATGCCAGTGATGGGGATGCACCTATGAGAAGATGCATTTTTGGATATGTTTTGTCTGTGGGGGAAGGTGCTTGCTGTTGGAGCAGTAAGCAACAAAAGGTGGTTGCTAAGTCTACTATGGAGGCTGAGTATATGGCGTCTTGTTCTGCTGTAAAAGAACTAATGTGGGTGAAGTCATTGTTGCAAGAACAGGGATATATGAAGGAGGGAGTACATGAAATCTTTTGCGATAATCAAGCTGCAATCGCAATTGCGGCTAATCCAAAACACCATTTAAAGCAAAACATATGGACATAAGATTAAGCATCATAAGGGAAAAGTTGAGAATAAAATCTTAAATCTTGTGTATAGACCTGATGAAGAAATAGTGGCTAACATGATGACCAAACCTGTACCCTCTTCTAAATTAAAATATTGTCAAGAAAAGTGCGGGTTGAAAGAAAAATTAAAATTAGACTAGAAAATAAGGGGAGTTTTGAATTTAATAGATTTCTAGAGTATTTTCTAGGTTTAAATTTGTTAGGATAAAAGAAAGAAAAAGACGGGCAGCCTGCCTCAACCTCCTACCTCTAGCCCCCATACTTGTTGTAGTCATTGAAGGATAGAGAGGGTGGTTGATCCATGGCTGCCTTAGTTCAAGAGGCAGTTATTTTTAGTAGGTTACTAAAAATATACCTGACGGACCCAGGATTTGATCCCGGTACCTACGGTTCGTCAAGTTGACCGATAGCGATCAGCTTTATCCTATTAGACTAAGACCAATGCTAAATGCTATAGTATGTGATAGATATATATATATAAATCTATAGCGAGGAACAAATTCATTTAACTAAAACTGTATACGGCTTCCATAGATACAACTTTATTAAAGTACGAAGTACGACACCTTTTTCAAAACCAATACCAAGCATTTTGTTTTGACAGCGAAACAAATATCGCGTAGGTATTTATAACGGCTAAGATTGCATCTCGCTGCGAATCCAACAGCGCACATCATCGCGGCAATCCTGGAGTGGTCGCTTTGGCGTTTTGTGACGTGGCATGACCTAGAGCCACGTGGAGAGATGACATTCGGTCATAGGAATTCCGATGAATGAACGCACAAGTGAAAAGCAGACACGCGTCCGCTTAATGTCCTTGTCCTACATAGGCCGTAGAAATGGTAAATCGGCAGCAGTACTTTTTGGTACGGTACAGTAATCTGATTGGTCCGTACTTCAGTAAATAGAAGTTATTAGAGAGAATCAGGACTTAGAAAATTTAGGTAGGTAGTTACCTCTCTCTTTGAGAGTTTGTACAAATTGGCATTTTTATTGCCTCATAACTTATCAGTTGGTTGGCCGTTTTCAGTGATTTTTTTTGCTACTACTCACGAGAGTCCAAGCTGCATAGGGGTGGAGTCAAACTATCAATTTGCATTCTTGGACAGCATTGGTTGTGGATTGAAGTGGGTTAGTTAAATACTATCTAGAGGCTTGCTGTATTCTGTGGTCCAATGAAGGACACACAATTGCATCAAGCTCCGTACCGAGTTGAGGATCCGGATTGGTATTTTTCTCCTCCCACGGGAGAGGAGGAAATGGAGAGTTTTGTGCCCTGGGCCGAGCATTTCATTCCTTTTCTAAATGGCCGGAACATTGGAGGTACGGTGAACCTCGCCCCCTAAACCCAAGGAAATATCCTCGTCCAGAAATTCTCGACATCCCCCTAGATGTTCCCGCTCATCTGACGTGGCTCTTCATCGAAAGTGAGGACTGTGGCTTGACGTTTGCCCACATACGTCAATTCGATCTGGCGGATCCACGGCATACCTGGATTGTTCACGACGACCGCGGATTTCGAGTGAATCTTCCCGCCTTATTACGACTTCACCATCCGTGGGACCCCCGATTATACACCATTCTAAAGTATTATCGAAAAACGCCCAAGGTAATGGCTTTGCGAGAGGCTCATACTTCGGTTCTACATAAGTTCTGAAATCTTCAAGTGAGGC
>JBBHKE010003341.1:0-130860 GCA_037447655.1 Zygnema cylindricum | reverse complement strand
AAATATGAAACAGTCATTCCTATTTATTTCTATATGTCAACATGGTAGTACATTTGTGTATTTGCTTGTAGTTTATTTTGCTTTGGCGTGAAATTCCCGGAGTAAAATTGCAACTTCCTTGTATCAAAACAGTGGGTTTTGAGGGACCAAATGGGAAAGGAAGGAGGAGGGGAGATCTTTTCGCCTTCCCATGCACTCATTCCTATTCTTTGCCCTTTTGCCACTCCTATTTGAGCATTCATGTCTATGGGGGGGATGGGGGCAGCAGTGGGCATGATCATTATTATGGGAAGCCTTTGCATTGGTGGGTTTTTTTGCAGGAATCCGAGGCCAACCACTCCGGGCAGTGGGCCCTTCCCTTGGAATTCTCGGGCATGCTCGACACTTTTGCATATTGTTCTTGGCTTAACTTAGTTACTTCGTTCCTCATCCTTTGAATCAGAATTTCCACAATGTATTGTGCATCTCCTAAGTTTCAAATTTCAAAATGCTTCCGAAATTCAATCTTTAATTCTCCAAGTAAATCCAAGTTGTGAGAGATGGAAATGAAATCATCTACGTATGTACTGAAAATTATCATGTCCCAACCTTCTCTCCAAATATACACTCCACAATCTGTAGTAAGCCAGCTAAATCCTAAAATTAGTAAAACCTTGTGAAGCTTACGGTTCCACGTTCTTGACGCCTACTTCAAACCATACAAATCCTTCCACAACTTCCATAGCCTTCCACAACCTCCATACTTTACCATTTTTTCCAATAACTCCTTCTGGAATTTTAATGTACACCTCCTCCTCTAATTCACCATTTAAGAAAGTTATTTCTATATCCAACTGTTGGATATATATTCGTTCATCTGCCACTATTGGAATAATTGCTCACAAAGATTTGAACTTAACCACAGGAGCAAAAGTCTTTGAATAGTCAATACCTTTTTTTTGCTGAAAGCATTTACATACTAACCGTGCCTTATACCTAACAATGTATACCGAGGCTCTTGCCTGTAACTTAAAAACCCACTATGAGTCTATCACTTTCATACCAACTGGTAAATCTACTTCTTCAAAACACCCATTTGCTTTCACATAATTAAACTCTTTTATAAGCATCGGTTTCCACTTTTCCTTTTTATTGTCAGTCACTTATTCTCTTGATATGATTGAGGATCATTGGGACGATTTATTTGTAATTGCTTTTCATAAGAGAAGGATTCACCTTTCTTCTTTATTTAATGACCTGTAATCTATTGAGTTTTTCTTGACTATCTTGGTATCTATTCCTGCTTGTGTCCGATGCTTTTCGTTTTTGATCTCTTCGTTTTTCGTTCGTCCTCGGCAAATTCTTTTTCTGAATCACTACTCTAAAATTTGTCATATTCCTCCTTCTCTCATGGTGTCTCTTCTGCTGTCACAATCTCTGTGTGAGTAGATGATTCTCTAATGACCTTGTCCCCTTGTGATTCGTTCCTCGTGGGCTTAGGTGTCGAACTTTCTATAAAGTTTGCTCTACAACTCGTCTTTTTTATTTGTCCCTACTTCTATCAAGGCTTTTTCCTTTTCCTCCTCCTCTCTTGTGAATTTCTCAAAATGACTCTCTTCTTTATAATCTTGAGCCCGTTTGGACTCAGTAGCTCCTTTCACCATCCATTCCAAATTTACATTAAACTCCACATTTTAAGACTCTCTTACCTTTTTAGTAACAGGGTAATAACTGATACTGCATTAGATTCTCATTATATCCCACAAAGTATCCTTCCCGTGACCGTGCAGCAAACTTCCCCTCTTGGTTTCTTTCCTCTACATACCTCATTGCCTCACATCCCCAAATCCTTAAATGTTTTACCGTAGGCACTTGTCAACTTCAAAGTTCCTGCGGTGTTTTGTTGCCTAAAGCCGAGTTTGCTCTCTGGTTGGTAACATGATTGGCCGCCCTTATTGCCTGTCCCAAAAGACAATGTGTGAGTTTTGTCTTTTGGAACATGGCCTGAAACATCTCTTGCAATGTCCGATTCTTCCTCTCTGGTATTACATTCAATAGTGGGGGATAAGGAGCTTTGAACGGCTACTTAATCTATGTCTCTTTACAATATTAAGCAAAGGCAAGAAATTCACCTCCACGCTCCTCTCGTAGTGCTTTTACCTGCCTCCCACTTTCTCTCTTGTTCAAATAAGTAGTGTTTGTATTTTCTAGGTCTAAATTAATTAGCGGAAAACATATAAAGAAAATGTAGGTAGCCTGCCTCCATCTCTTCTCTCTTACCCCCATACTTGTTGTAGTCACTGAAGGAGAGAGAGAGAGAGAGCGATGGAGCCATGACTGCCTCAGCTCCATAGGAAGGACTAAAGAGTGACTTAAGTCACTCTCAACAAAAGGTTGAGTCCGGCAAGACTCGAAACCCCGACCGGCAGAGCGCGGCGTAGCCGTTAGATCTAACCAGTCTGTCGTAGAAGTCCGTTAGGAGATATAGGGTTTCATTAATATTTAAACTATTGTGTTATATATAAATCATTTAACTGAAACTCTTTACGACACGCATAGATATAGTTTGACGAAATACGAAGTACTGTACTAAATTGAAACGGATATTGAGCATTTTGTTTCGATAGCGAAAAAAATATTTCACAAGTATTTATTACAGCTGGATTCCATTTCGCGTCAAATCTAACGGCGCACATCATCGCCAAATCCCAGAATGGTCACTTTGGCATTTAGTGACGTGGTATGACCTGGCGCCACGTGGAGAGATGACATTCCATCGCGGGAATTCTGAAGAACGTACCGACGAGTGAAAAATAGACACGCGTCTCCCTAATGGCCTTGTCGTACAGAGGCCGTACAAAAAGTACATCGGTAGTAGTGCTTTCTGGTACTATACAGTGTTCTCATTGATTTGTAGGGGCAATAGATAGGGGTTGTGAGAAAGAACTAGGAAAAACTAGGACTTAGGAAAAATCAGGTAGAGTGTCCCTTCTCTCTTTGAGAGTTTGTATAAATTGGCATCTTTGCCATCCTATAACTTATCGGTTGTTTGGTCGTTTTCACTGATTCTTTTTGCTACAAGCTCAGGGGAGTCCAGGCTGTATAGGGGTGTAGTCAAATTGTCAGTTTGTTTTTTTGGGCAGGAGTGGTTGTGGCTTGAGGTGGGTTTGTTAAATACTATCTAGAGGCTTCCTGAATTCTGTAGTCCAATCGATCGAGGACACAGAATTGTAGGTTATGGGCCCACCATCTTGGGTACCCACCTTCATTGGATCTGGGTTCATCTGTTGGGAAGCCGTGATGATGGAAGCTTTGTGTGAAAAACGATACTGGGGTATTTTCAGTGGACAAGTGAAACATCCACCTTGAAGAACTCCACCAGGATTTGGAGGAGTAAGGTTTCCTGTAGAAACGGCTGCCTCAGAGTTTCCAGTGGAGGAGGCAGATGATGTGGACAGCAATGTGTCCGAAAAAGGGAAACGGAAGGAGACACCCTTTACTCCTATTGCCACAATACCAAGAGCAGCAACCGTGAAGACCACGGAGAACGATACTCAAATGTGGGAGGATGTAAACATGGCTGCCAAGAACTTTATTCACAGGCATCTCACTCAAGCTTTGGCCACTCCTCATATTCACATTTACAAGGCCGAGGAGTTGTAGGTGAGTTTGGTCGAGATTTATAGAGCAAGAACTATTCAGGAGCTCTAGTTGGCTGAGCAAAAGCTAGTGAGATACACTTAAAAAGGAGGAAAGATGTTAGATTACTGTAATGATCTTTCTTGTTTGTATATGGAGATGGAAAGTGTCGGGTGGACAAGTTCAATAAAAATGAAAATTAACACTCTTATCATGAAATTACCAGATGAGTTGGAGAACATAGTGTATCGAGTACAAGAAATGCCTGATAGTTCATGGAAATGGAACACAATGGTCAGGATGAAACTTGTGCACGAAAACACAATAGAGATTAGGAGAGGAGGTAAGAACATTCAAGCTCTAGAAGCAGGAGGGGACCGATGGGGGAAGGATCCGAAAAAACCATACAAAGGGGAAAGAGATCATCCAGGAGGACTGAGGCCCCCAAAGGGTCTTTGTCATTTTTGCAAAAAGCTCCCCCTCCACCCGTCCCTTGTCATCCCACCATCCTAATCCATCCCACATCCCCAGCCCCACTCCACTGATCCAACCCAGTGCATGATATGTTCGATAAAGAATCTTCTGTTAAGGAAAATCCCTACTGTAGAGATAGAGTATGGGGATGGGGGAGTAGTTACTACAGATCTAGTGGGATTAGTAGATCTCAAAGTGTTAGTAGAGGGTAAGACTTTCATACTTACATTCTAGAAGTACTCTACATACCTCAACTGAGTAAAAATCTTGTCTCTACGTCTGTGTTAGATGACAAAAAGTCTGATACCTTCACTCAAAAGGGAGTCTTTACAACTAAGTATGGGGATGAAGTTTACTTCACTGCAGATAAAGGTAGCCAAGGAATGTTTAGGCTCAACCTGAGTAATAAAAAGAAGAATGCTTATTATGTTGGTTTTCCTAAGATAATGATTTGGAATAAGCGGTTAGGGCATGTGCATTTTGATAGGTTGAAGGAAATGAAAAAGCTTGGGGTAGTAGAAGGCATTCAGTTTCGGGATAATGAAATGATGGATGATTGTAGTTGTTTTGCTCAAGGTAAGGCTCACAGACTTCCCTTTCCCATTAGGGCCACATATAGAGGTGAGAAAGTGTTAAATTTGGTCCACACAGATATTTGGGGACCTGCAAAAGCACCTTCGGTTGGAGGAAAGAGGTTAATGATGACAATAACCGATAACCGGTCTAGGTACTCTAGAGTCTACTTTCAGAAAACAAAGTCTGAAGCATCAACTTTCATCAAAGAATATAAAGCTTGGAGTGAGAAGTTGCATGAAACCCCCATTAAGAGGATAAGGAGGATAATGGGGGGGAATATACCTCTAACCAGTTTGAGGAATATCTATGAGATGAGGGAGTGCAACACTAGAAAACTGTACCATTTAACCTAGAAAAAAATGGGTTAGCTGATAGGTTGAATCGAACACTAAGAGATAGTGTATGCAGTATGTTGGCCGACAAGAAAATAGGAAAGAGATTTTGGGCAGAAGCAATGAAGTGTGCCAACTACATTAAGAATAGTGTCCTTACCTCAGTTGTAAAGGGAGTGACACTTTATGAGAGATGGGTTGGGAGGAAACCATATATCTCACACCTTAAAGTATTCGGTAGCCAAGTTTATAGTCTTGACACGGATAGGAAAAACTTGAAACTAGATGCTAAGAGAAAGCCTAGATACTTTGTCGGATATGATGAGGATGTTAAGGGATATAGAGTTTATGACTTAGCAAAAAAAGATATCATTCTGGTCAAACACTTATTTGTCATGGATGAAGGGATGTCATTTGACCCCTTCAAATATACGAAGAAGATAAGAATCAGATATGAGTCCAAAAGTGAGGAGAACTCAGTCGTTCCCGAAAGAGACATGAGTGAAATTGTAATTGCAGATTCAGGGGAGATCCAAGATGCAAGAGACTCAATGGAAACCTCACATACTCCTATGGACTTCGAGGAGATAGAAGAAGCATGACAAGAACCGGCTTCCATGAACAAGGGAGCCGATGAGACAGTGAGAAGAAATCGAAGACTTCCATCGATTCCAGCTTCGGAGTTTGAGGGAGGAATGAGGAGCAGCAAAAGGATTCATCAAAAACTAGCCACGAATAAGGTAACTAAGCTATCTCACCCATATGAGCCTTAATCTTACTCGGAGGCAGTGAATAGTCCAGAGAAAGAAAGATGGATTAGAGTCATAAATGATGGAATGTCTTCTATCATGGAAGCAAATACTTGGGAACTAGCGGATTGCCCCCCAGACAGAAAACCTTTTGGGTGTAAATGGGTATTTAAACTTAAACTTAACTCAAATAACACCATAGAGAGATATAAGGCTCGATTGGTACCAAAGGGGTTCACCCAAAAGGAGGGGATTGACTATGAGGAGACCTTTGCTGTAGTTGTTCAGTTCCCCTCAGTAAGGATTCTCCTCAGTCGGGTAGCAGCGGAAGACATAGAAATCCATCAGATGGACATTAAGACAACTTTTCTTAATGGTGAGTTAGAGGAAGAAATTTTTATGAGGCAACCCGAGGGGTTCGTGGAAGAAGGAGATGAGAGCAAAGTTTGCAGGCTCATAAAATCCTTATATGGACTAAACCAGGCTCCCCGACAGTGGAATTAGAAACTAGATGAGTTTCTCACCAATCTGGGATATATCCGTATCAGCTCTGACCATTCTATCTATATGTTTGAAGATGAGAATGGTGTCATTTTTATTGCAATTTATGGGGATGATTAACTTTTGTTAAGTAAGTCTTTGGAGAAGATCAATAAGCTAAAGAAAGATCTTAGGGGCAGATTTGATATGAAGGATTTAGGGGAGGCAAAATATATTTTGGGGATCCAAATGGAGAGGGATAGAGAGAAGAAGATAATCAAACTTACTAAGAAAGAAGCAATAGGAAACATGCTTCAAAAATTCCAGATGGAAAATGCTAACTGTTTATTACTCCCATGGACTTGAAAAGGTGTAATGATCTTAGACGATCAGATGAGTCTAGAGGAGAGAGAGTTTATGAAGTCTATCCCTTATAGATAGGTCGTAGGAAATTTAATTTATTTTATGAACTGTACCACGCGGCACATAGCGACAAGAGTTGGAGTACTCACTAGGAGTCTTAATGATCATAGGAAGAGTTGGTCAAGTCCTTGCTGTAAGAATTGGGGTATATGAAGGAGAGAGTGGATGAAGTGTTTTGTGATAATGAAGCGGCCATAACAATTGCAGCCAATGCAAACACCATTTTAAGGCTAAACATATAGACATAAGATTAAGTTTTATAAGAGAAAAGTGGAGAATAAAATAGTGAATCTTGTATATAGATCTGATGAGGAAATGGTGGCTGACATGATGACCACACCTGTGCCCTCTCCAAAGTTAAAATATTGTAGGGAAAAATGTGGATTAAAAGAAAAGTTAAAACTAGGCTAGAAAATAAGGGGAGTGTTGAAATAAGTAGTGTTTGTATTTTCTAGGTCTAAATTAATTCGCGAAAAACATATAAAGAAAATGTAGGCAGCCTGCCGCCATCTCTTCTCTCTTACCCCCATACTTCTTGTAGTCATTGAAAGAGAGAGAGAGAGAGAGCGATGGAGACATGGCTGCCTCAGCTCCATAGGAAGGACTAAAGAGTGACTTAAGTCACTCTCAACAAAAAGTTGAGTCCGGCAGGACTCAAACCCCGACCGACAGAGCGCGGCGTAGCCGTTAGCTCTAACTAGTCTGTCGTAGAAGTCTGTTAGGCGATATAGGGCTTCATTAATACTTAAACTATTGTGTTATACATAAATCATTTAAATGAAACTCTTTACCATACGAATAGATAGAGTTTTACGAAATACGAAGTACTGTACTAAATTGAAACAGATATTGCGCATTTGTTTCCACAACGAAACAAAAATTTCACAAGTATTTATTACAGCTGAGATTCCATTTCGCGTCAAATCTAACGGCGCAGATCATCCCTGAAATCCCGGAATGGTCACTTTGGCATTTAGTGACGTGGTATGACCTGGCGCCACGTGGAGAGATGACATTTGTTCGCGGGAATTCCGAGGAACGTACGGACGAGTGGAAAATAGACACGCGTCCACCTATTGGCCTTGTCGTACAAAAGCCATACAAAAAGTACATAGGCAGTAGTGCTTTTTGGTACTGTACAGTGTTGTGATTGGTTCGTACGGGCAATAGATAAGGGTTGTGATAGAGAACTAGGAAAAACTAGGACTTAGGAAAAATCAGGTAGATAGTCCTCTCTCTCTTTGAGAGTTTGTATAAATTGGCATCTTTGTCACCCTATAACTTATCGGCTGGTTGGCCGTTTTTAGTGATTCTTTTTGCTACGTACTCAAAGGAGTCCAGGCTGGATAGGGGTGCAGTCAAATTGTCAGTTTGTTTTTTTGGGCAGCAGTGGTTCTGGCTTGAAGTGGGTTGGTTAATAACTATCTAGACGCTTCCTGAATTTTGCAGTCCAATGGAGGACACATAATTGCACCTCTCAGCCATAACCACAAATTATTTACATGTCTTTAGTTTTTATAACTTGCCCTCTAAACGATACAACCATGTCTTCCTGTTGAAATCATCAACTATCACCATAATGTGTTTATTTTTTCCAATGATTTTTAGATGTATCTCACCAAAAAGATCTACATGGACTATGTCTAACGGGGCATTCGCCTTGAATTGAAGATCTTTCGACGGATGAGGCTTCCTTTTATGCTTACTTTTGTGTATCCTACAGATCCAATGACCTTTTCTCATGCTGTCACGTATAGTCATCGAACCGCACCATGACGAATCGTCTCTTTGATATTACTCTTTGAATTGTGACATATACGATGATGCCATAACGTGAGGTCCTCCTTGTTCACATCTCTTCGATGGAGGTGCCTTGCTTTGTCCGCCGTCCTTTTTTTTTGTTTTCTCCAAATCAATCTACGTTGCCTATTTTGAATAACAACTCCCTTTGCAAATGGTCTTGATTTACTACTCAAAATTATTCTACCCCCTTCCATACATGTGGTTCTTCCACCTTTCTTCTATAGATGTGGGAGACTTAAGAGATTGATGCACCCCCACGGATTATAAAAGACATTGTTAAATCGTACTCTATTGACTCGAGATTTTTTTTCCCTATATTTTGTCAATAGATCCAACCATATTGTTCCCACTGTATCAATAATCATCATCGAACGAACAGCCACTATGATGAGATTAGGCACTATGATGGAGTTTGGTACACTGAGTTTTCTAATGTTAATGAATAGTCTTAGATCCTAACAGATGTGATGTGTAGCACTTGAGTGTATGATCTAATTGTTAATTTTTCTTTTTTTCTCCTTGCCTCGTGTGTGAAATAATATATCCTTCTTTTCTTGTGATTCCTCCATGAGTGAAACGAAAAATAATTGTTATTGTCCTTCAAGCTCATCCCCAACAAAATCCCCTCTACTTGATGAGATTCTTCCTCCACTTCTTCCGCCTCTAAATTGTCCCCCTCCGCGGTTGTTTCCACTGTTTTGATAACAACGGCGACAAGTGTGTCCCCATTTCTGACAAATGTTACACTGTTTGCTTTTGTCTGGGAATTCAAGGGAGCAGTGCCCATTCTCATTACAATTGTAACTTGTCATCTCAGAGGTATCACGTTGTTATGAGTCTATCCCTAATCCTTGTGATCTGCCTCCTCCTCTAGGAGGTCCACCTTTTCTCCCCCTAGATCCCCTAAAGCTCTAAGCTCTTGTGCCATCCTCTTGCTCATAACTCGGATAAGATGACCCTTTGTTTTCCCCTTTTGATGTTGCCTTCTCCTTCTCCGTACTCTTCATGTGGTTGATAGCGTATGCTATAATCGGTTTCTCTCGCCCCTTGATGACCTCCTTCGCTACCAAAAACTTGCTTGGAAGACTCCTTATACAAACAAACAACATCTCTTTTTTTGTAAGGAAGTTATTGAGTAAGTTAAGTTGTTCTATGATGACTTTAAACCTTTTGACTCCATCATCAATGGACTCATTCTCCCTCTTTCTAAACCTTGTGTACTCCTCAAAGAGATAATTTTCATTTGCCTCACACTTTTTCAAACGCATTTTGCAAAACGGTCCAACAATCATAAGCCATATTATGAGTTAGAAGATGTTCATCGATAGAACTAGCAGAACTTTGTATTAGTGCGGTGGAGGCCCCTTTATCTTTTTGTCCCACTTCTTTGCTCGGACTTGATCCTCGGAAAGATCCGGTTGTGTTTCTCCCCGATAACGATGTCCCAAAGTTTTTTCGATGTGAATGCTCCTCGAATGTATCTCTTCTAAATTGCATAGTTGGAACCCGCGAAGAAAATGGGCTTATTAGACACTTTAAGATATTCATCCTCGCTCTCATCATCTTACTCATAAAGTTTAGATTTCCCCTTTTTTTTCTTTTTTTTCTTTGAGTTGTGTTAGTCTCCAATACACCTCTATCTCAATCATCTCTTTGTGTTTTGAGAAACTCCTTAAAGCGTTTAAATAATCCCTCATCCATCCTCACATTTTTCTCCCCCCATTCCTCAAATTCATCATAGTGTGTCATTGTAGCTCCTCCAATAACTCCCCCATTAGTTTCTCCACTAGGTTTTGCCGAGGATTTAACTTTCTCCGCCATACCAGCAAGCGTTGCCAATAACGCGCTCTGATACCAATTGAAAGATGAAACTTTGAGATCTCCATTGGTCTTCTAATTAGGCAGCTCACAAGAAGCTTGTCTAGATAGTGCTGACTCAAACTTGATATAAACCCAAATGACTGACCCCTTGACAATCAAAACCCCATTACAACTTCCCCTGTGAAATAAGACTTTGTTGTGCTTAGTTCCACCACAGAATGCAAAGTAAGAATATGATTTTTGGACACATTCACACAATTTTACTTTCCCTTAGAAATGCAGCCACCTTGAAAAGAAAAAACTCTGATTGACTACACTCTTGTGTAGCCTGGACTCTCGTGAGTGTGTAGCAAAAGAATCACTGAATTTGGTGAAGTAAATTGATAGTTATGAATGGTCAAAGGTGACCTTTTGTACAGGAGCTCTCTCGGAGAGAGGCTGCTACCTTCTAGATTTTCTAAGTCCTATCTCTCTCTAAAACTCTATCTACTGAAGTAAGGTACCAATCAAATTATTGTGTCGTACAAAAAAAGTACATGTGCCAATGTACTTTTTGTACGGCCATCGTACGACATGGCCAAAATGTGGAAACATGACATATTTGGATATGTTCCCGTAATCTTCGGAGTTGCCGCAATCCATTGTTGTCGCGCCACGTGTCACATGACGTGGTGATGACTGTAAAACGCCACAAGAATATATTCCATGATCGCGGCTGCTATCGTGGCCATCAGATCAAAACCGAATACAATTAAAGCCGTTGAAAATATACGCGTGGTATTTGTTTCGCGGTCGAAACAAATGCGCGATATCCGTTTCATAAAATATATTAAACCGTACTCCGTACTATACAAAACTGTATCGATGCATTACGTATCTATTTCCGTTAGAGGAACTAGTCTACGTGTACAAATATAAATATTTGTCAAACCTATTGGACTCTAGCACTATATTTAGACTTGTTGGTTTAAATCGAACAGCTAGTTTGACGGAAGGCAGGTACCATGATCAAATCCTGGGTCCGTCACACCTTTTAGATAACTCTATTAAGAATTGCCTTCATGTCCACTTTGGACAGCCTAGGCAGCCATGGATCTAACTCCTCTTCAAGTCTTCAATGACTGCGACAAGTGTGGGGACTTGAGTGAAGAGTTAGAGGTAGGTTGTCAGTGTCCCCTTTTTGCCTTTTATTTTACAATCTCTCGACCTAAAAAATACTTGAATGTCAACACTCCCTTTATTTTCTAGCCTACTTTACTTTCAACTCCCTCCAAAAACACCAAAAACATTTATATATATTTTCCTTTCATTTTTCCTTCATGAAGCTTCAAGCGAATACCTTTATATTTAAGAAAGTGTATTAGGTGTCCAAAAATATTTTCATCTTGTCGATCATACATTTTATTTTGCTTGCCACTTTTCATAAATCCGAGCAAAAAATTATCCACCTTCTCCCTTGTTCATCCAACCAAAATCCAATTTCCCTTTTGCATTTCCAACTGTCAGACCCATCCCCAATTTGCAACACATACCCGGATGATAACCCTTTTAAATGCACATCTTCACAAGCGACATCACACCAAGTAGTGATGTCAAATTCACCCCCCTCCAAATATTCCCAAAAATCACTAGTCCCCACTAAGTTCCTCATAAGATCTACATCTTGCGTACTCATATCTTTATCTATGATTATTACCACATTTTTTGAACATCCCTCACTCTCTCCTTTGGAATTCTTTCCACTATCATTTTCTAATTTTATTCCCATATAAATTTCTCCTTACTTAAACCTTTCATTAAATATTCCTCTTCTCCCCTATCCTTTAAGACTCCCTCTAGTTTTACTTCTCCCCAATCCTCGTATTCCGTTGAAGTCTCCTTATCCGACCAGTTTTTTGTTTCCCACATATCTATAAAATAAACCTTATTATTTCTAACTCTCTCAAGTATCTCCCTTCCCTTTACTTCCCTTATACCGCCAAAAACACACTGTTGCTTTCATGGAATTTTTGTGTACTTTTCTCTCTTCTCCATTCTACCGATGTGAAGAAGCTCCAAAATTTCTTCATCCTCTCTTTCCTCTTCCCCTCCTTCCTCATCATTCTCATACCAACTTCTAAGTTCTTCCAAATAAGAACACTCCTCTAAATAGTGACCCGGTTTCTTACTAACGAAACAAACCCTTTTTTTCAAAACTCCCTTTTCTTTTCCTCTCCCTATCTTTCCACCGAAGTTCTGATAAGGTTTACCTTTGTCTTTCTTACTCTCATCACGCTTCCGCTCGCTTCCGCTAGTGACCACCAGTTGTAAATGCATTCACATTGTTACCTCCCCTACGAAGCTCCAAAGTGGTTTCCCTCACAAGAATTATCCCCATGGTAATGCTATAAGTCCATAAAGAGCCATCCATTCCGTACATATGGCAAAAGATATTTTTGTACTCATCTGGTAGTTTAATAAAAGTGTATATATCTTTGTCTCCTCAGATTCTACATATCATACACAAGCAAGCTCAACACATAACGTTGTATTATCATTGCAAAACTCTATCATGCTACCGCTTTTATAAACATAGGCCTCTATTTCCAGTTTTACTAATTGCTGCCTATGAATAGTCTCATTTTTATAATTCTGACTTAGTGTTTCCCAAATTTCCAAAGACTTTGTTAGATTCAAAAGAGTGATAGCTATGGATTTAGACACATTTCTAAGTATGAAATGTTTTGCTATAGTGTTTTTATACTCCCAAATTTTACTATCATTTTCTTAAGTTTTACTTACCACCCCTCTAAGTGAAGCTGTGGGGGAGAGCCTAGCTCCTTTAACAATAGGTGTCACTTTATCTTTCTCCCCATTTCCCCCTTCCATGGCAATAATTTTCCCTTCACCTTCCGTTGCATCTGAAATACGTTTGGTTTTCTGTGAAGCCCTTGATAAATCTCCGTAGAGAGTTCCACCAAATCCTAGTGGCAGACACCTCACTTGTCCCGAAACAATTCCCACGAGTGCTTTTCAAAAAGCAATCCCTCCATCATAAACTCCCAATAAGTGAAGCATGTTCGATCGAACATAGGCACCCTAGATGGTGGGCCCATAACTTGAAACTTTGAGACCTCCATTGGTCCTCAAAGTAGGCAGCTCACAATAAGCTTATCTAGATAGTGCCGACTCCAACTTGATATAAACCTAAATGACTGACCCCTTGACAATCAGAACCCCATTACAACTTCACCATTTTGAAATAAGACTTTTTGTGTGCTTAGTTCCACCACAAAATGCAAAGTTATAATATGACTTTTGGACACATTCACCCACATTGACTTTCCCTTACAAATGCTGCCACCCTAAAAAGCAAAACCCTGATTGACTACACCCTTGTGTAGCGAGGACTCCCCTCTGTCCGCAGCAAAAGAATCACTGAATTTGGTCAAGTAAATTAATAGTTATGAATGGTCATCGATGACCTTTTGTATAGGAGCTCTCTCGAATAAAGTCTGCTACCTACTAAATTTTCTAAGTCCTATCTCTCTCTAAAACTCTATCTACTGAAGTAAAGCACCAATCATATTACTGTTTTGTACAAAAAAAGTACACGTGCCGGTGTACTTTTTGTACGGCCATCGTACGACATGACCAAAATGTTGACACATGTCATATCTGGATTTGTTCCCGTAATCTCCGGAATTGTCGCGCAACGTGTCACATGACATGGCGATGACTGTAAAACGCCACAAGAACATATTCCGTGATCGCGGCTGCTATCGTGGCCGTCCGATCAAAATCGGATACAAGTAAAACCGTTGAAAATATACGCGCTATATTTGTTTCGCATTCGAAACAAATGCGCGGTGTCTGTTTCATAAAATATATTAAATCGTACTCCGTACTATACAAAACTGTATTGATGCATTACGTATCTATTTTTCGTTAAATGAACTAGTCTACGTGTAACACTTTAAATATATGTCAAACCTTTCGTATCTTAACACTGGGTCTAGACTTATAGGATAAAGCTTACGGCTAGGCCGAAGGACGGAAGGTACCCTGATCAAATTCTGGGTCTGACCAACCTTTTAGGTAACTCTATCAAGATTTGCCTTCATGTCTTGTTTGGACAGCCTAGGCAGCCATGGATCTTACTCCTCCTCAAGTCTTCAGGCAATGTGACAAGTGTGGGGACTTGAGTAAAGAGTTAGAGGCAAGCCGTCATTGTCTCCTCTTTGCCTTTTATTTTACAACCTCTATACCTAAAAAATACTTGATTTTTAACAAAAGACAACAAACCAAACAATGTATACACAACAAAGAAAATGTTACTCCAAAATTCAATATATTAAATACAACCAAAGTACAAATCTCCATTAGCTTCTAATCTTTCTACTCCATAACAATCTACGCCTCTAAAAAGATAACTCTACCACTAAATCACAACAAATAACTATGTACATGACTAGAAACGTGTAAGAGTCAACGTGGCAAAAATATATGAGCAACAAAAGATAGATGTCCAAAATTAGTTGACTAACAAGGAAAGTCAACCACCAACCAACTTAATCAACACGGTACGACTAGAACTTACGTGAACCGTGACCAAACAAATTCCATGTCACTTCTACGGTACAACTAAGATTTATACGAAACGAAACGACCAAACAATTTCCACGTCACTTCTACTGTAAGACTAAGACTTACGCGAGACGAACAAATGATTTCCACGTCACTTCAAATATCTAGCGACGAAACTACTTCAACGATGGTCGTCGCTCCTTTAGCTACGAGAATATCTCGTTGCTAAATGAGTTCTCAGTACTCAATAGTAACACGTTTGTGCATTTATTAACGTTTTGGTTCGCGTGGCGCGATTCAATTTTGAGTATTGTTTCATGATTTGGATCAACTACCTTTGGTTCGTTCAATGTACAGGGGTTTAGTACCGTCGGTACATAGATTATTATATGTATGATGGTTCACTTTGGTTTCGTTTGTTTTGTATTGTCTTGACGGTGACTTTGATATTTAGTGCGTTGTACGTGTCTAGTTCGTTTTAGTGCACGTCACTTTGTGTTGGCGCTTGAATATCTTGTTAGGCGCATGTCCGGTGTGGACTTTAGCGCCCTTGTCTGTTTTTAGTTAGTGGAGTAAGTGGTCGTGACTTGTCGGTGCTAATAAGGAATATTAGCGTATGTTACTATCTGTTTAGTATGCAGTCTGGTGAGGTGCATCATGTGTTTGAGAGAGATACAATAAAGTGTATAGAGTAAAAAACTAATGATGGAGGAAGAGAGAGACTTAAGATATATGTTAGAGTGAGCAAGAGATGGAGAAAAGTTGTTATTGAGAAAGCTTTGACTTAATATATCTATATTTGGCCGATATGATTTCTTGTGAGCTGTGAGTGTTTTATGTGTAAGAATATGTTTATTCAAGCTTCCACTGTGAGATTTGATTTGTCATTTGTGAGCATCTCTATGAGCACTTTATCGATTCTTATCACAAAACACCTTGAATTGTTATTAGTGTTAATATAACTAATTCGGCGCCCACACATTTTGACCCTTATACTTAAAATATAATCAATAAGTTTATTTTTGTTTTTGACGATAATTTACGCGTGTTTTTAGTTAGTGCCATCTCACTAATTCGAGCAACTTTAGGCAGTGTAGTCTACCAAATGTGAAAATTCAGTATAGTTACACCATGAATCGTTGTTAGCGTCTAAGGTTTTTTTTGCCTCTTAAAACATATTTTCTCCGTACACACTTGTCCAATTGTAGATCTGACGTTTGCGATTGAAAGGTAACATTCTCTGCTTAAGATTGGCGGTCTCAAATTGAGAATTCGACCAGTGTAAATATGTTTTAAGTGGCGAAAAAAACCTTGACGCTAATGACGATTCACGGTGGTACACCGCGAATCGTAATTAGTGTTATGTACGGTAATTCCATCACCCCAAATTTTAACTCTATCACTGTAAGTAGAGTACATTACTCTAAATTATTATTTACGTTATTTAAGGTACTTTTTGAATGAGCGTTAATAACTCTAATAAAGTGTTGTTTAAAATAGTGTAGCCTACGGTCGGTGTGTGACCGTGTAAAATCATACTTTATTAAGTCAAAAAGTACAAATAATGATTTAGTACAGGCTGTTTTCATGTAACTTCGTTTTAACAAACCTCGTAATGCAAACATCATAATGACGTGCAACTGTACGTCTATCAGATTCCGTACTTGTACTTAATTTACAATAGATATATTCAGCGCCCAAATTTACGCCCAAATTAGAGTTATAGATAAATTAGAGTGAAATTCATTTTAAAAAAAAATCTATCACACAAACTAGAGTTCACAACTCTAATTTTTTTTTCTTTTTTTTTACTCTAATTACGATTCGCGGTGTAGTGTACCAAATTTGACAGTCTTTACTAAAACTGTCTCGTTATTTCATGGAAAAATACATAAAAGTGTAAAATAATAGTGTTGACACTGGAAAGTGCACTCAAATTTGATTCTTAATAATACAGACAGGGAAAAATCACGCTAACCTGTTCTAACACGTTTAAATGATAAAACTGTTTTGACATATCATGTTTAAATGATTACAGATATATTTAGGGTTCGTCCTTGTGTAATCGGTACTTTGATAAAGTATTTTGGATTGTAGTAAAGATTCTCCGTACTACTTTGAAAAGCGTCCCTATGTGCAAAAATGAAATCGGAACTTTGAAATGTGACGGTTGTAGACGTAGGTTCAACTGATGCGACAGAAGGTGACTACAAAACTTCTGATGATTAGTGACGCCAACAAAATCAATGACAGTTGTAAACGTCTAGATTTTTGTGAAATTGTAGATGTTTAGGGTTTGGTGACATTGTGACCTCATGGTCACTTGGTACAACGTTGACATCACTGATTCAAGAACTTTTCACCATAGTTTCCCGATTTCGTTTTTTCTACATTTTACAGTCAACTTGCCGTTAAAAAAAAACCTAAAAATTGTCAAAAAAAATATTTTTCAAAGATCTTTTATTTTATACTAATATTATCGTGTCTCATTCTAAAACGTGTGAGGTAAAGGCGATAGTGTGAGAGGGAGAGGGAAGAGGCGCCGACTTATGCAAAAGACCCATAAATGAAAGTGGAGGTTCGAGACCGATGCAAATTTTTTTCGTACATGCGCGTGACGGGCACAGGGAAAAATAGCGTATACTCTCTCGCGTCCAAAATTTTTATCACTCGTGTGGCGCGTGCGTGGATCGTGTTTCATTCGCTTTTTGGGTGGTACTTTAACTCAAAACACCCCCTTGAGGTGATTTTGGATGAAGTTTTTTGACGGGCTGGATTCTCTTGCCCGAGGGTCAAAAAGCGGAAAATGCTAAAATGCGTTGACAATAGGGCAAACATGCAGTACATTCAAAGTATAGAATTGAGGTTTAATGTACTTTGGTAAAATTGATTTTCACGTACGGCTGAAGTTTTTCTCAAAGCTCTATCAATTTTAGGGCAAAACGATAGAGAAAAGTCGATACTTTAAAACATGGGGACGACCCCTTACAAAGATATGGTTTACAATGTAGTATTGTGTTATATTTTATGACGAATACAAAGATCATACTGTATAGTATGCATTGTCATGGCCCATCACTATCGGACGCGCCTTTCGTATTCCCTAAAGTAAAGTACTCAGCCCTAACTTAGACTACGCGACACATAAGTGTACTTTATTCCATGCTGATTTCAAGATGTCAGTTTTGAGTCCAGTCAACTATTTTTTTGGTTCGAATAAATGGAATATTTTTCAGTTTTTGGCACCCCATAAAAGGTTGAAAGGAACATGGCCAATGAGATCAAAGCAAACCTTACAATAATCGTCTCCCATTTGACACCAATATGACAACACCATCTACCACTACCAAGCAAAGCTAACTCCAAAAAATCACTATTTTCCACCTGCCAAGTCAAGTAGATTCAAGTTGTTTTTGTTTACAATACTTTTTGTTAACGTCTTTATTCACCCTTGCCGCTTTTAGTGTTTCCCATTGAAAGTTCAATTTCCTCGTTTCATTTCTCACAAAAACATTTTACGCAAGATCCATTTTCTAATATAATATGAAACTTTGTGGGACACTTTTGCAATATTGTTATGTTTTTCTCCATATATTGGTGTTTTTATTCTTCTAGTTTTGTTATTTTCACATTTTAAATCTTTTTATTTCAGCATGGCTAGTGTTATAACAATAGCACATGGTCCTCAAAAAAATGTTGTTGGTTATCTGTAAAAGGCACACATTGGTCATCAAAAAATTCAGTAACAATGGGTACCGATACACCATTGTTTAGGTAAGAATATGTTAGCGAGATATTTGATTTTAGATAAGGAAGCCATCAACAACCATTGAAAAAGAGGAGCTGAAAACTAAAACACATAATTCCCGATATTCCGACAACTATTCAGTCTATTACAATGTAAATTCCTACATGTTTTTGGTAGGTGTCGCTCTCTTCTCACCCCTTTCACACATTAAGGCGTTCACTTGTTCACTCATATTCTGTCCTCTAAATAATTTAAAAAACTAAAATACATTTTCCTTCGATGTGTAAATAAATGTTCCAAATTGGTCCCACCTTAAATAGAACCAAATTAAACACAGTACCACTAGAAGTATATACCTCCAATTCAAATATCCTATGTAAGGGGATGAGGACATCCCAAACAAAAACGTAAGGAAATCAAAATAAACAAAAAAACCCAAAGGCCAAAACAACCACCCACCACCCACCACCCACCACCCAAAAGACAATTCGAATTTTTTGTCATCCTCTACGGCAACAAAGTTTCTTGTTGGACTCTCAAAAGCGTTGATCAAAACCTTTGCTCTATTTCGAATCCTATCCCACATTCTACGTCTCAAACTTCCACCTGAATCTCTAAACCGATGGTGGCGGCAGAGAGGGAGGAATGGGGTCACGAAAAGTTGGTATCAAAGACGACGAGAGAGAGGAGGGAGTCGAGGAGGCGGCGGTTGTGGCAGCACTACAAAACAAAGAGAGATGGAGTTCCCACTGTCAGTCACACTGTTCTTTGCCAGAAAACTAACAATGCCATTCATAAAATCGACTTCAAAGGATGGTAGGCATATATGAAAAGGGTGAAGAGGATGGAGGTAGTAAATAATTTAGTGTTCTAAAGATTACTTTTTTTTAACATAGGCGGAGGTAGGATGGTTGAGAGTGAATGCAACACACTAAAGAAAAGTGGAGAGGGTGGCCATGAAAAGTTGAGAGGGTGGGAAGAAGTTGGCGATGGCAAAGTTGAAACGGGATGTGGGAGAAGGTCATTGGGTTTTCCATTGGGGAATGGAGAGAGAGGTATAGGGAGGGTGGAGAGATTTTAAACAAGGGAAAATGAACGGGTATTTTTGCTGTATATACGTAGATATACAGTTTTTTTGTCTATATAACAAAATTTTAAACAATGAATTCCGACATCTTCTTTTGACCCTTGCTACATCATTTGAAGAATGGTTTACCAAAATAGGAGTGACGGAATTTTGTATTTGGTGGAAAATTTCATAACACATCAATTTAATGCCGGATACAAACAAAGTTAATACTCCAACAAATACACATCTTTTATTCCATATGCGATCAGTTTGTTTAACAATACTCTCGTCTATGCGTTTTTGTAACAAAAAGTTGCTAAACTATTTGCTAAACTTCAAGACTTTAACAACTTTTTTGGCCATAAAAATCAGAATTTCAACCAATACTGAAATTAATTTGTTAATTGCGTCTATTATATTGCAGTCAAAACATAATCCTTGGTTGGCCCAAAAACGTCGTTTAACCCTGAATTTAAGCATTATAGACAAGGGTTATAGAAACCGCGTCAAACACACTTTGTTCACATTTTTAAGGAACTTCAGTTTCCATATTCGCCAGATGTTTTATAGGTATTTTAAATATTCAAATGATACTCTTATATTCATGAATAAATCCATGATTGGCCCAAAACCGACCTCTAAACTTGATATAGAAAATTTTAGACTATGATTAAGAAAATCGATTCAAACTATCTACATTTCGAAAGAATAGCAGGTCCAACATATATGGAGTATTTGAATGATCCTTTAATATTCAAATTAATAATCAAAGATTCGCCACTATGAGGGTAACACTTCTATTTTTCAAGTTCAAAATCTTTGTTTGCATAAATGAGCAAAAGATTTGGACATAGATAATAATACCGTAGAAACCATGTTCTACAGCCACATAGTTATAAGAATCATATTTTTGATACAGTTAATAGCTATTGATATTCGTGACATGATCATCACCATGCTAATTATGAACTATCTTGAGTTTTACGATTATTGTAGCGTGTTAACGACTACTTTGTTGCTAGAATTTTTGAGCTTCCCCAAAAATTAGTGTTGCGTATCGGCAGGGTTTTGCCGATAATCGATATGTACTTTTTTTGGATTGCCGATAATGGATATATTGGCACGGTATATATCGAAACAGGTGTTATCGCTGATAAAAGACCGATAATATCGGTTTTTCATCGCGATAACACCGTTACCGTTAACTATCAGCGATAATTGTATGGTTTATACTGTACGACTGTACGGTTTATGCCGTCGTTATGAACCGCCGTTATTCCATTACACGGATTACGGAACAGTTTTTTTACACGTGACATGCCAAGCTATATACAGTAAAAAGTATAATACGATATATTATGAAGTACTATTATATAGCGTACTATATATTTTCCACTTATCGCCGATGAGTAATTTGTTGGTCTCGGAGCGATATATCGGGACACCTGACGGTTCGATAATCGATAACTATTGGTATCGGTGTTATCGCGATAAATTTCTTGACGATACACAACACTACAAAAAATACAAAAAAAAAAAAAAAAAAAAACGTTGGTGCTTTGGTGCTCAGTAATGGGAAAATTTATTGAATTTATTATCAAATGTCAAAGTTAAGCTTATTGACTTTGGTTTGCAAATCCTACACTTTCACGCTTTATATCAATATAATCTTCTAAACTAGACGTTATTTTCATATAGGAAGATGCTACTACAAATATCTTATTGGTAAAGCAAGCATGAGAATAGAAGAATAAAAATTGGCAATTCATTGTTATTTCCTTTTAAAAAGACATTTTAGTGTGAGTCTTGTGAAAGGGAACGTACATTTGCAAGTGAACTTGTTGGCTTGGTTGCTGTATCCTTCATTGCATGCGCATGTGGGTGACGTCACGTTGGTGACTTTGGAGCAAATACCGCCTCCCCCACAAGGCCCTCCTCGTTGGGTCGCATTGCAAAATGCTCCGCAACTGCTTTTACTTCGCTGTTTTATGGGTTTACACTTAGATGGAGGGTTTGAGCCAAAAAGGCAATTGGCTAATAACTCAACACACGTTGGGTGTGTATTGACTCTAATAATTGGCCCGGTGTAGTAGTTGTTTGAAATAGAACTGTAAATATGCTCCAACAATGTAAAAGAAAGAAACTTGGTAAGCCATAAAACGTTATAACACTTTTGAAAAACGATAATAGATTGAATGCACAAACTTTGATTCATGTACAAAATTTATAAAAAGAGGCACAGTGAACTTCTCATATCACATAATCTGACTGACATATTTGTTATAAAAACCAAAACATCTCCACATGAAATGCTCATATGACATTATGATTGATTGATGAATATTGTATCTGGAGAATAAATGAAAGTTTTTCACTAATGATTTTGAAATTTCATCAACGTTCTTTGATTATGTCACTTGTTTAAAATCATAACTATATAATTTGCGTATGGAAAACCTCAAACACCCTAAAACATCGACCTTTTAAAAAATGTCAAGAAAAGAGAATGTAGGATATAACATTGGCTATTATCTCCAAAAAAACCCTCCTAAACTGCTGAATTGTACAATGTGGCCCAAATGTTTTTGGAACAAATTAAAATCGTTCTGTCCACATTGTTTATGGGTATAAATTATTAAATTCATAAACAGAATAACAATAATCTGTAGAGCCATTAAAAACAAATGACACTCAGAAACAAAGAAATGAAATGTTCTTCCACCGCATGAATTTTGCCACAATTCCCTTCACCCTCTTTTCTTCCCTTTGTTTTAACAATTCCTGAAAAAATTAATGTGAAGTACAAAACTGTTATTTTCACAGCACATTTTCACAACACATAGACCTCTACCCCGACCCCCACCCCGACCACTACCCTCCCCCTTCTTCTTGTTGAAATACAATTAAAGCATTTTTTACTTTTCTACACTTCTTTAGAATCCTACAGGCTACGCAATTAGTATGATTGTGGTTTAGCGTTCTATACTTGACTTAGTGGATTGTACATACATTTTTTAGTGTTGATGATTTTTCATAATTTGTATTTGATTCCTTTAAGCGTAACTAGTTGTACGTTCCTAAATTACGCCTAGATTAGATGTACCTTTTAGAGCCTTTTTGGCTACCATTTTCTTTGTCATACCATAAGACTCCCTTGTGTCTTCGTGAAATATCATTCAATTGATAAAACACTCTAACGAAAAACCTCCCTCTTGTTTTCTTTGTTTGTCCCTACTCTTTCTTGTCTCTTCTATCTCCACCTTCACTTTTCTTTTGGCATCTTTTGCTATTTTGTCATATCAGTTCTTTTGGCCTTTCATGGTCACTTATTCAAAAGGTTATGGGCCAAGACTTTCGTCTGCCTCAAAATCCGTTCCTAAATTTCAGGGCGACAACTACTATGACTGAAGTTTCAAGTCCAACATTTGTTTTTCTTTTGAGATAATTTGAGGCCACATTAATGGCACAGTGACGATACCTGCCTTTCTTGCCGATGATACCTGTCTTTAAGCCACTAAGTCTTTCTTGCCGTTGACACTTGAGTCTTTCTTGCCGCCGACTCTTTAGCTGCCGCCCAGACAGTTGTCGCCAATTCCGCTGATTTGTCACATCTAGTACAATCCGCGATTTTTGGTGGCCTCCCACTTGAGGTATAGTCAGCATCAAGTGACGCTTCGGTCTTTCAAACGACAAATTTACCTCCACTATCTTTGGAATTTTTGTCATTGCTCAGATAGGGTCGCACTATTTTATCATTGACCCTATCTTCCGAACAAATTGCCGTATGACAGACTACGCGTTTTACTCAACCAACTTCAAAGATTTGCGAGAATCTTGACCACGCCAACCTTGCCGACGTCAAAGATCCTCCCACATTGATAGCCGTTTTTAAAAAACCAGATGCCGAAAAGTGGATCGTCGCTGCTACTTAAGAGTACGACGCATTAATGTCGAATAATACTTGGACCTTGTGTACTCTTCCACCAAATCGGCTTGTGATTTGATCTAAGTGGTTCTTAAAATTAAACTGCTGGCAGATAGATCCGTCTACCATCACAAAACACATCTTGTCACCAAGGACTACTTACAAGCAAAAGGTGTTGACTATAATGAGAACTTTGCCCCTGTTGCAAAGTTTCACTTCATCCGTACAATTTTGTCCCTTGCCGCCTTTCATGATAGGGAGTTACACCAACGTAAGGTCAAAATTGCTTTTTTTCATGGCAGTGTTGCAGAGGATGTTTTTATGGAAGAACCACCTGGCTACGCAGTCACTAGGAAAAAAACTCTTGTCGGTCATTTACGTAAATCTATTTATGGTCTTGACTTCATCCGTACGATTTTGTCTATTGTCGCCTTTCATGATAAGGAGTAACAACAACTTGACGTCAAAATTGCATTTCTTAGTCCATTTTTGTCCATTACCGCCCTTCACGATAGGGAGATTCAACAACTTGACGTTAATTTTCGCATTCTCTTGAACTTGAAAATTGAGACAAAAGAATCAAGTGTCGCTTTTCTTCTTGGCAATCTTGCAGAGGATTTTTTAATGGAACAACCACCTGGCTACGCAGTCATTGGGAATGAAACTTTTTTTTGTCATTTACGTAAATCTATTTATGGTCTTACATAGGCGCCAAGAGTGTGGCATCAAACGCTTGTCGCAACATTAATTAAAGAAGGTTATAGGGAAATCAGTGCACATCTTGGAATCTATATCAAGGGTACAGATGACTAGTTAATCATTATTATCATATACGTTGATGATTTAATTCTCGTAGGTCTAAACAAGTCATTAATTCACCAAGTGAAAGGCATTCTCTCTTCCCATTGGCATATGACCGATTTAGGAGATCTTGACTATTGTTTAGGTATCTCTATTCTACGTCAAAGGTTAGCACACATTTTGCAAATGTGTTAAGAGCATTACATTCTCGATCTCCTTAACCATTTCGACATGACCGATTGTAATCTTGTGCCTTCTCCCTTTGATCCCAACACCACTCTCATCAAATGTCCTCCGATGGGAATGCCAAAAGACATTTAGCTCACTCTGTCGGTCTATTATAGGAAAATTGATATATGCTATGCTATCGGCCGGAAATTTGTATCGTCGTTTGTCTTTTGTCTCAATTTTCGCATTGTGCCACACTTACCCATCTCCAAGCAGCCAAACATGTTCTTTTTTTCCTTCAAAGAACCAAGCATCATCACCTAGTTTTTTCCTTTTTGCTCCCTTGCCTTTTTTTTTCTTTTTCTCCGGAAAATTCAATTATTGCCTTTTGCGAGATCGATTGGGGCTATCAACCCGACCATCGTCACTCCATTTCCGGTGTTTTTTTTTCTTTAGGTGGTGGCCTTCTCTCCTGGTCGTCTGGCAAGCAAGCCATTGTTGCTCTTTCCTCGACCGAGGCCGATTACATGACCAGCACTTCTACCATGAAGTCAGCTATTTGGATTTGAAGACTTCTTTTCGATCTCTCTTTTCCACTTTTATCTCCCACCTCCGTCTTTCGTGATAATCAAAGGGCCTTGGCCTTTATGAAAAACTGTATCCATCACACACGCACTAAACATATCAATATCCGATTTCATTTTACACGTGACAAAAGTCTAGATGGCACCGTCTGTCTTTCTCATGTGCCACTGGCTCTAACCTTGCTGATTTCTCACAAGATCTCTCCCTCACTTTTTATTCCATCACTCCATTTACCATGCTAGTCTTCGTGACTAACCATGATTTAATCCAGGGGGCATGTTAAAATACAATTAGAGCATTCTTTAGTATTCCCCACTACTTTAGAGTCCTACACGCTACCCCATTAGTCTAATACTGTGGTTTAGAGTTCTGTACTTAGTGGATTGAATATACATTCGTTAGTGTTGATGAATATTTTGTAGGAATCTTTGTCTTTCATTCCTTTAAGCGTAACTAGTTGTACCTTCCTAAGTTACGCCTAGATTACATGTACTTTTTAGTGCCTTTTCGGCTACTCTTTACTTTGTCCTACTATAAGACTCTTTTGTATCTTCTTGAAATATTATTCATTTGATACAAGACTCAAACGACAAACCTCTCCTTTGTTTTTTTTGTTTGCCGTTTGTCTCTTTTCTCCTCTATCTCGGCTTTCTCTTCTCCTTTGGCCGCTTTTGCCATTTTGTCATATAAGCTCCTTTGGCCTTTTATTGCCCCTCATTCAATACTTCACCGTCATGTTTTTTTTATTTTTTACAATTAGATATCATAAAAATAGACAAAAAAATAGCAAGTTTTCCTATGAAAAAATAAAGTACAATCAATATAAGAAAATAAAAAAACTAAAATTTAGTAATTTTATACCCGTTTCCTAATCAAGTCAAAATGTGGCATTTAGGCGTCACTTTAAGTACTTTGTCTTAATGAAGTGGAACCAACTTTGACTTTCAGCCGGAAATGTAGCCGTGACCGGGAGCACAACTTTTTGCCTAAAACGTAGTACATCTTAATTTGTCTTTTGTCTGTTCAATAGCATTTGCGTCCCGCTGATTGGTTCCTTGTATTGCTTTGCATTTTTGGACCGGAAGTGGACAAAGTTGGTTGTATAAGGCGCTTGGAACCGAAGGAGACAGGTTGCTTTTTAGTACTGTCTCCTGTGAAAAACCTCAAAGAAATTCCAAACAAACCTTCTTTTGGAGAATCTTTGTTGTGCTTGATTGCTTGACTATATTGCCATCTTGGTTTGGATTTGTCTTGTTTGAGATCGTAGTTCGGGCGGGTAGTTGGCACTATCAATCCTTTTGGGCGATCTTTACTTTTTGCTATTGAAACCGAGAAGAGTCCAGTCGGTTCCGATCTGCGAAAACCGAGTGGTGAACGAGAATCGTACCGGTCTTCGGTGCCACTAGGAGATATTTCGTCTTCCCTTGGAGTCATCTTGGCTTTCTAGGGTATGTGAGCTTGCTTTGCCATAATTCTTCATTCTATCTTTTATTCCATTTTTTGGGGCAAGGTGATATTATTAAATCTGAACAGCCAATCATTTCTATTTTAACTATTTTCATGTGAAAGTTCATTTGTCCTTCGCCGATAGTTCTCTCTGGATTTTGCTGTGCTCCCTCCGGAACTGGTTTCTCGCATCTTGGGTAATAAAACAGTGGGTTTTGAGAGTACTAAAGTTGAACTTCTTGTGGATCAGAATAAAATGGGTCATATTGGCCTGATTACCTCCACGTCCACCCTTTTTCCGGTCATATGGGTAAAAGGAGGGGAGGTGGGGTATCTTTTCTTCTTCCCAAACTTGCATTTCTCAGCTTGCCCTGTTCTCTGCAATGCTTTGCATGCATGTTTTCAGGAGATATCGGAGGGAAAAAATGGGCATTATCACTATCATGGGAGGCACCCGCATTTTGGGGTTATTGGCAGGGCTCTAATGCCGACCATTTAAGCTACCAGCTTCATTCTTTATAATGCACCAAGCATGCTCGACATCACTGTCATGATCAATTCCCTTTTATTTTTAACAATTCCTACGCATTATTCGTGAGTTTTTATCTTTTCGTTAAACTTTGCTTATTAATTTTTATATGGCAAACTGAACGGAACTGTACGGGATATTGTACAAGATTTTACAACAAGTGAAGTTGCACCATGAAAATGTATAAACTGCGGCACGTGAAAAATTCCAATTTGAAAAATGTACGTACTAATACGGATACATAATTGGGTACACATTTTAGCGCATTTTTAAAATCGTTAAATGCCAAAGGCACGTATTATCGCACGATCGTTTTGTTTGTAGTATGAGATTTGAACAACTATGTTGCACAACCACCAAACACGAGACCCAAAAAGGCAAAGGCATCTTCTTCAACCAAGAATGGCACATGGCTAGAATGTTTGCACACCAACAATGTCAAACATGACTTGTGAGGTCACTGCAAGAATATAAAATAACATGCGACAACACACATCATACAAAGTAAAGGTATGTCTCCATGTGCCAAAGTAAGGGTTTTTCCTAGTCGTTTTCCTCTAAAACTTAGAGCCGTACTCCGTAAGTTTAAACCGTAGAAAAAAAAGGAAAAAAAGAAGTACGTTTTACCTCATCGTTAAACTTAGAATGTACTACATGTTGTTGTCTTGTGTTTTTCGACCCACGACCACGAGTATAAACGTCATCTTCAAAATTTTCTTTAAAACACATCACAGACAATGTGTTTTAGAACAAAGTATTTCCCATAAAAAAATAAAAACACATATTCGCACGCATTGAAATTTCACAAAAATTTCAAACGAATTCAAGCAACAACAAAAAATATATGATTCGCTATGTTTTGTCTGTTTGCGTTTATTACCACAAGAAAAAATACACAATTTTACTTATTTTGTTCGTTTGCGTCCCGTGCAGTTTCTTTTCGTAGGTGTCTCAAGGTTTCGATGTCATTTCACGTCGATAAGAGAGAAGACGCAAAGGCAAAGCACATCTTCTTCAAGTGTGAAACAACACACACTGGAAGGCAATAAGTCTAAAATATCAGGCACAATCACGCGACTTAACAATTAGTTACAAAACATAACTTGCGTCACCGTAGATTGTAAATTTTCATAGTCCTCACGAGAATTCTCCACGGATACAATCGTCACACCGTTAAGTAATATTTTCATAGTAACACATAGTGACACCTGAAATCTGAGTCCGCTATAGCCGCGCTTAACAACAAAGTAAGTTTACTAAATTACATTTACATGGAGACATACCCCAAGGGTACGTCCCCATGTACTTATAACACAAGCAACTTAGTTTATTTTATAACGCAAATTCAATGTACCAAAATTTCAGGTGTCTTAATGTGTAACAACGGAAGTGTTACTTAAGGATGTGACGATTGTATAGGCTGACAATGCCCGTGACAGTTGCTAACATATACAATCTGTGATGATTGTTGAAAATTGTATGTCAAGTCGCATAAAATTTCGTGACATTTGTAAACGTTTACCTTTTCAACCATCTCTTCATGGATGTTGTCCATGTCTATAGAAATGTCATTTCCACTCCCTTCTCTAGGATCTATGTAGTTGCCTCTTTGGAAATTTCCTCGAGTTTTGAATTTTGAAATATTAGAAGTACAATATTTATATAATTCCTTCCGCGGTGGTAAAAACACGTCGATCTAATTATTTTTTTCTTATTCCCACCCGCTACAATTAAAGCCAACTTGTGGCAGAGTGTGAAATGGTGTAGCTCAATGGGTGAATAAGGCGAAAGATGACAATGGCAGTGAGTTCAAGCAACAAGGGTGACTTTCAGATTTACACCTTCAAAACTTTTCACTTTCTTTAAAGTGATAATACACCATCAATATCATTGGTAAAAATAGCGTGTGATGGAAGGGGCCGAAACCAAACAATCCCGACTTAATTTGATCATCAAAACTTTTGAAAACTTTAAACACATAGAAATGTTTCCTGTTTGCCAAACGGTTTTATTTTATTTGAAACTCGTTTTGATTTATTAATGTTGTTTGACAATATATGATACTAGGTCAAAAAGTATAAGACCACATCTTTTGTACATCTCAAGTTTAAAGATGATTCAAATTGTATCTACAATTTTGCATTTATTTTGAACCTGTAGCTTATGGTAAAGCTAACTTTAAAGAAAAAGCAAGCATATATCAAGTAATTAGCCACATGTGGTTGTAACCTAATTGTGCATCCTTGTGTAATTATGACTTAGTGTTCAGTTCTACCACAAATCCAAAGTTAGAACATGAGTATTTAGACACATTTCCCCACTTTGAATTTCCCTTATAAATGCATTCACCTCGGCAAAAAAAACATATAATCAACCACACCCTTCTGTAGCTAGGACATCTTTGAGTCCGCAGCAAAAAGAATCACTCGATTTGCTCCCTTGAGGTGCTCATTATAGCTAGCCAAATCTGGCTTATAAAGTTAAAAGCACTCTGAAGAGAGGTGGCTACCTACTATAATTATAATTCATAAACCTCTCTCTTGATCCTCTACCACTAAAGTTCATTACTGTTGTTCTACAACCACTGGAGCAGGTAGAGCATCAGCAGTAGTAGTGGAAGTAGTCTCCAACGGAAGAGGAAGACATTTGGGTCAACAATGTGTTTTGAAAAGGAAAAGGGAAGGAGACACCTCTTACTCTTTTCACCAAAGAGCCCGAAGCAAGGCAATGAAGACCGAGAAAAACGATATTCAAACGTGGGAATACACAAACATGGCTGCCAAGCATTTCATTCTGCGACACCTTATTAAAGCTCTGGCAATCTCCCATCTTCACATTCTCAAGGCCGAGGAGTTGCGGGAGACTTTAGTGGAAATCTATAGAGCTGGTACATTTCAAGAGCTCCAGCTTGCTGAACAAAAGCTAGGGTATTACATTTACAAAGGGGAAAATATGTTAGACTATTGTAATGATCTCTCTTGTTTGTATATGGAGATGGAGAGTGTCGGGTGGACAGGTACAATGAAGATGAAAGTCAACACCCTCATCATGAATTTGCCTGATGAGTATGAGAATATAGTGTAACTAGTGGAAGAAATGGATGACAACTCTTGTAAGTGGAATATAGTGGTACGGATGAAAATTGTGCAAGAGAACACTATCGAGATTAGAAGAGGAGGAAAGAGAATTCAAGCTCTAGCTTTTCGAAAGGACCAGTGGAAGAAGGATTCGAGGAAAGCGTACTACAACTTAAAAGGAGGAAGAGATCAGTTTGGAGGATTGAGGCCCACAAATGGTCTTTGTCATTTTTGCAAAAAGGAGAGACACTTCATAGCAGATTGTACCAAACTGTTAGATCTGAGGCTCCGAGAGAACCGTGGAGGGGGTACACTAAGAGGGTATAAGAAGTCTCTTGTGGACACACGAGTGAAAGAGGAGACCAAAAAGGATTAGTCCTCTGAGGAGGAGGATGAGGAATTTCTTGACGAGAGTCTAAAAGAGAACGAGATCCCTCGAAAACAGAAGTGTGCTCTCGGAGCAATTTGGGAAGCCCCATTGGAAGGATGGATCATCGACCCAGCTGCATCTATGCATATGTGTCGCGATAAACAATTCTTCACTAAGCTAAGAAAAATCCATACCGTAGAGATAGAATATCGGGATGGGATAGTGGTTACTACAAATCAAGTGTGGTTATTAGATCTAAAAGTCTTAGTGGAGGGTAAGACTTCTATACTCATCTTCTTAGATGTACTCTACATTCCTTAGCTGAGTAAAAATCTTGACTCTACGTCTTGTTAGATGAAAATGAGTTTGATACCTTCACTAAAAAATGAGTCTTTACAGCTAAGTATAGGGATGAAGTCTACTTCACGGCAGATAAGGGTAGCAAAGGAATGTTTAGGCTTAACCTGAGTAATGAAAAGAAGAATGCTTATTATGTTGGTGTTCCAAAGTTGATGATTTGGCTTAAGCGGTGGGGGCATGTGCACTTTGATAGGTTGAGGGAAATGAAGAAGCTTGGTGTAGTAGAAGGCATTCAGTTTGGTGACAATTCAATGGTGGATGATTGAAGTGGCTGTGCTCAAGTTAAGGCTCACACACTTTCCTTTCCCAAAGCCGCCAAAAATAGGAGGGAAAAAATTTTAGAATAGTCCACACAGATATATGGGGACCTGCAAGAGTACCTTCGGTGGGAGGGAAGCGGTTTATGTTGTTAATAACCGATGACAGGTATAGGTACTCTAAAGTCTACTTCCTACAAACAAAGTATGAAACACCAACTTACTTCAAAGAATATAAAGCCTGGAGTGAGAAGTTGCATGGAACCCCTATTAAGAGAATAAGGAGTGATAATGAGGAGAATATACCTCTAACTAGTTTTAGAAATACGTGAGAGATGAGGGAGTTCAGCACCAAAAAACTGTACCATATAACACGAAACAAAAAAGGGTAGCTGAAAGGTTAAACCGATTACTAGGAGATAGTGTATGTAGTATGTTGGCTGACTAGAAAATAAAATAGAGATTTTGGGCATATGCCATGAAGTGTGCCAACCATATTATAATAGAGTCTTTACCTCAGCCGTAAAAAGAATGACACCTTAGGAGAGATAGGTTGGAAGAAAACCACATATCTCTCACCTTAAAGTATTTAGTAGCCAAGTTTACAGTCTTGATACGAATAACAAAAAATAGGAAGCTAGATGATAAGGGCAAACCGCGATTCTTTGTAGGATATGATGAGGATGTCAAGGGATATATAGTCTATGACTTATCAAAGCAAGATATCATTATGGTCAAACACCTAGTTGTCATGGATGAAGAGAAGTTATTTGACTCCTTCAAATATATCAAGAAAATAAAGAATCTGGTTTGAGTCCAAAAGTGAAAAGAACTTTGTTTTTCCCCAAAGGGACATGAGTGAAATAGTGATTGCAGATTTCAAGGAGATCAAAAATACAAGAGATCTACCAAAAACCTCACATATTCCTATGGACTTTGAGGAGACAGAATACGAGGAACCGTAACCGACTTCCATAGATAGGGGAGTCGATGATACTATAAGGAGAATTTGAAGACTTCACTCTATTCCAGCTTCAGAGTTTGAGGGAGTAAGGGGCAACAAAAGGATACAGGAAAAACATGTCGCCAATAAGGTAACTAAGATATCTCACCCTAATGAGCCTCAGTTATACGTGAAAGTACTGAACATGCCACCAATAAGGTAACTAAGCTATCTCACCCTAATGAGCCTCAGTTGTACGCGGAAGAACTGAACAGTCTAGAGAAAGACAAATGGATTAGAGCCATTAATGATGAAATGGCCTCTATCATGGAAACAAAATACTTGGGACCTTGCAGACTGCCGTTCGGACATAAAACCTATTGGTTTTTAATGGGTATTTAAATGGAAACTGAACCCAGATAGTACAATCGAGAGATATAAGGGTTGTTTGGTATTAAAGGGATTCACCCAAAAGGAGGGGATAGACAATGAGGAGAATTTTCCTCCAGTTGTTTGGTTCCCATCAAAAAGGATTCTTCTCAATCTAGCAGTTGCGGAACACATGGAAATACATCAGATGGATATTAAGACCGCCTTCCTCAATGGTGAGTTAGAGGAAAATAAAATTCATGCGGCAACCAGACGGGTTTGTGGAGGAAGGAGAAGAGAGCAAAGTATGCAAGCTTATAAAGTCCTTGTTGACTTAAACATGCTCCCCGATAGTAAAACAAAAAACTAAATGAGTTTATCACTGGTCAGGGATATATTCGGATCACCTCTTACCATTCTATCTTTATGTTTGAAGATGAGAATGGTGTGATTTTTATTGCAAGTTATGTGGATGATTTGCTGGTGTTAAGTAGGTCTTTGGAAAAGATCAATTAATTAAAGAAAGATCTTAAAAAGAAAATTTGACATGAAAGATTTAGGGGAGGCAAGATATATTTTTTAAATTCAAGTGGAAATAGATAGGGTGAAATAAACATTAGATATACTTAAAAATAAGCAATAGGTAAAAATACTTGAGAAATTTAAAAGGAAAAAGCAAATAGTTGTACCACTCCCATGGACTTGAAAAAAGTAAGTGATAGGAGTGTAGAAGGAGGGAGTGCATAAAATCGTTTGTGATAATCAGGCTGCCATGGCAATTGCAGCAAATCCAAAACACCATTTCAAAGCTAAGTATATGGACATAAGATTGAGCTTGGTGAGAGAAAGGCTGAAAATTAAATTGTGATTCTTGAGTATAAATCCGATGAAGAAATGGTGGCTGACATGAAGACCAAACCTGTGCCCTCTCCCCAAGTTAAAACATTGTAGGGAAAATAAAAAATAATGGGATTGTTGAAATCACTAGTTTTATGGAGTATTTTCTAGGTCTGAATAACTTAGCAGGAAAATAAAATAATAGCCGAGGTAGTCTGCCCAACCTGTTTTCTCTATCCCCCACACTTGTTGTAGTCACTGAAGGAGAGAGAGAGTGGTGGAGCCATGGGTGCTTCACCCCTATAGACAAGATTAAGGAGTGACATAAGTCACTCTCAACAAAAGGTTGAGTATGGCAGGAATCGAACCTCCGACCGGCAGAACGAGGCGTAGCCGTCAGCTCTAACCAGTGTGTCATAAAATTTCGTTAAGATACATAGTGTTTGACAATTATTTAAACTGTGTTTTGATCTTTGATTCATTTAACGGAATTACGAATGAAACAACATAGAACTAGTTAAATATACTGTGCGAACATGATTCCGCACGAAACAAATGAATAGGACATTTTTTTCTACGGTTTACATTGAATTTTGGTTTTTATCCGACGACGCATATCACCGCCGAGATCCTGGAATGGTCACTTTGTCGTTTTGTGACGTGGCATGACCTGGCGCCACGTGGAGAGATAACATTTAGTCGCGAGAATTATGAGGAATATACGGACAAGTAAAATGTGGAAATGCGTCCACTTAATGGCCTTGTCGTACACGGGCCGTACAGAAAGTCCATCGACAGTAGGAATTTTTCTGTACTGTACAGTCACCTGATTGGTTTGTATTTTAAAATATAAGGATCGTGAGAGATAATTAGGACTTAACAATTTTTGTAGACAGTCACCTCAATCTATAAATTGGCATCTTTGCCACCTCATAACTTATCGGCTGGTTGGCCGTTTACAGTGATTCTTCTTCCTATAGACTCAAGGGAGTCCACACACATAGGGGTGGAGTCAAATTGTCAACTTGTTTGCCAGGGCAGCAGTGATTGTGGTTGAAATAGGATTAGTTAAAAACTACCTAGAGGCTTCCTAAATTCTATAGTCCAATATATGACACATAATTGCACTAGAAAAACTCAGATACTTAGAGGGGTATGATGAAGATGTTAAGAGATATGATATAGGAAATCAAAACATCATAATGGTTAAATATCTAGGGGTGATAGATGAAGGGAAAATTTGTAGATCAATTTAAGTATTATAGAATTATTCGGATAAAATTTGAATCAGAAAGTGAATTAGATCGTGATCTTTCTCACAACAATGTGGCTCAACAAATCACGACACAACAAGAGGAATTTCTGACTAATAGCGAGCTACTTGTGGATCCATAACTCCTAGCTCACCCCAAAGAGAAGGAGGAAGAAAGTGTGGAACTGGAATCCATAGAAAAGAGAGCACGTGATAACGATTGGAAAAAACCAAGACTCCCCTCCATCCCAGCCTCAAAATTTGAAGGAGGATAAAGGAGTTGCAAAATATTGCAAGAAAACAAGCCACCAACAAGGTAACAAGACTCTCACACCGTAGTGAGCCACAAACTCATTTAGAGGCAAGGAACGCCTAGAAAGACAAAAGGGTCAAAGCATAAATGATTATGGAAGCTAAAACGGGGAGTTAGTGGGCGCCACCGCATAATAAACCTATTGATGCAAGTGGGTGTTAAAAGAAAAGTTCACCTCGGCGATGCTATTCCAAGGTACAAAGTCAGATTAGTGGCAAAGAATACACCCACAATGGAGGATTGATTGTAAGAAGACATTTGCACAAGATATAAGTTTTCCCTCCGTGAGAATTCTCTTCGGTCTTGTGGTAGTGGAAGACATGAAAATTCATCACATGGACATCAAGACATTTTTCCTCAACAGTGAATTGGAAGAATAAATTTTTTATGAGGCGAATGGTGGGATTAATGAAAGAAGGGGAGGAAAGAAAGGTATGTAGATTCATTAAGTCTTTGTGCAAACTAAATCAAGCTCCTTGGCAATGGAGTGAGAAGTTAGATTAGTTTCTAACTCATCTCGGGTTTGTCAGAAAGTGTTTTGACTACTCTGTCTTTATGTTTTAAGATGATGATTGAGTCATTTTTATCGGTGTATATGTGGATGATTTACTTGTTTTAGGTAAGTTAATTGAAAAAATAAATCAATTAAAAAGAGATTAGCGAAGAACATTTAATATTGAGGACATAGGAGAAGGAAAATATACTTTAGGAATACAAATGGAGAGAGACAAATATAAGAAAGTTTTAATATTAACCCAAAAAAAAGCCATAGGAAATATATTAGAGAAGTTTCAAATGGACAAGGGAAACAATTGTACCATTCTTATTGACTTAAAGAAAGTCAGTAATGGGAGTGTACAAGGAGAGATAAGAGTCATTTGTAATGAGAAAGGATTAGAAGAGAAGAAATTTATGAAGGAAATTCCATATTGGTAGGTTGTAGGTAGCTTGACATATTTTTCAAATTGTTCCTAACCAGACATAGTGGCAACAGTTGGAGTCTTGTTTAGAAGTCTGAACGATCCTAAGAAGAGTGATTGGGAGGCAGCAATGAGAATTATGAGATATTTGAAAATGATTAGAGATTTGTAGTTGTTTCGGAGGGGAGAGCGCTAACATCACCACTTGAAGTGATGCCAGTTATAAGGATGTTCCTATGAGGCGATGCACATCTACATCTGTTTTGCATGTGGGTAAAGATGCCTACTTTTGGAGTAGCTAGCAACAAAAGGTGGTTTCTCAGTCAACTATAGAGGTTGAGTATATGGCTTGTTGTTCTGCCGTCATAAAATTGATGTGGGTGAAATCTTTGTTACGATAACTTGGGTTCATGAAAGGTTAGTGTAAAAAAATATTTTGTGATAATCAGGCTGCAATGCAATTGCAACCAATCCAAAACACTATTTTCAGACAAACATACGGATATAAGGTTGATTTTTGTGAGTAAAAAAATTGAAGATAAAATTGTCAACCTACATTATAGGCTAGATGAGGAGATGGTTTCGAGACATGATGACAAAGCTAGTCTCAACTCCTAGACTAAAATTCTATAGAGAACAATGTGGACTAAAACAAAAAAACAATTAGAAAATAAGGAGAGTGTTGAAATATGTGTAGTTCATTTATATTATCTAGGTCAGTTTAGGAAAATAAAAACGTTTTAAACAAAACCCAAGCAGCTAGGCTCTAACCTCTCTCTCTCTCTTCCAGTCCCCACACTTGCCTTAGTCATTAGAGACCAAAGAGCGAGAGAGATAGATCCATGGCAACTTAAGCAGTCAGATAAGATAGCAAGTAGTTAAGGTAGGCTGTGTATAAATCAACCGTATTTTCTAGGTCTGAAAGATATAAAATAAAAGGTAGAAAATAAGCTGAGGCAGTTTGCCTCTAACTCCTCTCTTAAGTCTCCACACTTATCGCAGAAGCTGATGCAGTTTGCCTCTAACTCCTCTCTTAAGTCTCCACACTTATCGCAGTTACTAAAGACAAGAGAGGGAGTTAGAGCCATGGCTACTGTAATAGGGTTACAGTATGTAACCAGAGTTGAGAGGCTGCTATAGCAACGATGTCAGAGCAGCGCAGCTAAGATGTCAGACTTGCGATGTCAGACTAGCGCAGTATAGTAGCGTAAAAATATAGTATAGCAGCGTACTAGCGCAGCATAGCAGCATAACAACGTAGTATGGCAGCGAGCCAAGGCAGCTTAGCAGCAGAGCAACGTAGCACAGTGTAGATTAAATTCTATGTTTCTAGAACCTAGAATAGATAGGGTAGTTTTAAGGGAGATTGTCCACTTATACATAGTTGTATAGCTCTAGTATCGAGTTGAATAGTGTGAGACTATTTTAAATTGCAGAGCAGACGTAAGGAAGAGACACTATTTTGCGAGTTAACTTCTTCGATCAAACAATCAATTTTGTAACCTCTTCTTGAGTTAATATAAAATTTAAGCACTCCTTGTGTAGGTTGTGCATGTTGTGTGCTCTTGCTGTTGCTATGAGAGGAATCCTAGTATATTCCGTTGTGCACTACTGGTGTTTGTAAACTTGGTTTACCCCTATGACATTGTTATCAAAGCTTGCCTCGTGACTCGACGGCATAAAAGGCTCGACGTATCAAAAGCTCATATGTTGGAGCAAGTTCTCCAAGAGTTGAAGAATTTCAGATTGTAGAATGCTCACTTGAGTAACACTGTCGCAAACTTGGAATCTTAACTTGGCGAGAGAGCACATGGAGGGCTCGGAGAGAGATTTGAGGAGACCTAAGTTTAGACTTCTTGAGGAGTTCGTTCCGGCAAGACATAAGAATCTAGATGCATGGTTGTTTTCAATAGCAAATTACCTTGAGAATTTTCCTAGCCTATCCGATCACGAGAAGATTCACTACGCTGGAGGATTACTCAAATGAGCACCAAGGGCTTGGTGGAGAATAATGGTGGAAGGCAATGAGATAATCAATGTTTGGACCCTCTTTGTCCATCACCTTCGTAACTCCAGGCAACTTGTGAACACGGTTAAGGTTGCGAGGAATAAAATCTTCGTGTTGAAGCAACGCAGTTTTGTTTTGGAGTACACAAAATGATTCTTGGAATACAATGAGTGATTCATGTATAAATTAATGGTCCGTTTAAAGTATTTTCTAGGTCTAAATAGAAATATAGAAAGAAGCCGAGGCAGTCTACCTCTAACTTCTCTCTCCAACTCTTAAACTTGTCGCAGTCACTGAGAAATTGGAGAGGAAGCTAGAGCCATGGCTACCTAGGCTATCTAGAGGTTTACGGGAAATATATATTAGTTAGGAGTATATTTACTAAAAAGATATGTGCCAGCCACAGGATTTGATCCTGGTACCTGCTGGACGGCAAGCAGATGGTAACCGGTAGCCATAGCCGTTAAGTTTTTAACTAGTTTTACGTATTATATGGTTTGATATTTAATTAAACATTACAAGGTAGGATAATTCATTTAACTGTAATTGTTTACGGGATACATAGATCCAGTAATGTAAAAGTACGGATAACGGTACGGATAAGAAACCAATACCGCGCATTTATTTCTTTAGCGAAACGAATACCGCGCATGTATTTATTACGGCTTTGATTAAATGTGAATTTAATCGGACGGCCGGAATAAGCACCAAGATCGCGGAAGAAGATTATGGCGATTTTTGGTCATCGCCACATCGGATGACACGTGGCGGAATAAAATTGGATCGCGACATCTCCGAAGATTAAGGGAGCAAATCCGGATATACCACGTGTCGACATTTAGGGCATGTCGTACAGAGTTCGTATAAAAAGTACACCGGCAGTTGTACTTTTGTGTATGAAAGTGTAATCTGATAAGCTCTGTACATCAGTAGATATAGTCTATGAGAGAGATAGGACTTAGAAAAATTAGGAGATGTGAGAGAGATAGGACTTAGAAAAATTAGGAGATAGGATCCTCTCTCTCAGAGAGCTTTTGTACAAAAAGGTCAACTTTGACCCTTCATAACTTACTGCTCAGGGGAGCAAATTCAGAGATTTTTTTTGCTATTGACCCACGGGAGTCTTCTTTTCACAGCGGTGAAGGAGGTCAGAGTTTTTATCTGCAATGGTGACATTTTTTCTTGCTGAAACACAAAGGGGTCAGGGATATCCTAGAGGCTTCATGGAAGTTGTCTATTCTGAGGACTTATGGAGGTCTTATGGAGGTCTTATAGAGTGTACACAAAACGACTAAGTCCGAAATCTCTTTCTCACACATGAGATATAGAGAGGACTAAAGGTTTCCAAAACAACACCACAGTCACGTTGTCAAATCTCACTAACCATTTGTTACATGAAGAGACGCGCTTGAATCTTAACAAACATGTCGTTTCTATTGACGGTTCGGCTTTTGTTGTCTCTTCCCCAAAGGAACCTCTCAATCTTGCAATATCTCATCTCTTTTGCAAATATTGCAAAGAGCGGGACCACGTGGTCAACACGTGCCACGCATTCATAAAAAGACATGAAAAAGAAAGTACGGTTGGGGGACCGTGAGGACTTCCTTCGACAAATCCAACTTTGAAGTCCTTTGCGTACCGCAACGCCTACATGCTGCCAGATGGTCATACGGAGCATGCGATGGCCGTCTTCAATTTACCGTACGGCACATCGCCACTGTGGTACCCTACTCTTTAATATTACTGCCCTCCACAAAATCCTTCAGTTTCACTTTTTTATCACGACCTTCCAACCACCGACCAAAACGTTGGATGTGCGTCACTTGCAATTGTCCCTGTCCCATATATACCTCCCCCACTTCCCATGTGGACTATGGTTACGCCTTTTCTCAATCGAGTAATCCTTCTTATTCGCTAATTGACTCTGGCCCTTCTCACCACATGTGCTGTCCACGTGATAAGATGCTCAATATTGTTCCCGTTGACATTCATTTACTCATTTATTTGGGGAACAACATCATTTTAACTTCTACTCTCGTTGTACAGGTGGGTATTATTTCCGATTTGCAAGCTCTCTTGTCCAATAATCTTAGAAAAGGTTTATTTCTTTCCTAACCTCAAAAAGTATATTTTTTTGCTAGTTCCGCTTTGTGCCATGGAATTTTTGGTGTAGTCACTGAATCCAACGTTGAATTTTGCTCCTCCACTAGGGACCTCATTAATAGTGGCACTTGGTTGGGCAATCTACATCTTTTAATTTTTTTTCATGATATTGCTCATGCTTCTTTAGCCCATTTTCCCTCTTCTTCATCTTTTCTTACATGGCATCTTTGTTATGGCCATATTAATGGTGCTTGCCTAGCTTCTCATTCAAAAAAGGCTTAAACTTGGAATCGATAAATTTAATGAAAGAAAATTTTACTTTTGTCATGGTTGTTTCCTTAGTAAAATGCCTCGCTTACCTTTTCCTTATTCTTCTTCTCACTCTTTAGCTCGCTTTGATCTCATTCATATTGAGGTATGGCGTCCTATTTTTATTCCAAGTATAAGTGGCGCCTCTTCTTTTCTCACTTTAATTGATGACTTTTCTCGCTTTACATAAATTTATGTTTATTTTATGCGTCAAAAATCCGAAGTTTTCACCAATATTCAACATTTCAAATCACTTGTGAAAAATCATTTATCATCTCACATCAAAACCATCAGAACAGGTAACGGGAGGGAATTTTTTTCCAATGTTTTTTTCTATTTTTTGCTAACACATGGCATTTTTCATCACAAAACATCTCCCTATTCTCCGCAACAAAATGGTGAAGTCAAGCGCTTAAATCAATGTCTCGCTCTCTTTTCCATTTTGTTTCCTTACCATTTCATTTTTTGGCTGAAGCTTTACTAACTTCTTTTTATATTTGAAAATGCTCCTTAACCACTTCTCTTTCTAATAAAACCATTTTGATGGGTGGCATGGTACTAAATCTGATGTCTCTCATTTTCGCATTTTTTGGTGCATATCATACTTCAAAATTTTCTCCCATTCTAATGGAAAATCAGGTCCTCGAGCGAAGTGCGGATTTTTTTTGGGATATTCCCCTAATTTAAAAGCCTATTGTATTTGGAGTACCACTTCACGCCCAATTATCACCATTAGTGACGTTATTTTTAATGAGACTCCTCTCATACATAGACTTTTATCTGATTTTCCCATCACTCCTCTACCTAGTTTATTCCCTCTTCACGAATATTTCCCCTCTAATTATATTACTACCTTACCTACGCCTCTTTTAACCCCTTCCCCAACTAAGCCCATTTTATTCCATCACATATCTCTCATTTCCACAAATTTTGTCACTTCCTCCAATTCCAACGATATTTTTCAGTGGAAAGTTCCGAGATTTTTGGCAATCCCCCCCCCCCCCGTGTTATCTCTTGACAATGACGCGACAGTCTTTGACGCAACAAATTTACGTGTCATTGGGGACGCTACATTTTTTCCATTGATAAATTTACTTCTACGTCCTTTGATGTACGTCGCCGGCAAAATTGGTTTGCAATTCGGTAATTATTACCCCGTTGACGCCATCTGATGAACAACTTGTCGTACGCCAAAGTATGTTTTTTTCCCAAACAGACGTGGAAGATTCGTGAAACTTTTGCTTACGCCAACCTTGCGGACGTCAAACATCCTCCTAATTTAAACACCTATTTCAAAGGCCATGGTGTCGCCAAGTGATTGCTCGTTGCTACACTAGGGCTCGACCTAATAATGTCCAACAATACTTACACGCTTTGTACTTTTTCACCAAATCGGCATGCGATTGGTTCCAAATGGGTCTTTAAGATTAAAAGGCTGGCAGATGGATCAGTCGACCATTAAAAGGCATGTCTCATCGCAAAGGGGTGTAAGGGTGCTTATAGATAGAAAACGTTGACTACAACGAGAATTTTTTCCTGTCGGGTTGTTTGATTCCATCCATACGATTTTTTCCATTGCCGCTCTTCATGATTAGAAGTTACAACAACTCAACGTCAAGAATGCTTTTCTTCGCAGCAGTCCTGCCGAAGATACTTTTTTGGAAAAACCACCTTGTTACGCTGTCTCTAGTATTGAAACCCTTCTCTTTCATTTAGATAAGTCTATTTATGGTCCTAAATAGGCACTTAGAGTTTGGCATCAAACTCTTGTCGCAACAATAATTAAATAAGGTATTAGGGAAATCAGTGTAGATCTTGGAAATTATATTAGAGGTATAGGGGACTAGTTAATCATCAATATTATTTATCTAGATGATTTCATTTTTGCAATTCATATTAAGTCCTCCATTCATCAAGTCAAAGACATTCTCTCTTCATATTGGCCTAAGACCAATTTAGGTTGTTGAAATATGTGATTTTGTTATATTTTCTAGGTCTGTTTAGGAAGAAAAAAAGTTTTTGAACAAAGCCTAGATAGAAAAGCTCTACACTCTCTCTCTACTAGTCCTACATTTGTCGTAGTCAATGAAAACTAGAGAGCAAAAGAGATAGATCCATGGTTGACTAATCAATTAGATAAGACAGTGACTGGTTAAGGTAGGCTATACCAAAAGGATAACCAAACAAAGACGTTTGAACTTGGTCCCTATGGTTCGCCAAGTGTCCGGCCAACATATCCTATAGTGTAGTACTTATGTTGTGATATATAGGGATCGATAGCTATTTAAAGAAGTACTTGTAGACTAAACCGATTAACTAGATTCACAAGATATGTAACATACAAACATCATGATTTCGTATGTTCGCTAGTACCGCACTAAATAAATGAATCAGACCTTTTTCTGGACGGTGAACATCAAAAGCAGGTCTGCATCGGATGGCTATTATTAAAGCGAACATCGCAGTATGACCGCCTTGGCAGTTTATCGACATTCTGTCACCAAATGACACATGGCAAAATGTCATTGAGAAGCGGAATCCCCAAAGAGCTATAGGACCAGTTTAGATGAGACAGCTGTCCTCTCCATGCCTACGCCTTCCATAGTGCGTATTGAAGGTACAACGAGACTAGTACCATATTATACGACACATTCTTGTGATAGGTGTTGTACATTATTATAGGGTTTAGAGGGAGGTTTAGGACTTAGCTATTTTAGTAGGTAGCCGCCGCTCTTCTATATAGCTTGTGTACAAATAGGCATTTTTGCCTTTTAATTACTTACCATCTTGTAGGGCTTTTTTGAGGAGTCTTTTTGCTATGGACTCAAGATGTCCATACTACAAAGGGGTTAAGTCAGCCAGAGTCTTTGCTTGCCAGGGTGGGAGTAGTTCCAAGAGAAAGTGAGCCATTGAAAATTCACTAGATGCTTCTTAAGCAAAAGGGAATTTTGCAGTCAATGGAGACCACAGAATTAGGGTGCCCATTTTCAATGGTACAAGATTCATCTATTTGGAAACAATGATGATAGGAGAATTGTGTGAGAAACAGAATCGGGGAATAGTGAGCGGACAAGGGAAGTGTTTGTTGAAATTTGAGTTTAATAAAGTATTTTCTAGATCAGAGTATAGGAAAATATATGGTCTCATTTTGGTAGTCAAGCTCTACCTTCCTTTTCTCTAGTCCTCATACTTGTTGTAGTCATTGAAAAACGGATGAGAGAGAGATAGAGCCATGGCTTCCTATGTAGATAGAAAGAGATAGGGAAATCATCTCTTAGCAAAATGTTGACGGACCAAGGATTTGATCTTGGTCCATACAATCTGCCTTATTAGCCGGCCAGCTTATCCTATAGTCTACCAGCTGGTGCTAGCCTGTATATAGTTTGATAGCTATGTAATGTTGTGGTCTCCATTGACCCACAAAATAGACAGTCTATGTAAAACCTCTCGGATAATTTATACCCCTTCTTCTTTCCCAATGTATAAGTGTCACCCTAGCACACAAGTATTTTGACCACCCTCACCCCTGATAGGAGCTAACTCCTTTGAGCCGAACGCAAAAAAAATCATTGAAAAAATCATTGAATTTGCTCCCTTGAGCTTTTTTTATGGTAGGTCAAAGATGACCTTTTTAGTAACAAGTTTTTTTAGAGAGAGGTACCGAAATTTGACTAAGTCCTATTCTGCCAATTCAGTGCTACCTACTACTAAACCCTACTCTAATAGGAACAATACTATTAAACCCTACTATGAACATTGTATAGTAAAAGAAGGTACAGTGGCCGATGTACTTATTTGTACGGCCATTGTACGACATGGCCCTCAAGTTGACGCCTGTCAAATCAAGAACAATGGTTCTGTTGTCCATAGTCATTTCCAGCCATGGATTTACCCTTGGAAGCACCACAAACTACCCCAAAAACAACCTACTTTGTATCCGCTCAGAATTCTACAGAATTAACAAAAAAAGATGAAACTACATAATCTGATATTTTATAGGTCACTTAGTTTTCCCATGTATTTTCATATAAAAATACTAAACAGAATTATCACACCATCCAGTCAAAGTTGCAGAAAAACAGTTTGCCTGAACTTTGATAAATCAGACCAGCTTCACAATGAAGTTAAACACTTACCAGGCACAAACTAGGTCTGAAATTATGTGATAATATTAACAATACAAGGAGGAATACACATGCAAAATTTCAGATAGTTATGCCCATAGAACTGAGAGAAATCCTTAGATGAAATTACCAAAAATGACCAAAAACAGATTTGGTACAGAAAGGTCCTAAGTCCAAAAATGACTAAGGGTACTTTCACATGTAACCGAAACTTAATCTTGTAACTTTTTTTTTTAGCGAAGATTCTCCGTACAATTTTCAGAGCATTCGGATGTAAACGTAAATAACTTGTAACTTTAAAAAGTGACTTACGTAGACGTGTACGAAACAGTGTGACAGATGAAGTCGTACACAAAATGAGGGAAACTTCCACTCGGCTTCAATTTGAGGCGTCTCTCCTCACCCTGTACAGTTTTTGTGCCTTCATAATCTCGGTACGCCACATTGTCGACGTGGAGGCTGCCATATCGAGTACGCCACAGAACGCCCTTCTCTTCTCTGCCATATCCTGTCTTTATACTTTCCACCATCCACTTTCCCCATTCTTGCAAAAACGGATTCAAAGCACATCAACATAAGGACGACAAACATTAATTTACGGTCTTCTATACAGCTATGTATGTTCCATTTTGCATGTGATATTGGCAAATGTTGTTGGATAACAGAAACAAAATAATGCAACGAGAGTTCAAACACATATTATGCCTCAAAAACCAACGATTTAACATGAAATAAACAAGAAAACACAATTTTTTTCCGTAATTTTCTGCTCATTTTTACTGTGGAGCTTTTCACAATCTGAATTGTTATGTTAATTTCAGTTTACGCGGTGTAGTTTTTCTCTCGCTAAAACATTTCTACTGCTTACAATCTGAACTATTTTCTAATTTTCAGTTTAGTACACAGTTTGACAGTATATCATGGCTGTTTTGGGCTCATTATAACTGTTTGCACAGCTTACAATCTGAACTGTATATTTATTTTTCTCAGATCAGGACACAGTTTTAACACTATTACACGGTTGGGTTCAGTTTGAACAGCTTACAACAGCTTACAGTCTGAATTGTATACTTGTATTCCATTTCTCAGTTTAGTACACAGTTTGATAGTATTTTATGGTTGTTTTCGGCTCATTATAGCTGTCTGAACAGTTTACAATCTGGACTGTAATCCTTTTTTCAGTATTCCTCCATTCAGTTCAGTACACAGCTTTGACACTATTGCATGGTTGTTTTCGACTCATTATAACTGTTTGAACGACTTACAATCTGAACTAATTTCCTATTTACAGTTTAGTACACAGTTTGACAGTATATCATGGTTGTTTTCGGCTCATAGTAATTGTTGGCACAACTTACAATCTGAACTCCATTCTAAACAAGAACTAAACATTATACTCTTCTATTTGATATATTGACATTAAATGTTGTTTAAAAAAGAAATTAAGTTGAAATCGACAGGTTGTTGTTTTTATTTTAGGCTGCATTTATAGACAAAAGTGGAATTCATGGTATTTAGGTAAACGAGATGATTCATACATGAAAGTCATCTCAACTTCCACATTTACGCAATTGAAAGTAACATAGATTAATTAAAAAGGTGGAATTGGAATATATCTTAGAAACATGCCTACTCAATATTAGACACAATGTATGGATTTTAATATAAAAAGTGGCCATTTTTTTACAAGGCGGATCAGGAACAGAAGAAAAACAATATTTGGTGATGATAATTAAAAATTTGTCAATGCTCTTGTTAACGACCATCCAAATTGTCATGAAAACGTTCTTTTCGTCCATATTTGACGACCGACAAATTCAACAAATAACTCAACGGCATAACGAAATTGGTGGCCAACATTACAAGTAGGACTCTCCATCGACAAAGAATTGCCCAACCTCAATCAAATGGTTTGTATTATATTGAACGAAGGTCGACACATTGGGCAAATGAGGAGTTGCAACGTTATAGCAATGAACGATTGCGTCAACTTTTCCGCCTTAAAAGAGATACTCTAAATTTCTAGGTTAGTGAACTACATAATGAACAAAGTTTACGAAGCATTAGTTTTTTAGTATTCTTTCGGTGGTTGCAACAATGGATGACATCACTTGATTTACAATTTGGTCGAGTGTATTTTCGACCGATCTAAGAAGCTCTCGATGTAATTCATTTTGGTCTCTGTTTGTTTTCTTTAACATTTGTCCAAGCTCTTTCACCAAATGTGAAGTGCCTTCTTCCTGAGTCTTACGCCCGTCTGGTTTGAGTTTTTTGGTGGTTGTGAATTTATCGCTTTCGACAGGGATTGTGGCCCGGTAACTATTTCTTCATTCTTGTTGTCTCTTTCTCCGTTTTTGTCATTACTGTCTCCTTGATCTTTTTCTTTGCCGCAGTTTTTTGGAAAAGTTGTGCTCCCACCTGTTTGTCCTCCACCTCTAGTAGCACTCCATCCATTTGGGTTTCCTTCTAGAATGACTAAATCGTCTTCCTCCTCCAAAGGCCGTCATGACTTTGGTGGTTTATCAGCTGTGTCTCGGGTCAATTTGGGATTCACGGCAACTCTCTTTTGTAACTATAAATCCATTTTATCGTACAATGATTTTGGGAAAGTGCTCGGGAGCCCATTATTTGTTCTTTCTCTTCCTTTCATGCCGAAATAAGATTTGGCACCACTCTCACCTCCATAATCTTTTATCTTATTGAAATCATTTGTAAGGTTGTTCCACTTCTTTTCACAATTGCTCTAGTTCCTATTGACACCCATCTCTTTCATTCCCTTTACGATTTCCTCCCATTTTTCAACTCTATTTCTGAATTTTGCTTTTTTACTTATCTCAAGACTTCGCATAAACTCCTGCAACTTCACTTCATTTAGGCACTCTATTTCGAACATGTCCCATTTTTCGCTTCTATTCTTAAGTTTTTGTATGTTATTTACCTCAACACCTCCACAGTTTCCCATCAGGTCATTGAAATTTGTGGGACTTGTTACATTATGCGGTGGCGGAGATTGTGTAGTGAATAGACGACTCCGGCTAGCAGGGCTCGTTACGCTTTTTGGTTGGGGACTTTGGGATACAACCACAGGACTAGAAGTAATAGGAGGAAATGTGCGTAGACCTTGTCGACTACGAATTAAAAGCTCCTCTATGTTCTGCGCGTTCGGAACGCATGGATCCCGCATCACGTTCTCGGACATGTTATCTACGAATTGAGTTTAAAATATGCAACAAATTAATGAAATCTGCCCCTTAACAGTCTGTCTGTTAACAGTGTGCATCTTAATATTGTGCATGCCATCCCGTTAACTGTGTTAACTGTATGCCTGTCACTGTATGCCTGTCTGCCTGTTAACTGTATGCCTATCACTGTATGCCTGTGTTAACTGTATGCCTATCACTGTATGCCTGTCTACCTGTTAACTGTCTTGTTAACTGGATGTCTGTTAACAGTTGCCTGTCTGCTTGTTAACTGTTTGCATGTTAACAGTTTGCCTACCTACCTGTTAACTGTCTCACAACCTGCTTCTCAACCGCATGTCTGCCTCCCGGCCAAATACATACATAGACATCTGTCTATAAATATATATATATCTATAGATATGTATTTGTATGACTTTATATATATAAAAATATATAAAAACATATAAATATATAAAATATATAAAAATATAAAAAAATATAAATATATTTATATATATATAATTATATAATTATATATATAATTATATAATTATATATATAATTATATATATAATTTTACATAATTTATTATGTATAATTATATAGATAATACATATATATTTTATATATAATATATATATATACAATATATATATATATATATATGCAATATTATAAATTATATATTTATATATATGTTATATATATATGTTATATATATATGTATATATATATTACATATATATACATATATGTGTGTTTGCCAACTGCCTGCCAGCCTGCCTGCTAACTGCCAGACTACTGTGCCTGCCTGCCTCGCCTCGCCGTATATATAGATTTTCTGCCAGCCGCCTGCTTGCCTGTTAACTGTTGACTAACTGCTTCCCAACCTCCAGCCTGTTAACGGTTTGACTGTTTGCTTCCCAGTAGCTTGTTTGTCGCCTGTTAGCCAAATACATACATATACATCTCTATATATTTCTATAGATATGTATCTGTATGACTTTATATAAATAAATACTTATAAATAAAATATATATATATATATATATTATATATATCTATATGTAATGTAAATATATATATATTATTATAAATATATATATAAATATATGTATATATATATAATTTTTACATATATAATATTTATGTATATACATATATATTATAAATATATATACATTGTATATATATACACATATATATAGATCTCTATATATAGATATACATCTCTCTCTATATATATGCATCTAAATATGTATATAGTTATCTTTGTATATATATATGTACATACACATACATATGCAGAAATACACATGTTATATAAACAAGTTCTGAATCAGAAACGCCAAAAAGCTACTACAAAACAAAGAAATCACTAAAATCACACAAGATTTGGAAAAAATTGAAAACCCTCAGCACCTTAAAAGAGGATAAGGACTTATAAACTTGCAACGAAGACGTAAAAACTTTAAGCCTAAAAGTCTGAAACCCCTTAAAAAAAAAATACAAACTTGAAAAACGAAGAACTAGCAATCGTACAAAGTGTGAGTAAAATTATATATGTCGAAAAAGTCATACTCTAATGGCACACTTACCATTACACAGATGCTTTTCTGTCTCAAAAAAAAGTAACTCGAGCGATTGCCAACAGCTGACATAGAGGCAAAGGCAAAAAAACAAAGATAATTCTTAAAATTTTACAATTATTCCTCTTCTTAAGATTCGTTATTTTTTTTTGTTTGCATGTTTATCATCCATGCAAAACGAGGAAAGCAAGTAATCCACAATGGCTGGAATAAAGACAAAAAAACTCAAAAAGAGTTGAAAAGTGACACGAGAGATGAGAAAGTGGAGAGGAGTACGAAGGGTGACGACAGACTGGACACACTAAAGAGAGGGGATAGAGAGGAGATGATGGAATTGGAACGAAGTAAATTAAACACACCGAGATGGAAAATATAAAGAACCTACAAAAATTAAGAATATGACATTTGCTTTTTATGATGAAGAAACCCTAAAAAACCTTTCGCTGTCGCACAGAAATGCGGTTTCGTTTTTCATCCTCTCTCTTGCCCAATGTGTTTCCTACGCAGTATGTGTGAAGACACGTAAGTTTGAGAGAGAGGGCTTGCGACAAAAGAAGTTGAGGAAGGGTATGAGGGGGAAGGAAGGAAGCGCCTTCAAAGAAATATATTTTCCGAAATGGCGTCCGTTGGTCGAGACCCCTCCACGGCCCCTGCACGGAAATCAGCGCACGGAAAACAGTACGCACAGCTGGAAACTTGCAATGCAGGTTTTTTTTTGGTACTCTGCGAACAAAACCTCAAAAAAGTTCCGACACGTGCGACATGATCTGCCTATTCGCTCACCTTTTTTGACTATATTTAAAATCACTTCGCTCACCTTTTTTGACTATATTTAAAATCACTTCGCTCACCTTTTTTGACTATATTTAAAATCACCCCGCGAGGTGATTTGATGGAAAGTTTGAACATGTGATGGAAGGACGCGAAAATGGGTCGAGATGCGCTAAACGAAAAATTACATCGCGCTAGACGACATACTACTTTACGTTTAAAGTTTCATGGTAATGTAACTTGTACGGTGATAATTTCAATTTTTTGGTAAGGCTGCGGATTTTCTTGTTTTTTTCTAAGTTATGATGGAAAACGACACAAAATAGCTGTAACTTTAGCACATGCCAAAGTACCCTAAGTCCTACAAGTATACACTACACCGCGAATTGTAATTAGAGTAAATTACTCTAATTCGGTCGCTCAAAATTTCGACACTATCACATCAAATAGAGTAATCGATTCTAATTTTTTAATTATTATAATTTAGGTGAGGTTTAATTAGCATAAAAAATTATAATATAGGTTATTGTTAAATAGTGTGGAGTATGGACGTCGTCTGACTGTGCATAATTGTGCTTTTATAAGTAAAAAGGTACAAATAGTGATTTAATAAAATCGCGCTCGCACGTGAAATCGCACTAAACAAAAAAATCAATCACATCGAAAAAAAGTTGTTCTTACAACTCTTGTCCGTCGACAACATCGTCGTCAGTGTGAATATTAACTGACATTCAATGCGACAAATAGTACAAGCGTCACAATGACGTCAATACTATACGGACTGACAGATTTTGTACATCTACGTAATTTAGTGTTCACAATTTTCGCGCACATAATTGTCGCCGACATAACCCAACATACAATACTTAAATAAATTAGAGTAAACTTCATAGTTGAAAAAGTTCTATGACATAAATTAGCGTGTATTACTCTAATTATATTTTTTGGTTTTTTTACTCTAATTTTTTCATTTCTCTAATTACGATTTGCGATGTATAGGTCACTTTTGAATGTATGGAGGTATACAAGCTGTACGTTATCTATCACCAACCTCAGTTATTATGAGTATACCTGAATAATTCGAGGTATGTCAGAATGAATGAATCTACACTAATAAACTAATTAACAAAAAGACAAAACTCGATTTTATAAAATATTTACACGGACAACAAAATCGTATGCTGAGTCATTGCGTGTAAGTCAACAAGACTCCAATAATCTCGTCAAATAATCCGAGCCTTCCAACAGTAGATATCTTGTGATTGACACGATTTCGCGTTCCTACTAATTGAAAAAATAACAGCGACCTTTGTCCGCCGTCCGTAGATCTTATTCGGCACTCTCTATGTCACTCCACGTGGTCACAAAAATCCGAAGTCGTCGAATATCCCACGACGTCGCGAAGGGAATTCACGTCCACTTGTCAATATAATAATGGTATAACCAAAATCATTTCCGTACCGCGGTTTCGTTTTTTGCAATAAATGCGGCTAGTCACAAATAAACTACACGTCAATTGTCATAAACGTCGCCTGTCGCATATAAAGTACATTTGTCCAAATTAAATGCTCCGTACTGGCGACGTACATTTCTTGTATTTCACGTCAGATCGCGTCGCAATCTGCCGTCCATTCCTTAACGCATTGTGCGCCACTCAATTACTCCCTCACGTCCTTTTACTTTTACTCGTACATTTACTCCCCCAATCCGCAAATCCATTCGAGCCACCACATTACTTTCGATAATATTACGCACGCGAAACGTCGCGTGCGCACAAAATATTGTGTGCACACAAAATGTCGCGTACCATGAAAGCAACTTTTCAAAACAACACTCCCTAGAAAATTTAGTTTCGTGTACGCGGAATAAAATATGCAGCATGTCAAATGTAACTATACGTTTCTGAACCTCCAAATTTACTCTTTTTTTTTTCGTTCCAACATCACCACGGCTTTTGTTGACGTCACCGCTGTTTCAGCTCCGTGTTACCATGTCTTCCAAAATCCATCCTTTCTAAACACACCATTGCTTCCGCTTCCTTTTTCTAGGTTTCCAAAAATAAAAACTTTCCTTTTCAACCAATTTTAAAATTCAAAATGCTAAATCCGATATTCCACAAATAAAAAAAATACTGAATGTCAAAGATAACCACCTCTATAAAATTACTTTTCACGTGGTTTTCTTTTGGCCACTTTTTTCACATGTTTTCTTCCACGGTTGATTCTTTGAATTCTACTTCTATTGTTCGTTTTCTTAATGAATTTTGGGATTCTCACAATTTTTGCATATTTATTTTCTTATCCAATATTATAAACTTCCTCTCTTACTCCACCTTTTGAATACTTTCTCTCTCCTTCTCTAAGAGCTTTGATCTCCTCGTGCAAATTAATTTATGTTTCCAATTCTAAGTGACCTTCACTTCCTCCGACAATTCTCACTTCAATAACCTATTTTTTTTTAAATCTTTAACACTCACTAATCTCTCGCCAAGAAAATTGATAGAAACCATATCCTTTTCTGTCACCACTTTCTCCACTCCATATTCAGTGACAGCAAATATTTCTCTTCGTTCCTCATTTTCAATATTTTGCAAAACAACAGTCGGCAAGTATACAAATTCATCTTGTTCTGTTTTGGATTCGGATCTCGGCCACCAATAGGGCTTTGCCATTTTTGCAAGAAACTTGGTCGCGACATGGCAAAGTACACCAAGCTGACCAAGCTGAGGCTCAAGGAGAACAAATCTAGTGGACCATCTAGAAAGAAGAAAGCACTTGTAACCAAACAGGTGAAAGGGGAGTTTATAGAGAAGGAGATCTTGGACGAAGAGGATGAGGAGCTTCTTCTCAACAAAAAATTGGAGGAGAATGAGATCCCAAGGAGGCAAAAATGTGCAATCGGAGTTGTCCGAGAATCTTCAAAGGAAGGTTGGATCATTGAATCTTCGAAGGAAGGTTGGATCATTGACCCAGGTGCCTCAATGGATATATGTTGTGAGAAGCAATTATTTCCTAAGGTAAGAAAGATTCCCATTGTAGAGATTGAATATGGGGATGAGAGAGTTATAACAACAGATCTAGTGGGATCGATAGATCTAAAGGTACTAGTTGAGGGTCAGACATCCATAGATACATTCTGAGTTGTCCTCGATATACCTCAAGTAAGTAAGAGTCTCATATTTTTATTCTGTCTTGGATGACAAAGATTTTGAGACTTACACTAGAAAAGGAAATTTCACTGCAATGTATGATGATGAGATCTATTTCACTGCTGACAAAGGTAGTCAAGGAATGTTTAAACTTGACTTGAGCAATGAAAAGTATAATGATTATTATATTGCGGTTGGGGCATGTGCATTTGGATAGATTGAGAAAAATGAAAAGTCCGGTGTAGTGGAAGGGATTCACTTTGAAGATAATGAAGTGAAGGATAATTGTAGTGTCAAGGTACAAGGTAAGGCTCACAGATTACCCTTCCCTAAATATGCCACATAAAGAGAGGAAATGGTGCTAGATCTTATACACACTGATATCCGGGGACCGACTAAATTTCCTTCGGTAGGAGAATAAAGATATATGCTTATTATAACTGATGACTGGTCCAAATATTTTATAGTAAAATTTCTCAAAAATTAGTTTGAAGCACCACTTTATTTTAAAGACTATAAAGCAAAGAGTGAGAAGTTGCATGGAGCCCCTATTAAAAGAATTCGAACTGATAATGAGGGGGAGTACACATCTAATTAGTTTGAGGATTTCTTGAGAGATGAGGGAGTACAACATCAAAAAATTATCCCCAATAATCTAGAGAAAAACAATGTAGCTGAAAGATTAAATAGAACTCTAGAAGATAGTGCCCAATGGTACTTATATATAAGAAAAACAAGAAAACGCTTCTAGGCCGAATCTATTAACTGTGCAAATTAAATCTAGAATAGAGTTTTTACAACAACTATAAAAGGAAAATCACCTTATGAGAGATGGATTGGGAGGAAGCCGGATGTATCACATCTAAAAGCATTTGGGAGTTAAGGGTATAGTTTGATTTCTGACCGAAAGGATTTGAAACTAGATTTTAAGGGAAAGCTAGGATATCTAGTGGAATATGATGAAGATGTGAAGGGATACCGATTCTATGACCTCGGGAGGAAGGATATTTTAATGGTTAAGCACCTTATTTTCATGGATGAAGGAAAGTCGATAGATCCCTTCAAATATTATAAGACAATCAGAATTAGATTTGACTCAAAGAGTGGGGAAGAGTCAGAATTTTGTGAAAGGAGTGTCAATCAACAAATTATTGCAGATTCAAATGAAGCTTAGACCAAAGAGGACACTCGGATGAATTTGCAAGCTTAGACAAGAAATGGTACTTCATTTTCGGTGCGGTTTATATGGTTTAGTACAATATGGTATGGAAACAGGACATTGATACCCTACGAAATAACAAATTTCAAATGATAAAACAAATAGGTTAATTGCAGTCCAACGACGTTATGTAAACAAATCCGTTCCATGTGGTACAAAAAAAATGTACGAGATTGCACATACGACATATACCCACTTAGGTGTCCCACCCAATCCCTGTACTGTATTCTTTTTATGTCCGTACCATTTTAATGCCGGTAGAACCATTCAGCGGTCAGTGGTTGGAAAAAAAAGAATTCTGATTGGGTTGGCGATGTGGCCGGTTTCTATTTTATAACTGTGGACAAAACCGATTTTGTCACGTAGCCGTCCGCCTCAAAATCAAAAGTAGACGGGCAACACGGTGCACCAGCACGTCACAACCGTGTCTCACAAAATTCCAAGCACAGAATTGAAGTGTTAACAGTACACCGTGAATCGCTATTACAGTTAATAAATAGTTCGTGAAGATAAACAATTAGTGTTATTAACTCCATTTTGGGTTCAAGGGCTTAACGCCAACAAAAATTAACATTAATTAAACACCCAACACTAATCTAGATACACATCCCATATCCTAGCCACTATACTCTGTGTTCACATATACAACGCTTCAACATGAGAGATCATGTTCTCTTTGTCTTCCCTAGAGCTAAATGGTTGGGAATAAAATTTGCGTAGGCTTTTCAGTGGCGACACACTCAATTTCCCGTGTTAATGCCTTTATTAGCCACTCACTTTGTACATCTGTAAAAAATAATGACCATTTTTAGTACAGGCTCACACTTTTCTTACATTACATTATTTTAAAACAGTCAAAATTAGAGTAATTAACGCTAATTAAAAAAAGCCTAAATTAACATAAAAAAAAGTAGAGTTATTAATTTTATTTGAGGTCTAGGATCAAAATTTGGGCGGCGTCGAATTAGCGTTATTAACGCTAATAGCGATTCACTTTGTAGTGTTCATTTCAAGAAAATCTCTTATCACGATAAACTTCATATTCAACGTTATCGAATATCAAACGGTCAAAGAGCTTGTTATAGCACTTCGGACCCAACAAAAATTATAGCGATATCTTTTGGTGGAAGGTGGGGTTCCGCGCATATTCATTACGGAAATTGACCGTAAGGAAAGCATTATGGACCCAAGCTCCCCTCCCCACAGTCGTGGAGGATGGGGTGGGTGTCAAAAAATTTCAACAAAATAACCTTCGAAAGTATCGCAATAGTTGTCTACTTGATAACTTTTTGCGATGTAACCTTATTTCTTCGCGATATAGTGAACAATGTATCGAATATTAGTAGGTCAAAAGAGGGACATTGATCATCTACAAAAAACTCTCGATACACAATACAAGTTTACAATAATAGTTTACAAGAAAACTAGTTTCGTTTCAAACATAAATAGTTTCAGTAGTAAAATACATTGCAATATGATGCACATTGTAAAATTTGAGTCTTCGGTGTGCACAAAGCGAGAGCGAATATGACGCGACATGTAGTTGAACTAAAACAAAGGGGTGTGCCTATATAACTTTTTTTTTGAAGTGGTACTATGTATTTTAGGGAAGATTCTCCGTAACACCTCCCAAATTGTTCGTATATGCAAAGATGAAAGCCTCACTTTGAAATATGATGGTCATAGAGGCGGGTGATAATACTGACAACAGTAGAGGACTACAAAACTCGCGGCAACAAAATTAGCGATGATGGTAGACGTTTAGTTATTTGTGATATTGTAGATGTTTACTTTTTTGTGGCTTGTAGCGTCATGCTCACTTGTGACAGCGTCGACATCATTAATTCCAAACTTTTCCCTTAAGGATTCTTGATTATGTTATTTCGTCATTTTCTCACATGATTTCCTATCAAACTAAGCCCAAAAGTTGTCAAAAGAAATATCCTTTAAAACCAATATTGTCGTGTTTCATTGCAAGAAGTGTGAGATGAGTGCGTTATTGGGAGAGGAAGAGAGAGAGGCAAGGTGTAAAATTTTCGACACCCCTGCAATGTCTGTCCATTCTCCGCATGGTCCGGACATATCATACTTCTCCGTACACACGTGTGACACGCAAGAAAAAAAAGGAAAGAAAATAGCCACTACTCTTGCTAAAATTTCAGTTTCGTGTGGCATGTGCATGGACTTTTTGGTTTTCATTGTTTGAGTGATAACTAAAATCACCTCGAGTAGTGATTTTAGTTTATTTTTTTTCGATAAAATAAAATTTTGTGCCTTTGGGTTGAAAAGATTAATACACTAAACTGAGTACATAAGACGTCAGAGCTTGAGTGCATTCGAAGTATCAAGATGACGTCCATTGTAATGGGGTTTTACACATTTGTCGTAGATTGAATTTTGGATGAAATCGAAAAAAAAAAAACGATATCGGAAAACATGAGCACATCCCCTTAACTACATAGTGTTGTGTTTGTGTCAAAAGCACACCTAAGTGACAATACATGTGACACATGTACGTTTAGTATGCAGTGTGTTTCGGAAGTTTCCTATCTCTAACTTTAAGGCGTTGACAAACGCGATTGTTTGGGGCCGATTAGGTTGTAGTCTTTTATCCCTCTCGGCACTCTTGTGTTTCGGTCATTTCTTAATTTCCCAACGAGCAATTATCGATTGTTGATACTATCGGTTATAGATCAAAAAGGGGACGGGCATGTATCACGATAACGAATGTATTGACATTGCCGATTTACTTACATACATGGTTTACAATACATTATTATACTACTATTCCTATCAAAAACTGTGTGCACTTTCGTCGCTAGAATTATCCCACATGCCCTTCGTAGCATAAAAGTATAATACCCCAACCAAAACTCGCACTACGCAGCACAGAAGTACAATCATTCCACAACAATTTCTTGGTGTCAATTTTAGCTGTCCAATTGACCTTATTTTTACTTAAATAAACGTAATAGTTTTTTGATATTCTACACCCTTGCAAAATTGTGAAGGAACATGGCCAATGAGAGCAAAATACGGATCTTGCTTGAGACAAATCTAACCACAATCGTGTCCCGTTTGAAGAAAGTATAAAAACTACATTGACCGCTTACAAACAAAGATGACGTGAGAAATCTCTACTTTCCATCTTATGCAAGATCCATTTTATAATATTAAATGAAACTTTGTGGGACACTTTTGCAATATTGTATTATGTTTTTCTCCATATTTTGGTGTTTATATTCTTCTGGTTTTTTTATTTTCACATTTAAAGTCTTTTTATGTCAGCATGGCTAGTATTATAACAATAACACATGGTCCTTCTCCAAAACATTTTATTGGTTATCTGTAAGAGGCACACTTTGGTCATTAAAAATTTGAGTAACAATGGGTTCAGATACACCATTGTTCAGTTAAGAATATGAAGCCATCAAGAACCATTGAAAAAGTGGAGCTGAAAAATAAACACATACTTCCAGATATTTCCAAGAACTATTCAGTCTTTTTCAATGCAATGTCCTACATGTTTTTGGTAGGCGTCGCACTCTCAGTCTCACCCCTTTCACACATTAAGGCGTTCACTTGTTCACTCATATTCTGTCCTCTAAATAAATTAGAAAACTAAAATACATTTTCCTTTGATGTGTAAATAAATGTTCCAAACTGGTCCCACCTTAAACAGGACCAAATTAAACACAGTATCACTAGAAGTATAACACTCCAATTCAAATAACCCATGAAAGGGGATGAGGACATCCCAAACAAAAACGTAAGGAAATCAAAATAATAAAAAAACCCAAACAGGAGAAGGCCAAAACAACCACCCACCACCCACAAGACAATTCAAATTTCTTTGTAATCCTTTACGGCAAAAACGTTTCTTGTTGGACTCTCAAAAGTGTTGGTCAAAACCTTTGCTCTTTTTCAAATCCTATCCCACATTCTAAGTCTCAAGCTTCCACCTGAAGCCCCAAACACACGGTGGCCGTAGAGAGGGAGAAATGGGGTCACGAGAAGTTGGTATCAAAGACGACGAGAGAGAGGAGGGACACGAGGAGGTGGCGGTTGTGGCAGCACTACAAAACAATGAGAGAAGAATCTCCATCGTCAGTCACACTGTTCTTTGCCAGAAAACGAACAATGCCATTCAAAAAATCGACTTCAAAGGATGGTTGGCATATATGAAATGGGTGAAAAGTATGGAGGTAGTAAACAATTTAGTGTTCTGAAGATTTTTTTTTTTAACATATAGCAATTGGCCGAGGTATGATGGTTGAGAGTGAGCGCAACTCACTACAGAAAACTGGAGAGGGTGGCGATGAAAAGTTGAGAGGGTGGGAAGAAGAAGTTGGCGATGGCAAAGTTGAAAAGGGATGTGGGAGAAGGTCATTGGGATTTTCATTGGACAGGGTGGCGCGATTTTAAACAAGGGAAAATGAAGGGGTATATTTTTTGTATATACGTAGATATACACCTTTTTTGTCTACATGACAAAGTTTTGAACAATAAATACCGACATCTTCTTTTGACCCTTGCTACATATTTTAGCATATAAACTTCTTCAAATCATGTAATTATCATTTGAAGAATGGTTTATTAAAATAGGAGTGACGGAATCTTGTATTTGGGGGAAAATTTCATAATACACAAACTAAGCTAATACTCCAACAAATACACATCTATTTTTCCAAATGCATTTTGTTGGTTTAACAGTACATCACGTTTATGCGTATTTGTAACAAAACTTGCTAAACTATTACCTAAACTTCAAGGCTTCTACAACTTTTTTGGCCATCAAAAATCAGAATTTCAACCAGCACTGAAGTTAATTTGTGAATTGCGTCTATTAAATTGCAGTCAAAACATAATCCTTGGTTGGCCCAAAAATGCCGTTTTACCCTCAATTTAAAAATTATAGACAATGGTTATAAAAAACCGCGTCAAACACCTTTGTTCACATTTTTAAGGAATCTTAGTTCCCATATTCGCCAGTTATTTTATAAGTATTTCAAATATTCAAATGATACTCTTATATTCATGAATAAATCCACGATTGGCCCAAAATTGACCTCTAAAATTAAAATAGAAAATTTTGAACGATGATTATGAAAATTGATTCAAACTATCTACATTTCGAAAGAATCGTAGGTCCTATATATTTGGCGTATTTGAATGATCCTTTAGTATTCAAATTAAAAATCAAAATATTCGCCACTATGAGGGGGAACTCTTCTATTTTTCAAGTTCAAAATCTTTGTCCGCGGTAAATGGGCAAAGAATCTGGACATAGATGAAAATACCTTAGAAACCATTTTCTATAGCCAGATAGTGATAAGAATCATATTTTTGATACAGTTAAAAGCTATGGAAATCCGTGACATGATCATCACCATACTAACTAGAAACTATCTTGAGTTTTAGGATTATTGAAGCATGTTAACAAGAACTTTTGAGCTTTGCCAAAAATACAAAGAAAAAAAAACGCAGGTGAATAGGTGCTTAGTAATGGGAAAATTTATTGAATTTATTATCAAATGTCAAAGTTCAGCTTATTGACTTGGGTTTGCAAATCCTACACTTTCACGCTTTGCATCATTAAAATCTTCTTGAGTAGAAGTTATTTTCTATTAGGAAGAAGCTACTACAAATATCTTATTGGTAAAGCAAGCATGAGAAAAGATAGAAGAATAAAAATTCGGCAATTCGTTGTTATTTCCTCCAAAAGACATTTTAGTGCGAGTCTTGTGAAAGGAGAACCTACATTCGCAAGTGAACTTGTTCGCTTGATTGCTGTATCCTTCATAGCATGCACATGTGGGTGACGCGTTGGTGACTTTGGAGCAGATACCGCCTCCCCCACAAGGCCCTCCTGGTTGGGTCGCATTGCAAAATGCTCCGCAACTGCGTTTACTTCGTTGTTTTATGGGTTTACACTTAGATGGAAGGTTTGAGCCAAAAAGGCAATTGGCTAATAACTCAACACACGTTGGGTGTGTATTGCTTCTAAAAATTGGCCCGGTGAAGTAGTTGTTTGAAATAGAACTGTAAATATGCTCCAACAATGTAAAAGAAAGAAACTTGGTAAGCCATAAAACTTTATAACACTTTTTAAAAAACGATAATAGTTTGATTGCACAAACTTTGATTCATGTACAACAAATTATAAAAAAGAGGCATACACTAAAACTCATTATTTGATTGACATATTTGTTATAAATAACATAACATCTCCACATGAAATACTCATATGACATTATGATAAATTAGTGAATACTGTATTTGGAATATAAATGAATGTTTGTCACTAATGATTTTGAAATTTCACCGACGTTTTTTGAATATGTCACTTGTCTTAAAATCAAAACTATACAACCTGCCGTATGGAAAACCTAAAACACCCTAAGACATCGACCATCTAAAAAAGGTTAAGAAAAAACAATGTAAGATATAACTTTGGTTATTATCTCCAAAAAAATCCTCCTAAATAGCTGAATTGTACAATGTGGCCCAATTGTTTTTGCAACAAATTAATAGCATTCTGTCCACACTGTTGATGGGTATAAATTATAAATTTAATGAACAGAAAAACAATCAATTGAGCCATTAAAAACAAAAGACACCAAGAATCGGAGAAGTGAAATGTTCTTCTCCAGTGTGAATTTTGTCACAAGTTCCCCCCACCCTCTTTTCTTCCCTCCGTTACAGTTCAACAAGTCCCAAAAAATTAAGGAGTACAAAATTGTTATTTTCAAAGCACAGCGACCTCTACTCCGACCCCCACCCTGACCCCTACTCTCACCCTTCTTCCTGTTGAAATACATGTAAAGCATTCTTTAGTTTTCTACACTGCTTTTGAATCCTACACGCTACGCTATTATAGTACTGTGGTTTAGCGTTGTGGTTCAACATTTTGTACTTGACTTAATGGATTTTAAGTACCTTTATTAGTGTTGATGATTTTGTAAAATTCCTTTTTGTATTTGATTCTTTTAGCATAACTAGTTGTACCTTCCTAAGTTACCTTTATATTAGATGTACCTTTTAGAGCCTTTTTGGCTAACATTTACTTTGTCTTACTATAAGACTCCCTTGTGTCTCGTGAAACATCATTCAATTGATAAAACACTCAAACGACAAACCTCTCCCTTGTTTTCTTTGTTTGTCGATACTCTCTCTTGTCTCTTCTATCTCGACCTTCTCTTCTATTTTGGCCTCTTTTGCTATTTTTTCAGGTTAACTCTTTTGGCCTTTCATAGCCACTTATTCAAGAGGTTAAAGGCCAACCCTTGTGTCTATCTCAAACTCCATTCCTAAAGTTCAGGGTGACAACTTCTATGACTGAAGTTTCAAGTTAAACATTTGTTTTCTTTTGAGAAGATTTGAGGCCACATTAATGGCACAATGACGATACCTGTCTTTCCTGCCAGCGATACCTGTCTTTCTTGCCGACGATACCTGTCTATCCTACCGCCACTGTGGTCTTCCACCAGCCACTCCGCCACTGTGTATTTCTTGCCGCCACTGTTTCACTTATGCTGCCGCCAAAACAGTTGTCGCTTTGTGGAAAGAAAAAGATTATGTTGCTCTTTCTTGTCTTGTCTTTTCTTTGGAAAGACAGATTGCGAATCACATTAGGGCGGCGACAACTTCCCGTGAAGCATGGCAAACTCTATGCAACGATTACGAAACTGACACGTGGCTGCATCGATAGGCGCTATGTCGCCAATTCAACAATGTTCAAAAATATCCAAAGGAATCTATACTTGACTTTATTAAACGAGTTGAATCGCTAGCCAGCCGCCTTAAGTGCATTTATAACAATGTCACGCATGAGGATTTGATAAGTAATATTTTGGGCGGCTTGCCATTTTTTTTTGACTCTTTCGCAATTATAGTTAGCACTAATGTCTCTACTGTTACGTTGCCTGATCTTACTAATTGTCTTTTGCATGGGGAAAATCGTGTAAATTTAAATAAGCTTGTCGTTTCTCTTGATGGGTCGGCGCTTATTTCCTCTTCCCCCTAAAAATCTTCTAATCTTGCAAGATATCTTACTTCCTCCAAATATTGCAAGGAGCGTGACCACGTCGCGGACGCGTGTTTTGCATTGGCTAAAAATTGTTTAAATAACGTACAGTTGGAGGACCGCGTACTTCCATCCACCAATCCAAATCTAAAGTCTTTTGCATATCCTCACATCTCCATAACGCTTGTTGGTCATGCGGCACACGCGACGGCCGCATTTAATTTCAGTACGGCCCTCCTCCACCGTGGTACCCTACTCTTAACTATTACTACCTTTCGCAAAATCCGTCGGTTTCCAATGTACATCTGGTCCTCCACTTCGCCAACCAAAACGTTTGATCCGCGCCACCTACAACTTACCTGTCATAGATGTACCTGTCTCACTTCCACTTATCGATTATGGGTATGTTTTGTACCTGTCTCGCTTTTTTTAATTCAAGTAATCTTTTTGATTGTTGAATAGATTATGGTGCATCTCACCATATATGTTGTCATTTTGCTATCATGACAAATGTTGTTACTCTTGAAGTTTCTTACCCATTTTTCTTAGTAACAACATGATACTTCAAATCTTGTTGAACAAGTGCATTTTAACTGTGTTTAATGTTGTTTTTGGAAAGCTTTAAGTCTCAGCAAAATTATAGGACGGCAGAAAAATAGATCTATATGGACACGCGTCGTCACCTGAATCATAGTGCAGGTTTTTTAATGGTACCGACAACGCAGCTGCGACACAGATGGAACAAGCGCAGCTGCAGTTATTTTTGATATGGTCTGTAACGGGCCAAACGCAACTGTGGATATTTTGGTACATGACAACGCAGTTGCTACGCAACAGGACAAACGCAGCTGCGGCTAACTTTTGTATGTGATAACGCAGCTGCTATGAAGCTGCGGATACTTGAATTTAATCAGAAATTAGACTGCGCTACTGCGGTTGATCTGAATCAAGTCAACAGACGAGATTCACTTAGCCAAGCGACGAGTATTTGATCAAATCACCTGTATAGGATTCTCATTCATATTGAGTGTATAGTGATAGATTAGTTCTTAGCGTAAGTAGGAGCACTTAGACCTTAGTGGCAGTTTAGTTTTTTTGGATGTATCGTTTTGGAACACTTGTATCGGCGGTACAGCACTATGTAGTAGGACAATTGAGTGAAGAGTATAAGACTTAGGATGTAGAACATTTTATGTATCCAGACTTCTAAGTAGTAAAACTGCAGACAGTTTTTGGAAAACGTTTTAGTATTATATCTTGAGTGTTGTCGGGTCAATTGTGCTATAACTTTGAGAGTTATCAGTGTTTATGCTACTCTATATTCTGATAGAGTTTTGTGAGGTTTGGATGCTTGTATAAGAATTAGTGAGAACTTAAGAACAGCTGTTTGGTAAGATTCTTGATAGCTTTTGAGAGTGTATCATGTCTACTTCTACTACTACTGCTGCTCCTCCACCTGCACCGGTGGTTGTAGAACAACAAGTTATGGGCCAGTCATCAAGAATTCCTATCTTTTTCGGGGATAAGTATGTTTACTGGGCGGATATGGTGGAAACACATTTTGAAAATGTTAATCTTTTGGATATATTGGATGGTTCGCTAGATGAATCTGATCCGTCATGGTCTAAGAAAAATACGCAAGCTCGTTTTATTCTGAAATTTTGTATAATTGAGGACTTAGCTATGTCTTGGATAAAGATGAAAAAACCAATTGATATATGGAAATCTCTTAAAGGTGATTATGAAAAGGCCAATGTCCAGGAAGAGCTTTTATTGGCTGGAAAAATTTGGGACTATAAGTACACTGGCGGTAAAATGGCTGAATATTCTAACAAATTTCATATCCTTATAGATGCACATGCTTGTGCAGGTGGGGTGTTTCCTCCTTTTCAAGAGGCCGTATTGCTCATGAGGGGTCTCCCTCGTAGTATGAAAGGAGCATCTGACATGCTCAAACAAAAAGATAAAGCTAGCTGGACTTTACAGTTAGCCATCAATATTTTACTAGAGGAGGAAGCTACATCTAATATTTTCAATGTTGAGCAAGTAGAGGTTTTTAATTCAGACTTTGAGAGAAAATGACAGTTTAATCAGGAATGGAATCAGTATAATCGGTTCAGACAGTTTAATCAAGGTGGAAATAGACAATCCAACAATGTATGCTTTTATTGTAGTGAGAGAGGTCATGGATACAAATTTTGTCCTAAACTTAAAAAAGCTAACGATACAGGTTTATACCGGCCGAGATGGCAACAAAGCAAGTTTTACAAAGGCTTCAAGTTTACTACACCTCGTGGAAATGCATTATTTTCGGCTTTTTCGTCTCTCCAAGATGAAACTTTGACGGTTTCTACAAAGGACGATACGGATCTATTCGCTATGGTTGCTGCAATGGAGGGCGCGAAGGACCTTAGATGGATAATGGATACAGGAGCGTCAGCCCACATGTGCTGGAACAAGGCCATCTTCAAAAATCTGAAAGCAATGCCGGAGAAAAATGTTTATTATGCTTGTGGAATGAGTGTCCAAACTCGTGATGTGGGTGATGTGTCTTTACTAGTTGATGTAGAAGGGAAAGCAATTTAAAAGACTCTTCACAATGTCTTATTTGTGCTTGACTTTAAGAAAAATCTGTTTTCTACGTCATTGGTAGAGAGCAAAGGCTTCGAGGTTAATTTGAAAAATGGTCGGCAAGTTGTTAGCAAAAATGGCAAGGTTGCGGTTACAGGTACTAGATATAGTTGCAAGATGTATCGCATGGACATGGCTAATACAAAGGAGAATGATGTTTTGTACTCCGGTGTTTTGCACTCAGATGAGTTGTGGCATAAAAGATTAGGCCATGTAAACTATGATAGTTTGAGGAAAATGGTCATTGCTCGAAAAATAGAGGGTGTATCAATCACAGATGGGCCGGTCAAAACTTGCAATGGTTGCGCTTTAGGCAAAATCCACAGATTGCCATTTCCTAAGGAGTCTGAGCATCGGTCAACGAAACTTTTAAAACAAATTCATTCGGATGTCTTTAGTCCGGCGAAGGTTCCTTCAGCCGTAGGGATGAAATATATGGTCACCTTCACTGAGGATTTCTCCAGGTTTACAAAAGTTTACTCTATGAAGGAGAAGAGTGAAGTGTTTGGTGACTTCAAACACTATAAAGCATGGGCTGAAAAACTTCATAATTTATCTATTTTGCAGCTCAGATCAGACAATGGTGGTGAATATACATCGAAAGAATTTGAAACCTTTTTACTCGAGGAAGGCATTAGTCATCTAGGGAGGACAGTTCTCGAATACAGAACGTGTAAAAATAGGCCGCATGGAAAAGACAAATAAAATCCACGATGAGCGAGCGTGTATGTGCGTACACGTCGCAAGGGCCATGTGCCTTCAGCCAGGGTGCCTGCGAATCTGCCGAAATTATCCCGTCACGCTCCCACCATCAAAGTTTGCCGCAGCCTTTTTGTCGCTGCGTTTTGAAATTTTGGGTAGTACATTTAATGCCCTCTGTACAAGTCATTAATTGCCTCCGACGGTACAGATATTTCCTCCGCAGGTACAGATATTGTGTACATAGTGCATTATAAGACTCTTTCTAGATTTTAAGCATCTAATATTAACCTACGTGTTACCAACCAGAATGAGTCACGCAAATAAAAAGTGGTTTAGGGTACGTCCCCATGTAAGCGATACTTTGAAAGAGTACTTTGGACTGTAGTGAAGTGTTCCGTACTACTTTGAAAAGCGTCCCTATGTGCAAAAATGAAATCGGAACTTTGAAATGTGACGGTTGTAGACGTAGGTTCAACTGATGCGACAGAAGGTGACTACAAAACTTCTGATGATTAGTGACGCCAACAAAATCAATGACAGTTGTAAACGTCTAGATTTTTGTGAAATTGTAGATGTTTAGGGTTTGGTGACATTGTGACCTCATGGTCACTTGGTACAACGTTGACATCACTGATTCAAGAACTTTTCACCATAGTTTCCCGATTTCGTTTTTTCTACATTTTACAGTCAACTTGCCGTTAAAAAAAAACCTAAAAATTGTCAAAAAAATATTTTTCAAAGATCTTTTATTTTATACTAATATTATCGTGTCTCATTCTAAAACGTGTGAGGTAAAGGCGATAGTGTGAGAGGGAGAGGGAAGAGGCGCCGACTTATGCAAAAGACCCATAAATGAAAGTGGAGGTTCGAGACCGATGCAAATTTTTTTCGTACATGCGCGTGACGGGCACAGGGAAAAATAGCGTATACTCTCTCGCGTCCAAAATTTTTATCACTCGTGTGGCGCGTGCGTGGATCGTGTTTCATTCGCTTTTTGGGTGGTACTTTAACTCAAAACACCCCCTTGAGGTGATTTTGGATGAAGTTTTTTGACGGGCTGGATTCTCTTGCCCGAGGGTCAAAAAGCGGAAAATGCTAAAATGCGTTGACAATAGGGCAAACATGCAGTACATTCAAAGTATAGAATTGAGGTTTAATGTACTTTGGTAAAATTGATTTTCACGTACGGCTGAAGTTTTTCTCAAAGCTCTATCAATTTTAGGGCAAAACGATAGAGAAAAGTCGATACTTTAAAACATGGGGACGACCCCTTACAAAGATATGGTTTACAATGTAGTATTGTGTTATATTTTATGACGAATACAAAGATCATACTGTATAGTATGCATTGTCATGGCCCATTACTATGGGACGCGCCTTTCGTATCCCGGAAAGTATAGTACTCAGCCGTAATTTGGACTACGCAACACATAAGTGTACTTATTCCATGCTGATTTTAAAGTGTCAATCTTGAGTCCATTCAACTTTTTTTTGCTTCAAATAAATGGAATAATTTCAGTTTTTGCACCCCCGCAAAGTTCCAATGGAACATGGCCAATGAGATCAAAGCAAACCTTACCATAATCGTGTCCCACTTGACACCAATATGACAACAACATCTACCACTGCCAAGCAAAGTTGACGCCGAAAATCACTATTTTCCATCTGCCAAGTCAAGTAGATTCAAGTTGTTTTTGTTTACAATACTTTTTGTTATCGTCCTTATTCACCCTTGCCGCTTTTAGTGTTTCCCGTTGAAAATTCAATTTCGTCGTTTCATTTCTCACAAAATCATTTTATGCAAGATCCTTTTTAAAATAAAATAAGAGACTTTGTGGGACACTTTTGCACTATTGTTTTCTGTTTTTTTCCATATTTTGGTGTTTTTATTCTTCTAGTTTTGTTATTTTCACATTTTAAGACTTTTTATTTCAGCATGGCTAGTATTATAACAATAGCACATGGTCCTTCTCCAAAAAATGTTATTGGTTATCTGTAAAAGGCACACATTGGTCATAAAAAAATTGAGTAACAATAGGTACCAATACACCATTGTTCAGGTAAGAATACATTAGCGAGATATTTCATTCTAGATAAGGAAGCCATCAATAACCTTTGAAAAAGAGGAGCTGAAAAATAAAACACATTATTCCTGATATTCCGACAACTATTCAGTCTTTTACAATGTCAAGTCCTACATGTTTTTGGTAGGTGTTGCCCTCTTCTCACCCCTTTCACACGTTAAGGCGTTCACTTGTTCACTCATATTCTGTCCTCTACATAATTTAGAAAACTAAAATACATTATCCTTTGATGTGTAAATAAATGTTCCAAACTGGTCCCACCTTAAACAGAACCAAATTAAACACAGTACCACTAGAAGTATAACACTCCAATTCAAATATCCCATGTAAGGGGATGATGACATCCCAAACAAAAACGTAAGGAAATCAAAATAAACAAAAAAACCCAAAGGCCAAAACAACCACCCACCACCCACCACCCACAAGACAATTCGAATTTCTTTGTCATCCTCTACGGCAGCAAAGTTTCTTGCTGGACTCTCAAAAGCGTTGGTCAAAACCTTTTCTCTTTTTCAAATCGTATCCAACATTCTGCGTCTCAAACTTCCACCTGAAGCTCCAAACAGATGGTGGCCGTAGGGAGGGAGGAATGGGGTCACGAGAAGTTGGTATCAAAGACGACGAGAGAGAGGAGGGAGACGAGGTGGCGGCGGTTGTGGCAGCACTACAAAACAAAGAGAGAAGAAGCTCCATCGTCAGTCACACTGTTCTTTGCCAGAAAACGAACAATGCCATTCATAAAATCTACTTAAAAGGATGGTAGGCATATATGTAATGGGTGAAGAGTATGGAGGTAGTAAATAATTTAGTGTTCTGAAGAGTACTTTTTTTTTAACATATACCAATAGGCCGAGGTAGGATGGTTGAGAGTGAGCGCAACACACTAAAGAAAAGTGGAGAGGGAGGCCATGAAAAGTTGAGAGGGTGGGAAGAAGTTGGCGATGGCAAAGTTGAAAAGGGATGTGGGAGGAGGTCATTGGGTTTTCCATTGAGGAGTGGAGAGAGAGGTACAGAGAAGGTGGAGAGATTTTAAACAAGGGAAAATGAACGGGTATTTTTGCTGTATATACGTAGAATTACAGTTTTTTTTGTCTATAAAACAGAATTTTAAACAATGAATACCGACATCATCTTTTGACCCTTGCTACACATTTGTAACATATAAACTTCTTCAAATCATGTAATTTTCATTTGAAGAATGGTATATTAAAATAGGAGTGTCGGAAGGTTGTATTTGGTGGAAAATTTCATAACATATCGATTTAATGCCGAATACAAACAAAGTTATTACTCCAACAAATACACATCTTTTTTTCCAAATGCAAAAAAAAAATCGCTGGTACATTGGTGCTTAATAATGGGAAAATTTATCGAATTTATTATCAAATGTCAAAGTTCAGCTTATTGACTTTGGTTGGCAAATCCTACACTTTCACGCTTTATATCATTATAATCTTCTTAACTAGACGTTATTTTCATTTTGAAGATGCTACTATAAATATCTTATTGGTAAAGCAAGCACGAGAATAGAAGATAAAAAATTCGGCAATTCGTTGTTATTTCCTCTTAAAAGACATTTTAGTGTGAGTCTTGTGAAAGGGGAACCTACATTCGCAAGTGAACTTGTTGGCTTTGTTGCTGTATCCTTCATTGCATGCGCATGTGGGTGACGTCACGTTGGTGACTTTGGAGCAAATACCGCCTCCCCCACAAGGCCCTCCTGGTTGGGTCGCATTGCAAAATGCTCCGCAACTGCTTTTACTTCTTTGTTTTATGGGTTTACACGTAGATGGAAGGTTTGAGCCAAAAAGGCAATTGGCTAATAACTCAACACACGTTGGGTGTTGATTGACTCTAACAATTGGCCCGGTGAAGTAGTTGTTTGAAATAGAACTGTAAATATGCTCCAACAATGTAAAAGAAAGAAACTTAGTAAGCCATAAAACGTTATAACACTTTTGGAAAACGATAATAGTTTGAATGCACAAACTTTGATTCATGTACAACAATTTATAGAAAAGAGGCATACACTAAAATTCTCATATCACATAATCTGACTGACATATTTGTTATAAAAAGCATAGCATCTCCACATGAAATGCTCACATATGACATTATGATTGATTGATGAATATTGTATTTGGAAAAAACATGAAAGTTTGTCACTAATGATTTTGAAATTTTATCGAGGTTCTTTGAATATGTCACTTGTTTAAAATAAAAACTATATAATCTGTCATATGGAAAACCTCAAACACCCTAAAACATCGACCTTTTAAAAAAGGTTAAGAAAAAACAATGTAGGATATAACATTGGTTATTATCTCCAAAAAAACCCTCCTAAACTGCTGAATTGTACAATGTGGCCCAATTGTTTTTGCAACAAATTAATAGCGTTCTGTCCACATTGTTGATGGGTATAAATTATAAATTTAATAACCAGAAAATAAATATTCAGTAGAGCCATAAAAAACAAAAGACACCAAGAATCGGAGAAGTGAAATGTTCTTCTCCAGTGTGAATTTTGTCACAAGTTCCCCCCACCCTCTTTTCTTCCCTCCGTTACAGTTCAACAAGTCCCAAAAAATTAAGGAGTACAAAATTGTTATTTTCAAAGCACAGCGACCTCTACTCCGACCCCCACCCTGACCCCTACTCTCACCCTTCTTCCTGTTGAAATACATGTAAAGCATTCTTTAGTTTTCTACACTGCTTTTGAATCCTACACGCTACGCTATTATAGTACTGTGGTTTAGCGTTGTGGTTCAACATTTTGTACTTGACTTAATGGATTTTAAGTACCTTTATTAGTGTTGATGATTTTGTAAAATTCCTTTTTGTATTTGATTCTTTTAGCATAACTAGTTGTACCTTCCTAAGTTACCTTTATATTAGATGTACCTTTTAGAGCCTTTTTGGCTAACATTTACTTTGTCTTACTATAAGACTCCCTTGTGTCTCGTGAAACATCATTCAATTGATAAGACACTCAAACGAAAAACCTCTCCCTTGTTTTCTTTGTTTGTCGATACTCTCTCTTGTCTCTTCTATCTCGACCTTCTCTTCTATTTTGGCCTCTTTTGCTATTTTTTCATGTTAACTCTTTTGGCCTTTCATGGCCACTTATTCAAGAGGTTAAAGGCCAACCCTTTCGTCTATCTCAAACTCCATTCCTAAAGTTCAGGGTGACAACTTCTATGACTGAAGTTTCAAGTTAAACATTTGTTTTCTTTTGAGAAGATTTGAGGCCACATTAATGGCACAATGACGATACCTGTCTTTCCTGCCAGCGATACCTGTCCTTGCCGACGATACCTGTCTTTCTTGCCGACGATACCTGTCTATCCTACCGCCACTGTGGTCTTCCACCAGCCACTCCGCCACTGTGTATTTCTTGCCGCCACTGTTTACACTTATGCTGCCGCCAAAACAGTTGTCGCTTTGTGGAAAGAAAAAGATTATGTTGCTCTTTCTTGTCTTGTCTTTTCTTTGGAAGGACAGATTGCGAATCACATTAGGGCGGCGACAACTTCCCATGAAGCATGGCAAACTCTATGCAGCGATTACGAAACTGACACGTGGCTGCATCGATAGGCGCTATGCCGCCAATTCAACAATGTTCAAAAATATCCAAAGGAATCTATACTTGACTTTATTAAACGAGTTGAATCGCTAGCCAGCCGCCTTAAGTGCATTTATAACAATGTCACGCATGAGGATTTGATAACTAATATTTTGGGCGGCTTGCCATTTTTTTTTGACTCTTTCGCAATTATAGTTAGCACTAATGTCTCTACTGTTACGTTGCCTGATCTTACTAACTGTCTTTTGCATGGGGAAAATCGTGTAAATTTAAATAAGCTTGTCGTTTCTCTTGATGGGTCGGCGCTTATTTCCTCTTCCCCCTAAAAATCTTCTAATCTTGCAAGATATCTTACTTCCTCCAAATATTGCAAGGAGCGTGACCACGTGGCGGACGCGTGTTTTGCATTGGCTAAAAATCGTTTAAATAACGTACAGTTGGAGGACCGCGTACTTCCATCCACCAATCCAAATCTAAAGTCTTTTGCATATCCTCACGTCTCCACAACGCTTGTTGGTCATGCGGCACACGCGACGGCCGCATTTAATTTTTAGTACGGCCCTCCTCCACCGTGGTACCCTCCTCTTAATTATTACTACCTTTCGCAAAATCCGTCGGTTTCCAACGTACATCCGGTCCTCCACTTCGCCAACCAAAACGTTGGATCCACGCCACCTACAATTGTACCTGTCATAGATGTACCTGTCTCACTTCCACCTATCGATTATGGGTATGTTTTGTACCGTCTCGCTTTTTCTAATTCAAGTAATCTTTTTGATTGTTGAATAGATTATGGTGCATCTCACCATATATGTTGTCATTTTGCTATCATGACAAATGTTGTTACTCTTGAAGTTTCTTACCCATTTTTCTTAGCAACAACATGATACTTCAAATCTTGTTGGACAAGTGCATTTTAACCGTGTTTCACACGTTTTGCGTCCTATAATCTTAGACAAAGCTAAGTTTGTTCCTTACCACATAATTTTTTTTTTAGCTAATTCGGCTTTACGCCATGGGAGATTTTGCATCTTCACTGAATCCAACGTTCAATTTTTTTCTTCCACTCGAAATCTCATAAGTAGTGGCACTCCGTCGAGAAACCTCTATGTTTTAATTTTTTTTAATGATGTTGCACATGCTTATTTAGCTCATTCTCTTTGTTCTTCCACTTTTCTTACATGGCATCTTCGTTATGGTTTTTTAAATGGTGCCAAATGACTTGTACTTGGAATTGATCAATTGAATGAAAGCAAAATTGATGTTTATTATAATTGTGTCTTGGCAAGATGCCTCGCTTACCAATTCCTTCCTCTTTTTCTTGTTTTTTGGCTCTTTTTTATCTCATTCATAGTGATGTTTGCGGTCACATTCCCAGACAAGACTAGGTGGTGCCATATACTTTCTCACTTATTTCGATGAATTTTTATCGTTTTACATACATTTATTTTAAACTCCATAAGACCTAAAATATTCCTCGTTTTTTATGTTTCAAAACAATTGACGAAAGTCACTTGTCATCTCGCATCAAAACTATACAAACAAATAATGGGGGAGAATTTGTCTCCAATGTTTTTTTTAGTTTTTCCTATAGTATGGCATTGTTTATCATACATCTTCCCCTTACATTCCACAGCAGAATGGTGATGTTGAGTGCTTCAACCGCAACTCTCATTGATATGGCTCGCTCTCTCCTCCATTTTGCTTCCTTACCATCAAATATTTTGAGTTGAACCTTTACTAACATCAGCTTGTATACGTAATAGCTCCCCAACTTCGTCACTTTCTAACAAAACCCTTTTTGAGACATGGCATGGTCATAAACAGGATGTCTCTCACTTAAACATTTTTGGTTGTGAAGCCAAATATGAATTTTCTCCCTTTTCCAATGGAAATTTAGGTGCTTAGTGCCATGCGCGAATTTATATAGAATATTCCCCTAATGCAAAAACCTATCACATATGGTGTCCCACTTCACGTCGTATTGTCACCACTCGTGGCGTCACTTTTTATGAAACTCATCTCATACGTATGTTTGTTTCTAATTTTCCACATACCCATTTATTCAATTTATTCCCTCCATATAAAATTTTGTTACAACCTTGTCTACGCCCCCTTTAAAACCTTCCCCATCTACACCCTATTAATCTCTCAGATATCTCCCATTCCCTCAAGTGTTTCCACTTTTTCAGATTGTGTTACTTCCTCCAATTTCGGCAATTTGTCACATCTAATACAATCCGCAATTTCCGTCTGCCTCCCACCTGCCGTAAAGTCTGCAGCAAGTGACGCTTAGGTCCTTCACACGAAAAATTCACCTCCACAGTCTTTGGAAGTTTTGTTGCTGCCCAGATTAGTTCACCCTTCATTTACTATTTAGCCGTTGACGCCACCTGCCGAACAAATTGCCGTATGGCAGAGAATGCGTCATACTCAACCAACTTCGAAGATTTGAGAGAATCTTGACCACACCAACCTTGTCGCCGTCAAAGATCCTCCCACACTGATAGCCGCTTTAAAACACTAAGATGCCGACAAGTGGAGGGTCATGGCTACTCAAGAGAACGACGCATTAATGTGGAACAATACTTGGACGCTTTGTACTCTTCAGACAAATCGGCGTGTGATTGGAACTAAGAGAGTCTTTAAAATTAAACGGTTGGCAAATGGATCCGTAGACTATTACAAAACACGTCTTGTCGCTAAGGGCTACTTACAAACAGAAGGCTTTGACTACGACGAAACCTTTGCCCCTATTGCGAAGTTTGACTTCATCTGTACGATTTTGTCCCTTATTGCCCTTCATGATTGGGAGTTACAACAACTTGACATCAAAATTGCTTTTCTTCATGGCAGTCTTGAAAAGGATATTTTTATGCAACAACCACCTAGCTACGCAGTTTTTGGGAAGAAAACTCTTTTCTGTCATTTATTTAAGTATATATATAAGTTTATTTATAGTCTTACACAGGCGCAATAGTGTGGCATCAAACGCTTGTCGCTGCATTAATTAAGGAAGGTTTTAGGGAAATCAATGCATATCTTGGAATCTACATTAAGGGCACAGGTGACCAAGACATCAATATTATCATTTACGTTGATGATTTGATTCTCGAAGGTCCAAATAAATCATCAATTCACCAAGTGAAAGGCATTCTTTGGCATATGACCGATTTAGGAAATCTTGACTATTGTTTAGGTATCACTGTTTTACGTCAAAGGTCTGCGTGCATTTTGCAAATGAAACAAAAGCATTACATTCCCGATCTCCTTGACCAATGTGACCTGATTAATTGCAATATTGTTCTTACTCCCCTCGATCCCAACACCACTCACCAAAATGTCCTCGGATAGGAATGCCCAAAGAGATATAAGCTCACTCTATCGAACTATTATAGGAAAATTGATGTATGTTATGCTAGGTACACGGCCAGAAATTTGTATTGCCGTTTGTCTTTTGTCTAAATTTTTGCATTGTGCCACTTTTACCCATCTCTAAGCCGCCAAACGTGTTCTTTCTTTCAAAGAACCAAGCATCATCATCTCGTTTTTTCCCTTTTTTCTTCTTTTTTCTTTTAATTCTTGAGTTAAGTAACGTCAATCGGGGTAATCGACCCGATGATCGTCGCTTCATTTCGGAATGTGTTTTTCTCTGATGGTGGCCTCGTCTCTTGGTCGTCCCCCAAGCAAACCACTGTTGCTATTTCCTCAAACAAGGCCGAATACATGGCCGGCACTTTTGCCACAAAGTCGGCTATTTGGTTCCGACGACTTCGTTCCAAACTCTTTTTTCCTTTTTTTTCTCCCACCTCCATCTTTTATGATTCTGAAAGGGCCTTGGCTTATGAAAAACCCTATCCACAACCCACGCACTAAGCATATCTATATCCAATTTCATTTTACACGTGACATAACTCTTGATGGCACCGTCTCCTTTTCTCGCTGTGCCACTGGCTCTCAACTTGCTGATTTTCTCACACGACCTCTCCCTCGCCTTTTATTCCATCACTCTATTTTCCATGCTTATCTTCGTGACTAACCATGCTTTCATCCGGGGGGCGTGTTGACATATAATTAAAGCATTCTTTAGTTTTCTACACTACTTTAGAGTCCTACATGCTACGCTATTAGTCTTATATTGTGGTTTAAAGTTCCGTACTTTACTTAGTGGATTGTACATACCTTTGTTAGTGTTGATGATTCTTTTGTAGGAGTCATTTTATTCTTGGATACCTTTTAGCATAACTAGTTGTATCTTCCTAAGTTACAATTAGATTAGATGTACTTTTTATAACCTTTTCGGCTACCCTTTACTTTGTCTTACTATAAGACTCCTTTGTATCTTCGTGAAATATCATTCAATTGATAAGAGACTCAAACGACAAGCCTCTCACTTGTTTTCTTTGTTTGATGTTACTCTCTTGTCTCTTCTATCTCGGCCTTCTCTTCGCTTTTGACCTCTTTTGCCATTTAATCATATAAGCTTTTTTGGCCTCTCATGGCCACTCATTTCATGCTTCCTCCGTCGTGTCTTTTCATTTTTTACAATAAGATATCATAAAAATAGAAAAAAATAGCAAGTTTTCCTATTGAAAACAGAATAAAATTAAAATAAGAAAATTAAAAAAACTGAAATTTAGTAATTTTATACCTGTTTCCTACATTTATTTTTACTGCTCGTTGTAAACTAGTATTATCAATCATCTGTATTTATTAATATTTTAGATATTTTTAGATTTATTTGTATATTTTATGCATATTTCATATTTATTTTTTATCTTTGGTTATTATCATTATTGATTAGTTTTAGTTATTAAAATTAATTACTTGGAGTAAAGTGAGTTGCGATTACTAGCTACATTTTTATTTATTTATTTAATAGCTACATATTTATTTATTCGATAGTATTATCAAAAGTTATATATTTCTATATTATTTTCTTATTTACTATTGTTGATATTTTTTTTGCTGTTTTGATTGTTATCATTGTTTTCATGAGTAATTAATATTTTTTTTCCGTTTTTATCTATCATTGCTATTATACTTCTTTATCATTAAGATAAAAATCTATATATTATAATTATTATTATTACAGTTTTAATTTTTATGATTATAATCATTATATTTATTTCACGGATCCTAATTAGAAATTTGCAAAACATTACACGCAAATGTATGAACATATGGGACTTCTATCTTCAAACAAAAAACAAAAAAAACAACTTTTGGTTTGAGTACTTGTGGCAAAACTCTAAATATATGTAAAATTGTAATTTTTACAATATTCACCTCAATATGATTCTTACAGTTAACCATCACATTTTAGAGAGCACCATTGATGCGCAAAAATACAATTAAGAAAAAACCATGTATCTTACAAGGTTGTGAGGGATTTAATTTGACCGATGGACGATGGAATGCCTCCACTCAATTGCTTGCTAAATAGCCATCTAAAATATCGATCATTCTCTTACCCCCCCCCCTCCAACCTCGCCCAAAGTGCCTAACTTTAGTATAGGTGCGAGCTTATAAACCGAGAACCTTTTTCCTTCATATCATTTTACTCCCCATATCTATATTTCCTTTATTACAGATAAAAATTGTGTAAGTATGGTGAACTTTACAAAAGAGAAATTGCATTTTTTTAATTAAAACAAATTGTCAATGATAAAAACTCAAAAGGTAAAATTAATTTTGTTTCTTTTTTCTCGTTGAATATCTCTTATCATTGAAAAACATTATGAAATAGAGTTACTAATTAGCATTATTATTTGTGAAAACTTGTAGCTATTATTTATCTATGATGTTTATTACTTCCAATTTTCTTTTTAAATATTTTTTCAACAAATTGTGCAACTTAAATCAAAAAGAAAAAAAAACCTGATTTTAGCAATCAATGACCCATTTAAATAGTTGTTATACACAAACCATAACCATTTTATGTACACTTTTGATCCGTAAAATATCATAGTTGCATTGTCTTACAAGTATTCGAGGGATTTTAGTTGACCGATGGACGATGGAATGGGTCCACTCAATCGGTTGAGGGGCAAAGATCTGTGACACAGTGTCACTTGCAATTTTAATATGTTTTGTTGCCTGATTGAACATGCATTTTCAAGTTTTAAAAATGAATAAAATAATGAAAAACAATTACTCACTCTATTTTCAAATAGTTGTGTCATCTCTATTTAATCATTTTATAGCTTTTTGACGTGGTGAATTGTTTTTCGGCAACAAACCATAACTATTTGCAACACACTTTTGATGCGTAACATAACCATAGTGTCACGTGTCTCACAATATTTCGAGGGATGTCAGTCGACCGATGGACGATGGAATGCTTCCACTCAATCTGTTGCCATAAAGAAATCTATGACAATGGGTTTTCCACCCTATCATTCCCCACCCCAGGCCAAGTGCCTCGAAGTTAGTTTTAGTTATATAGTTATAAGCCAATAAGCGACGAGATTAGTAAATTGATCTGATGGGATTCTATCCACAGTCACACTTTTAGAAAATGATAAACATAATTATTCAATTCTTTCACTTTTCGATTTGATCATTATGCACACAATGTCCACACACAATCGCATTTGTTTATGCGCCCTTTGTAACTCTGTGCCTTTTGTTGTTTTTTTTGTTTTTTCTTAAAATCATGTAAAATAAAAAAATATAATAAATTGTTAAAAATACGTAGGGTAAACACAGCTATAAATGCATGTTATTACACCATTACGATTTCAATCACAATCTGGCCAGCCACCCTTTCTTCCTCAATTACATCATTCAATATTCATTCTTTTTCAATATAAAATAACAAAATAAAAAACCCAAACGTTACACAAGTAAATGCAACATAAAAAAAACCTAATTTTTTGACTATGAAAAATCGAAAGCTCAATTTGCATTTGTACTTTGTTCAAAAAATCGAGAAATAGTTTCTGAATATATAATTTATTGTTGCTGAAAACAATTATACATTAGGAATATTAACGTATATTACAAATTGTTATAGCACCCGGAATTATGTTTTTAATATTCGATTCTTATTCAGCACTCATATTAGTGCATAAATTATAGTTTATTAAGTGTTATTTAATATGTTATTTATATTTATTTATTTGTAATCATTATCGTACTCTATTAAAAAAACATAACTATTTATAATCTAGTTGTTATTATGGAGAGTCATTACATTGTTATTCACGATCATCCTTCCCTCTATCCTCCAGCACAAACCATAACCCTTTAGAACATACTTTTGGCGTGACACAACATAACCATAGTGTAACGAGTCTTACAATTGTTAGAGTGGATGTCAGTTTACATCGACCATTCTCCTCCACTCTCCCTCCCTCTCCCCCCCCAAGTGCCTCCCAATTAGAATGGACTACAAGGTTTATCACCAAAAAAGGAAACTCAAGTATAAATATTCCGCAAGTACATATGATGATTTTTTATCAACCACATATCTTCTAAAAATTGATGAACACAACTTTTTAGACTTCTACAAACCTTTGTTAATATTTTTAGTTGTTTTTTTTTGTAATACCATGAAAAGTACATCGCCCCAAAAATCACATATTTCTATCAAATTTTATTTTTCCCCAATACTTTTCTGTGGTTTTAATATTTTTAGTTTCCAAAATTAATTTTAATATATTTTGAATGTCTCTATTTGTAAACTACAAAAAAAAGGCAAAATCAATAGACAAAACATCAAATATTAATACAATTTTTATTGTTCTAAGAGTTTTTATCCCTCTTTTTCTCCCCACCTCTGTTTATAATGTGCAATTTTGACAATTTTGACGGCAAGAAACTCATGAAGTATTTTTTGCGTTGTTAGTTTTTTGCAATAAATTTTTGGCTTTTGCTTCTTAAAGAAATTTATATCGCCTCCCCCAAACCCTCCCTCCCTCCCTCCCTCCCTTTTTTGTAAATGAGGATTTCTTACGCTATTCAACTATTTTGCTACAAAAAAGAATTCCCTCCCCTTCCCTCCACTCCCATTCCCTCCCCAACCAAACATCCCCTCCCCTCCCACAGCCCTTTTTCTAAACTCCGCCGTTTTGTCCAATAGGAGTGTCGAGTGGAGGGGGGAGTAGGAGGGTAGAGGGGGAGGAAGGGTCGAGGGTTGAGGAAAAAGGTTGGGAAGGAGAGGGTAGAGGATTGGGGTGAGAGGGTAAAGGACGGGGAGGGGGCGTGGAGGTAGAAGACGGGGAGGCGTGGAGGGTAAAGGGAAAGGTTGGGAGGAGGGTAGAAGGTAAAGAGGGCTAGAGGGTAGATGGGCAATTTTTGCAGAGTATTATAATGATTTTTATAAATATAAAAAATAAAAATTACAACATGTTGTGGTTACACACCACTTGACATTTGTTACGATTCCCTCTTTTCCTTTCCCCCCGCACAGTCACAAAGAAATAAAAATCATGAAAGCCATTGGAAAAAAAAAATTGTTACACCACTTCTTACAAGTATCGGAGGGATTTCAGTTGACCGATGGACGATGGAATGCTTCCATTAAACTTGTTGTAATATAGATATCTGCGACACCAGGCATTTCCACCTCACCAATCCCCCCTCCACTGCGTCTTGATTAGCATGGTCTACAAAGTAATACACTAAAATAGAAAACAGAGTAAGACAATCTAGTAACTACAAGTGGACATGTAAAAAGCCCATTTTATGAATGTTATTCAACATAAGTTTGTTGAATTTCAACGTGTAATAAATGGTTTTGACCATTCATATTTTAAAAACTCAAAAATAGACCTTTTCCATGATTAAAACATTTTCTTTCCTAAAAAATGGAGAAAAAAACACAACAAATTTATCGAATAAGAAATCTACCCGCCCTCCCTCTCCCCTAGCCCCGCCCAACTTCCCCATCTCCCAACCCTCCCTTCCCCCCCACCCACTTCCCGTCTGCTCCTTCTCCATTTTCATAAACGAAAGCACAGTTTCAAAAGAAAAACAAGTGTAACGGGAAATTCTCAGATTTTCTTTTATTAAAATCGTGTAATTACTCATTTCTTTTCTTCTTTCTTGTGCATCAGATACATTCTCCCTCTTTGAATTCACTCACAACTCTTTCAGCTTTGTGAGGTTGCCGATCTCCGGCACAATGTTCCCCTCCAATTGTTTGTTAAATATATTTCTGCACCCCTATCCAGAGCCGGTGAACAACATCAAATTTGTTTTTTCCTACCCTTTTCACACCACTCCCACCATATTTTATATGACTTAAGAGATATTTTCAGCCCCTACTATTCGTGGTCGAAAAGGCTCTTGATTCATACTCCTACTCCCTCCACCACCAACTCTCTCCTATGGTAGATAGTCACTAAGCACTTAACCACCTTCCCATTTTGTACAACGGGTTATCCAATATCTTCAAACTCCACCATTCTTCCCCCCCTCATCCAACACCCCACGAGTTTGAATAATACCAAATACATATTTGAACACCATTGAAGGATTATCTTGATTCTCTCACCTCCCCCTCGACCCTTCACCCCCGCACTTCTTAAATACATGAAGGCACGACATTTTCTCTACCTCGCCCCTTCCCCACTCTCCCCTCTTCGCTCATTTTTGAAAGGGTCGATCACACCATCTAAATACAAGCGGAAGCACTCAAATTGAACACATCTAGCTCATAAGATTCATAAACATTCATCCATTATGTAATAACCGAAAATGACATTTCTTCTTTCCTCTCCTTCCCTTTTTCTTACTTCCACAAAACACATTCAAAACTAATTCTAATATAACACATTCGGCCACTACACCGCCCATCGTTATTAGTGTTAAACAAAAATTAGTTTAAATGCGAAATTATAAATAATAATACTAATTTAGTGCAAGGTGACGGGGCACATTTTGGTCCACTTCCTTAAATAATGTTGTTAACTCTATTTTGTGATTTTTGGCCAAAAAAAGCCGCGAACGAATTAGTGTTATTAACACTAACAACAATGGGCGGTGTACTACCTCCATGCTTAAGCAAAGGAATAAGGCTTCGACACGTCCGAACGTGCCCCGTCAGGCAACCTACTTGTTGACCTAGAACACTACACCGCGAATCTTTATTAGTGTCAAAGTCACTAATTTGGATTCTTAAAATTTTGATTTTTTTCCTCAAATAGGAAACATGATTTTAGTTTTTCCTTTACGTTAATTAAGGTACTGTACAAAATAGCATAAAGAGCGAAAGTACAATAAGATCTAAATAGTGTGGTGTGCGGTCTATGTTAGACAGTACATAAGTGTACCTTTTCAAGTGAAAATTTTACAAAAAATGAATTAAATCAGACGCGCACGCTTAGGAACGTGCGCTCAGAAAACGGGATTAGTCTGACACGTAAATTAATCTGACATGTACGAATATTTAAATTTCACGAAAGGCGTACAATTTCTAATATTTTGTACAGATACATATATTAGTGTATATAATCGTACAGCAAATATTCCATTTTTGTTGTTTCCAAATTAGCATAATGTCGAAATTAGAATACAACTTTTTAAAAAAAAAATCAAATTCTTAATTAGCATCAATTACGGTAAATTTTCTTCAACACTATTAAAACTTTGACACTAATAATGATGCGCAGTGTACTTTTAAACTACCAAGGCGCAAAATGAAAATCCTAACCGAAAATAGTAGACAATACTACACAAATGACAAAATAAAAAAATCTAGCACAAAAGTGAACATGAAAGTACCGACACTAAACCGGCTTGATTCCGCACACAGCCAATCTCACATTGTAATCCTTTTAAATACTGTATCCCATCAAACAAAACGCGCAACACTCGCGCCGATAAAGTACAGCAAGAATTGCTAGTTAAAAACAATTGTTGTTATTACCTCTGTTTTGGGTTTAAGGGCCTACGCCAACAAAAACTAACGCTCATTTATACACCTAACTCTACTTTAGATATACATTCCCATATTGTAAGTCTAATAATTTGTGATCACATATCGACGCTTGAACATGTGAGAACAAGTACTCACTATTTTCCCTCATCTTTATGACTTGGAATCAAATCTAAGGGCGCCTTTTGTTGTTCTGTGAAAACAGAAGCAGCACCAACTGCCGCTAATTCAAATCACAAGCCATCACACAACCAAAAGGGGAAGCACTCAAGATACCAACTTCGGCCCACTGCACAAAGCAGTCAATATGCCCAAATGGCCCCCAAACCACACCAGCATGCAGTTACCGCGTGTGCTGACAACTCACGAAGTTTTAAGCAAAACGCTCAATTAAACCAAGAGATATAGCCCAGCGATTATCCCTTAAAATGCACAAACGTGCCCTTTGAAACCTTGTACAAGGAATACATCAAAGAAACTAAGTCCTAGAATTTATACAAATAAATTCTACTACTATCTGTCTGGCCAATCACAACACTGTAAAGTATGTTGCGGTACTGTCTAACCGTACTCTAATGAAATTTGACTAGGTACTTGATATACGCTAAGTTAATCAATAGTGCGTCTACTATTCTGTACAAACGGACAAACTCTGTTGCGGTACTGTCTAACCGTACTCTAATGAAATTTGACTAGGTACTTGATATACGCTAAGTTAATCAATATTGGGTCTACGATTCCGTACAGACGGACAAACTCTAATTGTCTACCGATGACTAATACTAGCTGTACCGATAATGAAACTTGTATGCGACGAGATTCGTCGCATCATAGTGGTCCACTTGAAGATTCAGTTACCTCTATGTCGGTCCGATCTTGTCTATCGGACGGTATGTCATAAATAATGTATTGCAAGCCATTCCGCAATTTTCGTATAACATAAATATCGTCCGATAAAGGACTTCTTGCAAATCTTGTCACGAGGTACGTCTTGTCACAAAGCATACTGTAGTGAAGTCTTCATACTAATTCTGCTACGAAGAATCAAATAACAACTCTGAAAATATTTCTAAGTCCTGAGGCTTCCTCTCACAAAATGTAGAGAGGACTAAAGCTTCAAAAATAACACTTTTCCCTAGCGGCGCTTTCAATTTCTTGTATTGACGCCTTTAGTTGACACTTATTTTGTACGTCTGTAAGAAATAATGGGCAGTTTTAATACAGACTGAACAATTTCGTACATTTTACTATTTTTAAAAAGTCAAAATTAGAGTAATTAACATTGACTAAACAACACCTACATCACCATCAACTAAAAATAGAGTCATTAATTCTATTTTATGTTCAAAGGGCTAGATTTTAGGGGCGTCGAATTAGCGTTATTAAGGCTAATAGCGATTCATGGTGTACATCACATGTCATAAGCAATGACCACTACAACTCAAACAATACAGTATTCTAACAAACAGGACACTTAGGGTGAAGTTCTATTTGGGAAGAAATGAGATTGTTTACAGAATGTCGTATTATTTGGAACCGCGCCGTACCATTTATTTTTCATTTGTTAGGAAAAAAAGGCTACTAAAGGACTAATTTGATTCTCTAAGGTTATAGCCGTAAAACTTGACCGTCGGATGCAGAAACAGATATGCCACCGGTCGAACATTTCAGTTTGAAACAACTGACGTTAAAGAGGTCAATTTTTTTAACATAACGCAACGCATTGCACCTCGTGGAAAAGTAAAAAAATATCCACGATGAACGCGCGATCAGGTGCATACACGTCGCATAGGCCATGTGGCTTACGCCACGGTGGATGCGAGGCCATTGAAAGCCGCGAGAAAATCTTTGACGGAGGATATTATTTCACGCTCTTGTTGCCATTTTGACATTTATGTACGCTTTAACAAATCTTAAGTTTCGTCCACTCATACAATTTTTATTTGATAAGTCGTACGAGTCACTTTTTACCACCGGATGACATTTTTGTATGCTTCTACAAATCACAAGTATAGTCCGCTCGTACAAATTTTATTTGATAAGTCGTACGAGTCCCTTTTTACCTCCGGTGGTACAGATATTGCATTACAACCTTGCTATCAAAGATTCTATATAGATTTGCATGATCGGAATAGTTTCTTACGTGAAACCAACCAACATGTGCCACGCAACAAGAAAATTTAGTTACATACGACACAATGGAACACACAATGAAACGAAGGCTTTCAGTAAACACTTTTTTACGTTTACTGACACCGCCTAATGGAACAACGGCCTTAGGAAAATGTAGACCTTAACACAAATAGAAACGACCAATTTCAATGTTACGTCGTGAATCGTATTAGCATTTACAAATAATCAGTGCAAAAAAAAAAATTAGCATTATTAACTCTAGTTTGGGTACATTCTTCCCTTAGTGTAGGGGTTCTAGTCTATGTTCACAGTGAACATGTGCGAACAAGTTCGCCTAATTTTCCCCTGCCTTTATCACTCAAAATCAAATCTGAGTGTGCTCTTTTTGGTCAACGCACTCACTTTCGCGTGCCGACTCTTTATTTGACATTCTTTCCGTATGACTGTATCACATAACGAGCAATTTTAGCACTAACTGACACATTTAGTACAATACACTATTTAAAAACTGTCTAAATTAGATTTAATAACGTTAATTAGACAATACTTGTGTTCACGTAAAGAATAATAGAGTTATTAATTCTATTTTAGGTTCGAGGGTCAAAATTTGGGGGAGCCAAATTAGCTTTATTAATGAAAAAATTTGATTCACGGTGTAACAACAAAAGACAACATATTGAATTATAGTTGTTCACACTGTTTAATGCGAACAATTCAATCGCGATGAATTAAACGTAACGAACGCATTGAACGATCGTCAAAATTTTGAAAAGATCGTCAAAATTGTTAATGAATTTTCGTCCGTACTATTATGTACATGTAAACAAAAATGAATTTTACATACACCGCAGTTTGTAAGTTTTCCGTTAAATGAGCGCTAAAAAAAAATAAACAGTACATTTTTCAAACTTACCGCGCGCAAAAAGTGTGACATTTCAACGTCTCTTTTCGAAAATGTCCGTAAATTTTTGAAAAAATTACGTACATGTTCCGTAAAATTTCTGTTGAGTTTACTGGACAGAACATACTAATAACTGCAACGTATATTTTCGTCAAATTCCGTACATTACCGTTGAAATCTGTACATTTTTACGGAAAACGCTGTACTTTTTACGTAAATTGTCCGTTCAGTTTAGCGAACAGAGAGTACATCGCGATTTTTTGCGATTTTCTCAACAGTCGCGTATCATACGTTTCAATCGGAAAAAAGGAAAAAATTGCACGATTTGGACAACAGCGCATTAGTGAAATCTGCTGATACGAAACAATGAGACCATACGAAGTAATAAACATACAAAATGTTGACGCACGAAATGAAACAAACATTAAGGACGCACAAAACGAAACAAACTTCGCGTGACTTTGGCCGATCTGCCGATTCGCACAATATTTCAACAGTGTTTAGGAGACTCGTTGTTATCTTCCACCCCCTCTCTTTCCCTTTTCCTTCCACCCTCCCTCCGCCCTACTCTGAACAAGATCCATATTCACTCTTCTCCCTTTTTCCCCCACTCCTCTACCTCTTTTAATAGTTTCCCTTGTTCACCCACTTACTCCTATCCCTCTCCCTCTCCCGCAATCACTCATTCCTTTTCCCCAACACATCCCACCCCCCTCCTCCCTATCCTAGAAAGACCCAGCATCCTCTCCTTCTCCCTTCCCACTCCTTTCATCCCTTTCCCCTTCACCCTTCCCTCTCTTAACAATATCGCTCGTTCTTTTCCCCATCAGCTCCTCGTCCTATCTTTACAAGTTCCCTTGATCCTCTACCTCCTCCCCTTTTCCCGTTCCTCTCCTTGTAGGATCATTTATTCTCTTCCACACAACTTTCTCTCTTCATCCCCCTCCTTTCCTACTCCTGCCCCATCCTCTTCCCCATCCTCTCCCTCTTAACAAAATCCCTCAAACACTTTCTTTCCCCTCTCTGCCCTCCACCCTCACTCTTATTTATACCTGTGTAAATGTCAACGCCCCTCTTCATTGGACAATGATCGTGGTCCCTCTTTCCCTCCTTCCCTCCTTTCCTCCTTCCCCCCTTCCCTCCTTTCCTCCTTCCCCCCTTCCCTCCTTTCTTCTTTCCCCCCTTCCCTCCTTCCCTCCTTCCCTCCTTCCCTCCTTCCATCCCCATCTTTCTTATACACCCAAAGACATGTCTCCCGCCCTTTCCCCGTGATCATCGATAAAGTCCTTTACATCCCTCTCCGGTCTACCTTCTCTCACTCCTTCCCTCACTCTTGAAAATAGATGCGCGGTTCAGTGCGGATTTATCGCAGAAGAGAGTGCACGCAAAGACAATCACTCACATAAAATACACGCGACGGGAATCGTCGCATGCGAAATATCCTCCACCACATATGAGTTCGGGAAATTTGCCCTTGTTCACGATGGCCGCCTTCCACGCCTCCAGAGCCGACTCTGCAGCACAAGTACGGACGGACGCGTCAGAGGATCCAACCAGATTCATATTTGGCACGTGTGAAGACAAGGACCGCAGGCCATGAAAAAAAAACAAAAGGAAAGGTACAGGTGGGGAAAACGTACTGTCAGGCTCCGGAATGGCTCCGTAGTAGTCTCCTAGTGCGAGTGCCACGTGGCACGCCAGCATGAGCAATGTCACGAAGACCATAGGGGCAGCCATGGCTAACCAATCCGTCGAAAGGATACAAAAGCTTTCTAGCAAGCGCCACGTGGCAGTTGAAGCTCGAAGGGAATCTGTTTCTCAGGCTGGCAGCACTATTCCCGGTAGAGACTGTTTTCTTTCTTTATCTCCAGCGCCGCGAGGCAATCTGCGCAGCCAATGCCAGCTCGACGACCACATTTCCCACCGTACGAAACGTGGGAACCGTACAAGTACATAGTGTACTGTACTGTACTGCGTTTGTTTCCTCGTCAGTTCGTCACATACTACAAGCCAAACGAAACGGGTCTCCCGGGGAACGGACGCTCCGATTAAGTTTTCACACGTGTGGATAGTTTGCACGCTTGGGTCGCAGGCTTGTGGACAATTTAATAGGTACAGACGAAAGTACGCAATAAGGCCGTGGTCCCATTAGGCGGGTGTTAGAAAACGTAACTGACGGCCATTGTTCCATTGTGTCTAGTCAGTTAGGGACTTTTTTTTAGCGTGGCACATGCTGGTTGGTTGCCACGTAAGAATCTATTCCAATCGTACGAATCTAGAGTCTTTGACAGCAACGTGATAACGCAATATCTGTACCATCGGAGGTAAAATGTGCGGTTTACTAGGTGTTGAATAAAATCTGTACGGGCAGTCGAAACTTAAGATTTGTAAAAGCTTACATAAATGTGAGAATGGTTTGTGGATGGCAATGGGCGTGAAAGATTATCCACCGTCAAAGAATTTATCGCGGCTTCCGGTGGTCAAAGAATTTATCGCGGCTTCCGGTGGTCAAAGAATTTCTCGCGGCTTCCGGTGGTCAAAGAATTTCTCGCGGCTTCCGGTGGTCAAAGAATTTCTCGGCTTCCGGTAGGTCAAAGAATTTCGCGGCTTCCGGTGGTCAAAGAATTTCTCGCGGCTTCCGGTGGTCAAAGAATTTCTCGCGGCTTCCGAAGGTCTTATCATCCACCCTGGCGGAAGGCACATGGCCCTATTCGTCGTGAATGGACGCGATCACGCGTTGATCGTGGAATTTTTTTTCCACTAATGTGCCACGTGTATTGAATTGACCGCGCGGTGATTGTGGATATTTTCTGACTTTTATGCGACGTTACGAAAGAAATCGCGCGTTGATCGTGGATATTTTTTGACTTTTACGCGCGGCACAATGCTATGCATTCAGGCTCTTAAAATAAATCTCCTTCACGTCACTTGGTGCAACTTGAAAAGTTCGACCGATGGCGTATCCGATTATGCATCCGACGATGAAGGTTTACGCCCATAAACTTGGAGAATCAAAATAAATCATTAAGGGTAACCTTCCATCAGGCGAAAAGTGGGGTTGTTTACTGGAGAAAGTACCTTTTCGTACTAAGTCGTACTGCTTTTTTTTTTTTTTACAAAAGATGTTTACCATAAGTTCGTTATTGATTCTCCGAACTTTTGGCGAAAACTTCCACCGTCCGATTTTGAATTTTCGACGCAAGCGCCCCTTCTATCCAGTACCTGGTGAGTCTCCTCCAACTTTCCTCATGAGGACACTTTGCGCTTACTGGATGCGTGTATTGGTCCACTTTTAAAATTCAGAGTCGATCCACGACGGACGTGAAGTTAAAAAAATACTTGTGGCAACTGGAGTGTACCTTTTGATGTTAAAGCCACCCTATTCGACGACCAAATCTTGGTTGTAGGACATCCTGTCACGCCTCCACTGGTACAGCAATAATACATGAACGTACAAAAGGGTCATTCATGGACATTTGTACAAATTTTTATTTTGCAACGGTTTTCGTGACCGTTGGTACAACACAAATACAAGGTCATACAGATTGTACATTAGCATGACGCTACTAGATATTTTTATCTGCGTCCGCCCGTACAGATACGCAGTTGAGATTTTGTACTTTTTAAATCTTTCATTAATCTCGGGCGGCTCAACAAGATCCTACATGGTACCAATCACAATCTACCGCGTAAGCTATTTTTTCTTCACTAGCACGACCTGATGGAAAGGTGTTTCAAATATTATTGTCAGAAAACGTGACGGTACGATTACTGGGAACGACTGATGGAAGGTTACCCTAACTGTTTCTCTGACAAAAAAAAATATTGGTTCAATATACAGACTCCAGTAAACAGCCTCATATTTTCATTCATGTAACTTCACCCTAGTGCAGAAAAAAATGAAAATGGTCTTACGCGTGCGCATGTACTTTATCTTTTAACGGTGAAAGTGTGTTCCCATGTGCCAAAACGAACGTTTTTACCGTCGTTTTTGTCAAACACTTAATGTCGTGCCGCTTAAGTGAAAACCGTACGTAAAAAGTGAAATATTAAAAGTACAATTTGCGTCATCGTAAAACTTACAATGTCCTACAACATTGTACATTTTGTCGTTTTCTGGTTTAGACCCACGGCCACGTCAAAAACGTCATCTTCAAACTTTAAATTGAAACAAAGTGGTGGATTGTTTCTAATGAAAGTGTAAATGCTCCGCAAATATCAAAAGAGCTTACAACTTGTCAAAAGTTTTCAAATTTTTTCGACCATTTCAAACGACAATAAAAATTACATTACACAATTTGTTATGGTTTGTCATTTTACGTCTAGTGCCATGAGTAAAAATACACGATTTTGTTTTTGTTTTGTCCATTTGCGAACCTATACGGTGAGGGGTTTTGATGAAGATGTAAAGTACACAATTTATTATGTTTTATCTTTTTAGGTCCAGAACCACAATTTGTTATGTTTTGTCGTCTTAGTCGAAAACGTTTTTTTGATTCAACAAGGGTCCCAAGATTTCATTGCGATGAAAATTACACGATTTGTTTTGTTTTGTCCATTTGCGTCTATTATGTATTTTTTAATTTATATTTAAGCAGGGGTCTCAATATTTCCATGACATTTCACAAAATAGTTAGGGTATTTTCACATGTAACCGAATCTTAGTCTTCTTACTTTGTTTTTTGTCGAAAATTTTCCTACAACTTTCAAAGCATTTGTATGTAAAAAAATACAATCGTAACTTTAGATTGTGACGGATGTAGATGTGGGTGTAATGTGTGACGATTGTAGACGAGTACAAACTTGCGACAATTGATGACGTTTACAAACTACAGACGGTTGTAGACGTATAGCTACTTGTGACTTTGTAGATGTTTAGGTTTGTGCCATATTGACGTCACGCGTACTTATGGTAGCGTCAACGTCACTAATTCCAAATAACTCCGCCATGGTTTCCAATTTCGTTTTTCGTCCGTTCTCACTCTAATTGCTATCAAAATTAGGTAAAAGACAGCAGAAAGAAGTATTTTTTATAGAACTTTAAATTTGATACCTTTCTTGCATTTTTCAGTGGAAGAAATGTGAAATAGACGAGTTAGTGGGAGAAGGAGAGAGAAAGAGGCGCTTTCACGGACTTCGTTTTTGCGAAATGGCGTTCGTTGGTCGAAACCCCCTCCACGGTTTATGTACAAAAAAAAACGCACGTAAAAAAGTCACGCACACGTTGTAAACGTGTAGTGTTTTTTTTTTTGGTTCTCTGCGCACCAAAATTGTCAAAAACTTTCGACATGAGCGACAGCATCTACCTATTCACTTACCTCATGTATCTATATTTAAAATCACCTCCCGAGGTGATTTTTAATAAAGTTTGAAGATGAGCTGAAAGGACGCATGTTAGGTCAAAACGCGCTAGCGAAAACTACATCACGCTAAACAAGAGATTGTTGTACATATAAAGTTTTAAGGTAAAGCAACTTGTACAGTGTTAATTTCAGTTTTTTTGTGCACCTGCGGATTTTCACGTTTTTTTATAAGTAACAAAGGATAGTGACAAAAAACAATTGTAATTTAAACACATGCGAAAGTACCCTTAGTTGAATTCGCGGGAATTTTTTATTTTTGACGATTCCTACACGTTATTCATAAGTTTTGACCTTTTCGTTAAACTTCGCTTATTACTTTTTATACGGAAAATAGAACGGAACTGAACGGGATATTGTACAAAATTTTACAACAAGAGACGTTAGAGCGTGAAAATGTATAAACTGCGGCACATGAAAAATTCCAATTTTGAAAAATGTATAAACTAGTACAGATACATAATTGGGTAGGCATTCTAACGAATTTTTAAAATCGTTAAATGCAAAAGGCACGTTTTATCGTGCGTTTATTTTGTGCGTACTATGCGATTTGAACAACTATGTTGCACAACCACGAAACACGAGACCCAAAGGCAAAGGCATCTTCTTCAACCAAGAATGGCATATGGTTGGAAGGTTTGCACGCCAGCTATGTCAAGCAATGACGTGTGACGTCACAGCAACAATAGAAAATAACATGCAACAACACACATCATACAGAGTAAGGGTATGTCTCAATGTGCCAAAGCAAAGGTTTTTTTCTGTCGTTATCCTCTAAAACTTAGAGCGATAACGCGTAAGTTCCAACAGTAGAAAATAAAAGGAAAAAAGAGAAGTATGTTTTGCGTCATCGTTGAACTTAGAATATACTACATGTTGTTGTCTTATGTTTTTTAACCCACGGCCATGACAAGAATTTTCATTTTCAAAATTTTCTTTAAATCATATCCTTGGCAATGTGTTTTAAAACAAAGTATTTTTGATAAACAAATAAAAACACATATTCGCATGCGTTGAAATTACTTTTAAATTTCAAACACACTGAAGCAACAACAAAAAATACACAATTTGACCTATTTTGTCCGTTTACGTCTCGTACGGATTTTTTTGCAGGTGTCTAAAGAATTTGATGCCATTTGTCGATTAGAGAGAAGACGCAAAGGCAAAGTGCATCTTCTTCACAAGTGAAACGGCACACAGTGGAAGGGGATGTGTCTACAATATCACGCACAGTCGTGCGACTTAACAAGCAATTACAAAAAATAACTTGCGTCATCATAGATTGTAGATGTTCATAGTCCTCACAAGCATTCTCCGCGTATGTAATCGTCACACCTTTAAGTAACAATTTCATAGTAACACATAAGGACACTTGAAATCTGAGTCCGTCATATCTGCGATTAAAAACAAAGTATATTCGCTAAATTACAAGTATATGGAGATAAACCCCAAGGGTACGACCCTATGTATTTGTAACACAACGAACTTACTTTGGTTTTTAGCGCAGATCCGACGTATCCGGATTTTAGATGTCCCTATGTGTAACAAAAGAAGTGTTACTTAAATGTGTGACGATTGTATACGTTGTTAACGCTTGTGACAGTAATTTTGAAAAAGTGGAAGTACAGTATTGCTATTATGTAACAAGATCTCCTACCTCTGAGAAAATCCCATTACTACAACCAATTTCAACCACACATTCCACACATTGGAAAATACACATCCACATTGGAAAACACTCACATAAGGATAAACTTTAAATTAAAAAACTTTTGTCCACATAACATTAGCTTGGTCTCTTGCCCTCGTGGCTTAACCCTTTTTTTAAAGTGTTTTCCACTACTCTCAGCTCTTTATAATTCAATCTCTTAACTACTAAAACACTACTTAGTTAGTAAGAGATTTTAGTGCAAAAATGCAATTGCTCCAATTTGGTTTTAATCGCTCAAGACCAAAATCAGTCAAAATTTCACCAAACATTTCCAAAGGTTAAGATGTTATCCTTTCTCTTAGACTTCACTATTTATCCATCACCGCTCTAGACTAGCCAGGCTAGAGTCAACGCTCCGTTGAACAAGTTTTACCTGGGCCAATCATTGATCAGCTAAGATTCAGACTAACCAATGCAAAAACATGGGAAATCACATACTAACTACGTAGGATTTACTAACCAATCAACCGTTGCATTTCACTACGTAACATTTACGTGCAAAAGTTCACGTCAAATGAAACACGAATTTGCACGAACATGCGTTGCAAATTTCACACGCGAAACTAATTATGAAATTCCTTTAAGTGAAAGTGACGTTTCGTACTAAAAATTGTAAAAAACAAACCATCTTGCGTACCAAACAAAATATTGATTCATACCGTTGCGTTTTTGGAAATTACCTCGTGCTTTGAATTTTCAAATGGCGCAAGTACAATATTGTTATAATATATTCCGCGGTGTTTAAAAAACGTCGCTCAAACTTTCTCATACTCGCACCCGCTACACTTAAACCCAACTTATAGCAGAATGCGAAATGATGTAGCTCGAATGGGCAAATAGAGCCCAAGGTGACACTGGCACTGAGTGCAAGCAGCAAGGGCAACACATGTAGATTTTCACCTTTTCAAGCTTTTCACCTTTCTTTAAAATGACAATACACCATCTGTTGAAATATAAAATCTTTAGTTCAACAAACAAGGTTGTGAGGAGGAATTAAGGACTTCAAATATTTTCTATCTAGGTTAGATATATTACTTAGCTTTGGTAGTGTGACAGTAGCACATAGACAGTAGAGTGTACTGTACTTCTGCAGGTACACGTGTTGACAATTAAAGATGATGCAGGTATTCCGGAGTGGCGGCGACACCTACACAAGTGTGTCGAAAAATCATACAGGCGGTCTCAGTGAATCGGACGTGTGGAGAATAAGCCAAACATCCGGGAAAACATTGTAAGAGATTGAAAGCAAGTCGTTGAATTTTTTCCACGACCACTGGAGCAGAGGAAGCAGCAGCAATAGTAGTAGAAGTCGACATAATTCACTTGCAGAAGCTTACAAAGAATCCTATCAAACAGAAGTTTTTCTACAGCTCACCATATTTGAGATAAAGGTCTAAAATACTTCAACCTAAACGAGAGTATGGACAATAATAAAGATTGAGAACTCTCAAAGTTTCAACCTAATTCATTTCAGATAAACCAATATATGTAACTCAAAATTTTCCAACATTTACTTTGCAGATTACACTATCTGGAAGTCTGGATACATTAAATGTTATAATTCCTTAGTCTTATACTTGTAGTGAGTTTCTACACTTCGATGTCCTATTACGTAGAGTTGTTTCTCCGATACAATTGGTCTTGAGAGATACGTCCAAAAAACAAACTACCATTAAGATCTAAGTACTCTTAATCACGCTAAGACTAATCTACCACTGTACAATCAATATTACTAAAAAACTATACTAAGTTAATGTACAAATACTTCCCGCTGGCTTAGTTAAGACTTTCCAGATACATCTATCCGGTTGATGCAAAAACACATGCCAGGAAGTCACTTGTGATCCTTTTATGAATCTCATCCGTCGACTTGATTCATATTAATCCCAGTTGCATTGTCCGGTTCCGGATCATATTCAAAATAACCGCAACTTCGTCGCAGCTGCATTGTCCCATACCGAATCATATCAAAAATAACCTCGTCTGCGTTGTCATGTCTTCGTCGCAGCAATGTTGTCGCATTCAATATGTGACCCATGTATGTGGGTGTCGGGGCCACTCATAAATACTTGTACTGTCCTCAAGTAACGACGCGTGGCTTGTGGGATTATGCTACACTTTACTATATTCTACTATCACACTAATTTAGTGAGACTTAAAGCTTTCCAAAAAAAAAACTCCCCTAAAGCTTTAGACTCAATGTATCAACGCAGGTGCGATGTCTGAAACTATGAGACCTCCATAAGTCCTCAAAGTGGATAGCTTCCAAGAAGCCTCTAGGATAACCCTGACCCCTTTGTGTTTCAGCAAAAAAAACTGCCACCCTGGCAGACAATAACTCTGACCAACTTCACCCCTATGAAGGGAAGACTCCCATGAGTCGATAGCAAAAAGAATCTCTGAATTTGCTCTCCTAAGCAGTAACTTATGGAGAGTCAAAGTTGACCTTTTGTACAGAAGCTCTCTGGGAGAGATGGTCCTATCTCCTAATTTTTCTAAGTCCTATCTCTCTCACACACTCTATCTACTGATGTACGGAGCCAATCAGATTACTCCTCCGTACACAAAAGTACAGCTGCTGAGGTACTTTCTGTACGAACATTGTATGACATGGCCTAAATGTCGATACGTGGTATATCCAGATACACTCCATCAATCCTCGAAGATGCCGCGATCCAATGCCATTCCGCCACGTGTCATCCGATGTGGCTATGATCAAAAACTGCCGAAATTCTCTTCCGCGATCTCGGCGTTTAATTTTGGCCGTCCGATTAAATTCACATTTAATCGTAGCCGTAATAAATACATGCACGATATTCATTTCGATAAAGAAATAAATGTGCGGTATTGGTTTCTTATCCGTATCGTAATCCATACTTTTACATTACTAGATCTATGTCTCCCGTAAAACTATTTCAGTTAAATGAACTATCCTACGTATTAATGTTTAATTAACTATCAATCCCAATTGTACGTTACACTATCCCTAGTCATAACAGTTAGAACTACCGGCTACCGGCTGATTAGCAACCGGTTGGTTACACGATCAAATCCTGGAGGCGGCACATATATTTTAGTAAATATATTCTAAATTATAAATAAACTAATAATTATATCCCGTTAACCTTTGGATAGCCTAGGTAGCCATGGCTCTAGCTTTCTCTCCAATTTCTCAGTGACTGCGACAAGTTTGAGAGTTGGAGAGAGAAGTTAGAGGTATACTGCATCGGCTTCTTTCTATATATCTATTTAGACCTAGAAAAAACTTAAAAAAGACCATTAATTTCTACACTCCCCTTATTTTCTAGTCAATCTTTAATTTTTGACCGCACTTCTCCTTGCAAAAAATTAGCTTAGGGGAAGGCATAGGTTTGGTCATCATATATGCTACCATCTCACTATCAGGTCGATACTCTAAACTGATTATTTTGTTTTCTACTTTCTCTCTAACAAAGCTGAGTCTAATGTCCATGTGTTTGGCTTTAAAATGATGTTTAGTATTGGCAAAAATACCGATTGCTGCCTGATTATAACAAAATATTTTCTGCCTACCACTCTTAAGGTGACCAAGCTCACTAAGCAAAGACTTCACCCACATCAAATCTTTTATAGTAGAGCAAAAGGCTATATAATCAGCCTCCATGGTGGACTGAGCAATAACTTTTTGTTGTTTGCTACTCCATCAGCAATCCCCATTACCCACATATAATACATATCCTGAAGTGCATCTCCTCATCGAAGCATCACCATAACTGACATCACTCCAAGTAGTGATGTCAGTGTTCTCCCCACCCAAATGCAACCATAGATCCCTAGTTCCTATCAAATATCTAAAGACTCTCTTAGCTGCCTCCCAATCCCTCTTAGTGGGAGCGTTTAGACTTCTACTCAGCTCTCCTACAGCTGCAGCTAAATCCGGCCAGGCACAATTCATAAAAAAGATTAGACTTCCCACTACTTGCTTGTAAGGAATAGTCTGCATGAACTTCTGTTCTTCAGGAGATAATTCCTCGTCTAAGACTATGACTCCTTCCTCACTCCCCTCACTTCCCTTCTTCAACTCCATTGGAGTTGTACAACTATTAGCTTTATCCATGTGAAATTTTTCAAGCATGTTCCCTATTGCTTCCTTTTGAGTCAATCTTATAATTTTTCTTTTTCGGTCTCTCTCTACTTGAATTCCCAAAAAATTATTTGCTTCCTTCTTATCCTTCATTTCAAATCTCCCCTTAAGATCGGTTTTCAGTTTATCATTTTTTTTCCATTGATTTACTTAAAACAAGCAAATCATCAACATAAATTGCAATAAATATAAAACCTTCCTCATCTTCGAAAACATAGATTGAGTGATCTGAGCTGATTCACCTATATCCCAGACCAGTAAGAAACTAATCAAGCTTCTTATTACACTATCAAGGCGCCTGTTTCAAACCATAAAGAGATTTAATCAGCCGACATACCTTACTCTCCTCTCCTTCCTCCACAAACCCTTCGGATTGTCGCATGAAGATCTCCTCTTCCAATTCTCCATGCAAAAAGGTTGTCTTGATGTCCATCTGGTGCACTTCCATGTCTTCCGCTGCTGTCAGGCTCAGAAGTATGTGGATGGAGGGAAATCTGACCACATGGGCAAAGGTTTCCTCGTAGTCAATTCCCTCTTTTTGTGTAAATCCCTTTGCCACTAGTCGGGCCTTGTAGCGCTCGTTTGTGTTATCAGGGTTCACTTTTAATTTGAAAACCCACTTACAACCGATTTGTTTTCGGTTAGGTGGACAATCCACCAGCTCCCAAGTATCGGCTGCCATAAATGAGGCCATCTCCTCATTGATGGCTGTCTTCCACCGATTTCTTTTTGGACAAGTCATCGCCTCTCCATAAGTTTGAGGTTCATCTTGATGAGATAGTTTAGTTACCTTGTTGTTAACCTATTTTTCTTGCAGTCTTTTGCTACTTCTCCTTCCCCCCTCAAAATCTGAGGCCGAAATAGATGGTTCTCGTGGATTCTTTCGAACAAACTCGGCTTCTCCCCAATCCCGTGATTCGGAATCAATTTCCACCACGTCTTCCGCTTCGGGTAGAGTTGTCACTAGAGTTTCCACAGCTGAGTCCTTTTCGGTCTGATTTGTACCTGCAAGAATATCATCTTCTCTAAAACCTGGATAGTTAGGAAGCTCAAAGTTATCGGAATTTTCTGAATCAAATCTGATTTTTACTGACTTTGTATATTTGAAGGGATCCACAAACTTTCCTTCATCCATAACTACTATATGCTTTACCAAGATTATATCTTCCCTTTTTAGATCATAAACTCTATATCCTTTAACATCCTCATCATATCCTAATAAGTATCCCGGTTTTCCTTTGGGATCTAGCTTCCAATTACATCGATTTGTATCAAGACTGAATACTTGAATGCCGAAAACCTTTAAGTGAGATATGTCTGGTTTCCGGCCTGTCCCTCTCTCAGAAGGTGTTTCATCTTTTATAGCTGAAGTAAGAACTCTATTCTTGAGGTAATTAGCACAATTCATTGCTTCTGCCCAAAACCTTTTTCCTATCTTCTAATCTGACAACATACTTCTAGCACTATCACTTAGTGTTCTATTTAACCTTTCAGCTACCCCATTCTGTTCTGGGTTTTCTGGAACTGTCTTTTGGTGTTGGACCCCATCTTCCCTCAGAAAATCCTCAAACTGGTGAGAAGTATACTCTCCACTATTGTCACTTCTTATTCTCTTGATTGGAGTTTCATGGAGTTTTTCGCTCCATGCTTTATATTGTCTAAAAAAATCCTGAGTTTCGCACTTGTTTTTCAAAAAATACACTCGGGAATACCGAGACCAATCATCAGTGATAGTTATTATAAATCTCTTCCCTCCCGGTGAGGGCACTTTAGCCGGTCCCCAAATATCTGTGTGTACTAGATCTAGAATTTTTTCTCCCTTATAGATGGTTGTTTTAGGAAAGGTTAATCTGTGTGTTTTACCTTGAGCACATCCACTAGAATCACTTATATTATCATTCTCACTGAACTGAATCCCTTCAACCACTCCCATCTTTTTCATCTATCTTAACTTGTCTAGATTCACATACCCAAGCCTCTTATGCCACATCATAATATCATGAACACCAACATAATAAAGTTTCTTCTTTTCATTACTTAAAACCAGCCTAAAAATCCCCATGGCTACCTTTCTCAACAATGAAATAGACATCCTCCTCAAAACTAGCAGTAAAGACTCCTTCCCTAGTGCTAGTAAAAAAACCCTTATCATCTAATACGGATGTAGAGATGAGGTTTTTGTTCAGCTCCGGAATAATCAACACATCGGAGAATGTTACTATGGGTGTCTTTCCTTCTACTAACACTTTCAAATCTACCGATCCTACAAGAGTAGTGGTGACTATCCTCCCATCCTCGTACTCTATCTCTACGGTGGGAATATTTCTTATCTTAGTGAACAGGTGCCTATCCTTACACATGTGCATGGAGGCACCTGAATCTACAATCCAACGTGCTTCACATTTCAATCCACCGTAAGCACATTTCTGCTTTCGTGGAATTTCGACCTCGTTTTTCGCCTCCAACTCCTCATCTAAAAGGAGCTCATCGTCCTTGTCCTCAGATTCGGCCAAATGTACCTGTGTGACAAGGGCCTTTTCTTTCCTCTCGGGGTACCACCGGTATGCCCCTCCTTTAACCGAAGCTCGGTTAGCTTAGTGCATTCTGCCATATAGTGCCCAGGTTTCTTACAAAAATGACATAAACCTTTGGGAGCCCTTGGTTCAAACTCGTCGGTCTGGTTTTTCTACACCCTCCCCCTATAGTTTCCAACCGGTTTACGGGAATCCTTGTTCCTCCAATCGATCGCAGTTGCTAAGGCTTGGCCACTCTTTCCTCCCCTTCAGATCTCAATCGTATTCTCCCGAACAAGAATCATCCCTATCACTGAGTTCTATATCCACGTTGAGTCCGGCAAGTCTTGCACACGGTTGACTATGTTCTCGAACTCATCGGGTATCTTCATCAGTAAACAGTTAACCTTTTCATTTTCACTAAATTCTTTTCCCGCACTCTCTAGCTCCATGAAGAGTATAGCAAGCTCATTGCAAAAATCCAACATATTTCCCCCTTTGTATACATACTCCTTAACTTTCTGATCAGCCAACTGTTGTTGCTTAATCGTACCACTTCGATACATCTCCATGAGAGCGATCCAAAGATCGGATGCCCTTTCTACCTGCAAATAAAGACATGCAAGTCCTTGAGTGAGATGGCGTAGGATGAAGTGCTTTGTCGCCTTATTGTTGAAGTCCTAGGTTTCAGTATCATTCTCCTCGTTCCTCGAAATAAGTGACATGAATGCTGAACAAGTTGCTATTGGTGTGGTCGCCTCATTCTCCTTTCCTTTGTCCACCACATCTCCTTCTTTTGTTTCCTCCGTTGAAGGTGTATCCTCTTTCCTAGTGAATCTGCTTCCTCCAAACCCTGGAGGAATTCCAAGACTTGATTAACGCCCCAACTGTCCACTCACTATCCCCCAAAACCTTTTTTCACATAGAGCTCCTATCATCATGCTTTCCCAGTATATAAAGCCAGTTCCATTAAAGATTGGTACCCTAGAGGGTGGGCCCATAATCTGAAACTGTGAGACCTCCATAAGTCCTCAGAGTGGACAGCTTCCAAGAAGCCTCTAGGATAACCCTGACCCCTTTGTGTTTCAGCAAAAATAACTGCCACCCTGGCAGACAATAACTCTAACCAACTTCATTTTTGTGAAGGCAAGACTCTCTTTAGTTAATAGCAAAAAGAATCTCTGAATTTGCTCCCCTGAGCAGTAAGTTATGGAGGGTGAAAGTTGACCTTTTGTACAGAAGCTCTACGGGAGAGAGGGTCCTATCTCCTAATTTTTCTAAGTCCTATCTCTCTCACACTCTATCTACAAATGTACGGATTTAATCAGATTACAGTTCCGTACGCAAAAGTACATCTGCCGGTGTACTTTATGTACGGACATTGTACGACATGGCCTAAATGTCGACACGTGGTATATTCGGATTTGCTCCCTTAATTCTCGGAGATGCCGCGATCCAATGCCATTTCGCCACGTGTCATTCGATGTGGCTATGATCAAAAATTCCCGAAATTCTCTTCCGCGATCTCGGCGTTTAATTTTGGCCGTCCGATTAAATTCGCATTTAATCGTAGCCGTAATAAATACATCCGCTATATTCGTTTCGGTAATGAAATAAATGCGCGATATTGGTTTCTTATCGGTATCGTAATCCGTACTTTTACATTACTAGATATATGTCTCCCGTAAAACTATTTCAGTTAAATGAACTATCCTACGTATTAATGTTTAATTAACTATCAATCCCAATTGTACGTAACACTATCCCTAGTCATAACAGTTTGAACTACTGGCTACCGGGCGATTAGCTACCGGCAGGTTCCACGATCAAATCTTGAAGGCGGCACATATATTTTGGTAAATATATTCTAAATTATAAGTAAACTAATATTTATATTCCGTAAACCTCTGGATAGCCTAGGTAGCCATGTCTCTAGCTTCCTCTCCAATATCTCAGTGACTGTGACAAGTTTGAGAGTTTGAGAGAGAAGTTAGAGGTAGACTGCCTTGGCTTCTTTCTATATTTATATTTAGACATAGAAAATACTTAAAAAAAAACATTAATTTCTACAATGTCAGAGCAGCACAGCTGTGATGTTGATCTAGCGCAGCATGGCAGGATTGCAACGCATCAAATCCGCGAGTTACTAAGATGCATTTCATCTTGATGTTGGACTTGCGTAGCATGGCAGTATAATAATGCATCAACTTAGCTAGTTACCTACTCACACTGCATCCCTACTATACTTCAGCTTAGGAGCACAAAAAGCTTTAGTGACCATATCATCAATCATTTTTGCATCTAGAAAATAGCATAATTTAATCACCTTTGAAAGCACATTTTCTCTTACAAAGTGTTATTTTACATGCATGTGCTTACTCTTGAAGTGGTGACTTCGATTAAAGGCAATTGCAATGGTAGCCTCGTTATAGCATCAGATCACTTATCAACCAATGTGCTTGTATCCCAATTCTTGCAACATGGATATTATCCATAAGAGATCTTTGAGGGCCGAACTTGCTGCCATGAACGTTGACTCCATTGTTGACTCTGTTGTGACTGGAATTTTTTGACCTCCATTTGTGCACAAAAAATTTAGCTTACTTGAAGCCTCTAGGATAATATCAAATGCCATTCTTCCCTTTGAAACAACTCCCTCCCAAGTAGGCAAAGATTATGACCGACTACACCCCTGTGTAGCCTAGACTCCATTTAGTCTTATGCAAAAAGAATCACTAAAAACGCCCACCTAGGCGATTAATTCTCAAATGGCAAAGATGACAATTTTTTGACAAGTTCTGAGAGAGAGAGGTGCCTATCTACGAGAAACTCTAAGTCCTAAAACCCCTCTCTAAAACCTTTTTTATTGATGTACGGAACCAATTAATAGACTGTAAAATAGAAGAAACTACAGCCGCCAATGTACTTCTTGTACGACCATTGTACGATATGGCCATGAAGGGGACGTCTGTCACTTTTGGACTTGTTTACGAGTTTCCTACAAATCTTGAAATCGAATAAGGTGGCGCCACCTAGCACCTTGTGACACAACGTCAGAAAACAATTTAAACGGCTATTCCAAAGTGTCACCTTAAATAGGAGTCGTCCGATGTTAACCGACATTTAATGTGTGCCGTTCAAATTTTTGGACCATCCGTATATAGAATTATTTTAACTATCTCTATGTTATAGTCATATAAATTGGTTAACCGGCTTAAACCGACAAATTAAGTTTAAATAATAGTCACACCCTATATATCCTACCACTAGTCCTAAGCTATAGGACAACGTTGTCGGCTACCGGCTATTGACTATAGGGACCAACCGGCTATTGACTATAGGGACCAGGATCAGATCCTTGGTCCGTCAGTCTTTTTGCTAAGAGCTAGTCTATCTTCCACTTCTAGCTGCTAAGGCAGCCATGGCTCCATCTCTATCAGACCAGTCATCAATGATGACTACAGCAAGTATGATAACTGGGGAGAGAAAGAGTGGAGCGTAACCATTAAATAGATCACCTTTTAATTTATATCCTAGCCTGAAAAATACATAAAACTCATTTTTCAACACTCCCATTATTTTCTAGTCACTCTTTTCTTTAAGTCCACATTTTTCCCTACAGTATTTTAGCTTAGGAGATGGGACTGGATTTGTCATAATGTCACCAATCATTTCTCCATTTGGTTTATACTACCAAGAGAAGAATCATACGGATCCGACATATCAAATGGATCCGGATTTGGAGAAACCATAGGAGAAGGTGTAGAGATTAACTTTTTCTTCTTTCCCCCCATGGTTGCAAGACTTGCCACCTTGAAAACTCTTAATAGAGCACACTAGCTTAGATACCACTTGTAACAATCCATTTACAATATGATAGAAGAAAGACAGAATAGAATGTTGAAGCAAATATAGCAAGAAGAGAGCATTCCAGCAAAGGACAAATATAATTCACCGAAAGCTTTTCCCCTCTTACAAAGATAAACTTGATTGAAACAACTCTCTAAGCAAAAAAGTACTAAGAGTCGTACGTTTTACAAAAATTATGTTGTTCTTTGGTCTAAAATAGACCGCAGAAGCCACCCAAACTATCACCCAGTAATATAAGCAAAGATAGGCTAATAAACTACCATATTGAAATGCATCCTCCATATGCGTAAACACACGCAACAAACAACATTTTGGGATCCATGAAAATCACAACTCACCCTAAGACAATGCTGTTGATTTTGGAAAACTTTAAGTCTTAGTAAATTAGTGTGACGGCAGAAAGGTAGTAATTTGTAGCATAAGTTACACAAGGACATGCGTCATCACTTGATTGTAGTACAAGACAACGCTATTGTGACGCAAACGCAACAGCGCAGCTAGAGCAGCGCTGTTGCGCTGTTGCTATTTAGACAAAGCAGCGCAGCGGAGACGTTGCAACGCAAACAAAAAAGTGCAGCTGCGGTTACTTTAGATATGATCCGTAAAGACAACGCAACTATTGTTATCTTGGATATGATTTGGTACGAGACACTACAGCCGCGTGTGAAATAAATGTGATTCGATACAGGAAAACGCAGCTGCGATTGACATGAATCATGTCAACGGACAAGATTCACAAGAATATCACAAGTGACTTAGCCGACAAGTATTTGTACAATCATTTAATATAGATTTTGAGTAATACCGACTGTACGATGATAGATTGGGTTGGCATAATTAGGAAAACGTAGAACTTAGTGTTGTTTTTGAAGATTTAGTTTTGTGCGTACGTGAAATTTGGTGCGCACGCGATGTTTCGTGCGTATATCTTTTACATGATGTACTGTGGAGTTTTGAACAGATTTGCGGTTCGGGGGAGTTAGTGTACGAGTGAAATTAATGTGACGTAAGGAACAAGTTGAGTGGTGCGGAATGAGTTAGGGAAATGGACGACGGATCGATAAGCGATCCGATGTTAAATGTACGAAATGTTTAAAATGTACGCCGGCTGTACAGAACATAATGCGACATGCGGCATTTATTTAAAAAGGACGCTGACAATATGGAGCGTTTTATTTGACAGGTGTACTATATTTGCGACAGCCGCATTTATTGCAAAAGACGTGATTTTTGGTACAAATAAGATTTTGAAGGTACAACATCATTTCGGCAGGTGGTTGGAACTTTACGTGGATGGCGGACAGCGTCCGCCGATATTTTCAATGGATCTTATTGTTTCATGACATGTTATCAAGTCGATCGTACTTTTGTGATGTCCGTTTACTTCGTGGTTTCCCCTACAAGTGACTAATTAAGTTGTCACTTAGCGGCCGAATTTTGCGGACGCATCGGTGTACATATTTGAAGAAATATTTTCTTTTCGTTTGTGTATTAATAAATTAGAGTTGATTATGATGTTTATATTTATGTGGTCAGTTAGGGTTTTGACAGTTTAATTTGTGTGTCGTATTTGCAAACAATTGTACGCTTACGATTGCTTGACTTTCAAGTTTACGCTTACGATTAGTTTATTTTTAATAATAGGTTATCATGATTTACAACGACTTAGTGGAAGCTATGCTGGATACTTTGATAGCTATTTGTTGACAGTTCACAAGTGTATATATAACAATGAGCTTTGTTAGGAATAATATCAATGCTGCTTAGAAAAGTAGGGACCAAAGATGTAGACTTTTAGGGTTGCCGATTTGGTCATGCATTTAAATGATACATTTCTTATCTGATTAGACTTTTGTTTATGTGTGATGCATTCATTTATTATTATTTATATGTGTTAATTTTATGTTTGTTTGATATGCATTATTTATGCATTTGTCCTAGGGTTTCTTGTGGTTTTTCATGTAACCCTAAATGTTATTCATGCATCTCTGTATGCATGCTTGCTCTGTCTATGAACGGATGATTGCTCCGCCTGTGTGCTGATGAATGATTGCATCTGTGTATGCATGTCTGTTAAATGGAGGATGCATTTCAAATGATTGTTCATTAGCCAAACTTTGCTTATCATTTTGTTTGATAGTTTGGGTGGCTTATGCGGTCTATTTTAGACCAAAGAACAACACTCAGTAGGTGGGTTGATTTTGGACTTACCCCTCAGGTAAACTTGTATCGACGCTACAACACAGAGAGTATAAGACTTAGGATTTAGAGCATTTTATGTATCCACACTTCCAAGTAGTAAAACTGCAAACAATTTTTGGGAAATGTTTGAGTATTATATCTTGAGTGTTGTCAGGTAAATTGTGCTCAAACTTTTGGAGTTGTCAGTGTATAAGTTACTCTTTATTCTGAAAAGTTTTGTGAGATTTGGATGTTTATATAAGATTTGGTGAGCACTTGAAAATAGTAGTTTGATTGGATTATCGATAGCTTCTGAGAGTGTATCATGTCTAATTCTACTACTGTTGTTCCTCCACCTGCACTAGTGGTTGTAGAACAACAGGTTATGGGATTGTCATCAAGAATTCCTCTATTTTCTGGGGAAAAAAATGTTTACTGGGTGGATATGGTGGAGACACATTTTGAGAATGTTAATCTTTTGGACATATTAGATGGTTGGCTGGATGAATCCAATCCGTCATGGTCTAAGAAAGATATGCAAGCTTGTTTTTTTATGAAATTATGTATTTCTGATGACTTAGCTATGTCTCGGATAAAAATGAAAAAAACAATTGATATTTGGAAATCTTTTAAAAATGATTATGAAAAAGCTAATGTCCAAGAAAAACTCCTTTTGGCTGAAACATTTGGGACTATAAATACACTAACGGTTCAATGGCTGAATATTCTAACAGTTTTTGCATCCTTGTAGATGCAAATGCTTTCGCAAGTGGGGTGTTTCTTCAATTTCAACAGGCATTGCTCATGAGGGGTCTCCCTTGTAGTATGAAAGGAGCATCCAATATGCTTAAACAGAAAGATAAGGCTAGCTGGACTTTACAGTTAGCTATCAATATTTTGCTAGAGGAGGAAGCTACATCTAATATTCTCAATGCTGAGCAGGTAGAGGCTTTTAATTCAGACTTTGAGAGGAAAACAAAGTTTAATCAACAAATAAGGCAATTTAATCAAGTGGGAATAAACAATTCAACAATGCATGTTTCTATTGTAGTGAGAGAGGTCATGGATACAATTTTTTTCCTAAGCTTAAAAAGGCTCACGATATAGGTTTATACAGGCTAGGATGGTAACAAAGTCAGTTTTACAAAAACTTCACCGCGCCTACACCTCGTGGAAATGCATTGTTTTTGGCGTCTTCATCACTCAAGGATGAGACTCTAACATTTTTTGAGGATGTAACAGATCTATTTGCTATGGCGGCAGCAATGGAAGGTGTAAAGGACCTTAGATGGATAATGGATACGGGAGCGTCAGCCCACATGTGCTGGAAAAAACCCATCTTCAAAATTTTGAAAACAACGCCAAAGAAAAATATTTATTAAGCTTGAGGAATGAGTGTTTAAACTCGTGCTGTGGGTGATGTGTCTTTGCTAGTGGATGGGGAGGATAAAGCAACTGAAAGAAATCTTCACAATGTCTTGTTATTACCTTAATTTAAGAAAAATCTGTTTTCTACGTCATTGGTAGAGAGTAAGGGCTTTGAGGATAATTTGAAAAATTATAGGCAGGTTGTTAGCAAAAATGGCAAAGTCGCAGTTACAAGTTCTAGAGATAATTAAGATGTGCCAAATGGATATGGTTAATACTAAGGAGAATGATGTTCTTCACTCTGGTGTTTTTGATTTAGATGAGTTGTGGCATAAAAGATTAGGCCATGTACACTATAATAGTCTAAGAAAAATGGTCCTTGCTGGAAAAATAGAGGGTGTATCAATCATAGATCAGCCAGTCAAAACATATGATGGCTGCACTTTGGGCAAAATCCACAAACTACCATTTCCTAAAGAGTCTGAGCATCGGTCCACAAAACTTTTACAACAAATTCATTCGGATGTTTTTGGTCCTGCAAAGGCTCTATATGCCGAGGGAATGAAGTATATGGTCACCTTCACAGGTGATTTCTCCCGGTTTACAACAGCAAACTTCATGAAGGAGAAGAGTGAAGTGTTTGGTCACTTGAAACATTATAAAGCATATGTTGAAAAACTTCATGATTTACCTATTTTGCAGCTCAGATCAGACAATGGTGGTGATTATACCTCAAAATAATTTGAAACCTTTTTACTCGAGGAAAGTATAAGTCATCTACTGACAATTCTATATTCCCCATAACAAAATGAGGTGTCAGAGATATTAAATAGAACTCTCACATATAGCTCTAGGTTGATGCTTGCAGATAAAAATGTGGATCCGAAATTCTAGGCTGAAGCTCTAAATTGTGCAGTTTATATTAAGAATAGGATAGGATCCAGATCGGTAGACACTACTCTTTACGAGATCTGGACAGGTAGCAAACCAAATGTTAGCCATTTCAAAGTCTTTGGTAGTCAATGCTTTATCTTGGATACGTCTACGAACAGATGGAAAATGGAACCGAAGGGATTACCGAGTATTTTGTTAGGATATGATAATCACTCAATAGTTTACACGGTCTTTGTGTTTGAGAGGCAAAAAATAGTTGTAGCAAGGAATATCATTGAAAAAGATAAACTAGACTCAATATATTTATTTCGAATGACTGAGCAGCAAAAGCAGCAAAAAGTACTAGAGTATGTCATTTGAGATTGTATGCAAGAAATTGTCCCGCAGGTACAACATTCTACAATGGTGACTCCGATGTCAGTCTCTCTCTAAATTCCTCAACAAGTTCAGGTCAAACCGGACCAACAGCGATCAATACACCAGGATCGCAACCAGCCCAATCAGCGTAATCAACACAATGCGGGGCACTCAACATTCTTAGCCTCAAAATTTTCGGGGGGAAAAGATCTAGCAGCCGCCTGCAAACAAGCTCTCCCTTTGCCTACTCGGCATCCTTAAGGGAGCCCTTGACCATCCAAGAGGGCTTCTCATCACCTCAACGGAATCACTGGATTGAAGGAGCAAACAACGAAATGAAGTTTATCATGGAGGCTCAAACATGGGAGCTTGTGGACCTTCCTCCGGACCGAAAAGCGGTCGGCAGCAAATGGGTATTCAATGTGAAGTTAAATCTCGATACCACCATTGAACGATATAAGGCAAGACTTGTGGCAAATGGTAATGACCGCAAGGTAGGAATCGACTTTGAAGAAACATTCTCTTCGGTTGTAAGATTTCCGACACTTAGGATTTTGATGTCCTTAGCTGCTATGGAGGATATGGAAATACATCAAATGGATGTAAAAGCATCATTTTTGCATGGAGAACTAGAAGAGACTATTTACATATAGCAGCCTGAAAAGTATGTAGAACCAAGAAATAACACTTAGTATGCAAGTTGCTAAAATCATTGTATGGCCTAAAATAGGCCCCTATGCAATAGAATCTGAAGCTTGATGAATTTTTGACAAGCCTAAGATTTCAGAAGATAAGTATTGATCACTCTTTTTACGTTCTAAAGGGTGAAAATGGGATAGTGTATATAGTGGTGTATGTAGGTTTTTTACTATTAATTAGCAAATCAATGGCTAAAATTAACAAAATCAAAACTGCTCTAAACTCACGATTCGAAAGACCTTGGTGGGGCAAAACATATTTTGGGTATAAGGGAGAGAGGGTCACAAAAAAGAAAGTAATAAATTTGACCCAAAAAGAGGCTATAAGAAAAATGTTAGATGAGTATGGAATGCGGGGGGCAAAAAAATGTCTAACTCCAATGGAATTTCGGTAGAAGTTAGAGGGATAAGAGACACAACTAGGTGTGATTGTTAGCAAGGATTTAGAGTCAGGGGAAAATGATTCTATGACACAAATACCATACAGCGAGAGAGTGGGAAGTTTAATATATTTCATAAATTGTACCCGTCCTGACATTGCTGCAGCAGTCAGGGTACTAAGCAAAAGTCTAGAGAATCCGAGAAAATCTGATTTCGATGCAGCAAGGAGAGTCTTAAGATGTTTGGCAGGAACAAAAGACCTCAAACTTACACTAGGCAGAGGAGAAGTGAAGCTGCAAACGTGGAGTGATGCAAGCTATGGCGACATGTCAAGCCGAAAATCCACCACGGGATTCCTTTTGCAGATTGGGAACTGATCGTGCTGTTGGAGTAGCAAACTTCAAAAGGTTACAGCACAGTCGAGAATGGATTCAGCATATATGGCAGCAAGCTCGGCCCTCATAGAACTTTTATGGGTAAAATCCATGTTGCAAGAACTTAGATACATGCAGGTTGGGCCACAGGTGATCTGGAGTGATAACCAGGCTGCCATTGCCATTGCCTCTCACCCAAGTCACCAATTCAAGAGTAAGCACATGGATGTACGATTACACTTTGTAAGAGAAAAAACGTTCTCTAGGGTGATTAAATTATGCTATCTGCCAGACGCAAGAATGGTTGCTGATTTGTTTACTAAAGCTCTTCTTGCTCCCAAGTTGAACTATTGTTGGGATGCAGTAGGATTAGGTGAATAGATGAAAAACTCCACTACGATACCCCCATGCTGCGCTTATCCACAATCACGATGTAATGGGACTAGATGACTAGTTGATTTTCTGCGCTGTTATGTTGCCATGTTGAGCTGCTATGTTGCCATGCTGCGCTAAGTGTGACATCGCAGTTGCACGCCTTTGACATCGCAGCTGCGTTGATACAATGAGTCTAAAGCTTTAATGGAGTGTTGATTTTGGAAAACTTTAAGTCTCAGTAAATTAGTGTGACTGCAGCAGGTAGTAACTTGTAGAGTAAGTTTCACAAAGACATGCGTCATCACTTGAGTGAAGTACAAAACAACACAACTGTGACACAGACGAAAACAGAGTAGCTGCTATGCTGACAGAGCAACGCAGCAGCGCATTTGCTATTTAGACAAAGCAGCGCAACATCGAAGTTGCGACGCAGACAAAAAAGCGCAGTTGCGGTTACTTTCAATATGATCCGTGCAGACAACGCAACTACAGTTATCTTAGATATGAATTGGTATGGTACACTAAAGCTGCGGATGATTTAAATATGATTTGGTATGAGACAACGCAGCTGCAATTGACATGAATCAAGTCAACGGACGAGATTCATAAGAATATCACAAAGGACTTAACCGACAAGTATTTGTATAATCACTTAATATAGATTCTGAGTAATATTGACTGTACGATAATAGATTGGGTTGGTAGGATTAGGAACATGTAGATCTTTGTAGGTGGGTTGATTTTTGACGTACCACTGAGGTACACTTGTGTTGATGGTACAACACTGAGAGTATAAGACTTAGGACTAAGAGCATTTTATGTATCCATAATTCCAAGTAGTAAAACTGCAAAAAAAAATTGGGAAACGTCTGAGTATTATATATTGAGTGTTGTCAAGTTAATTGTGTTGAAACTTTTGGAGTTGTCAGTGTGTAAGTTAATCTTTATTCTGATAGAGTTTTGTGAGATTTGGATGTTTGTATAAGATTAGGTGAGCACTTGAAAACAACTGTTTGATAGGATTCTTGATAGCTTTTGAGAGTGTATCATGTCTACTTCTACTACTACTGTTGTTCCTCTTCCTCCACCTGCACCAATGGTCGTAGAACAACAAATGCCTACACAGGCGCAACAAAATGCATACACAGATGCATTAAACAACAACTGAGGTAACATGAAAATCACAAAAAACTTAGGACAGATGCATAAATAAATAATGCATGACAAACATGTATATAAATAACATATGTCAATAATAATAAGAGAATGCATCACATATAAATATACGTATAATCAGATAATAAATGTATCATATAAATGCATGACCTAATCGGCAACCCTAAATTACTACATCTTTGGTCCCAAATTTTCTTAACAAGCATTGATGATTAATTCCTTGCAAAGCTCATTCCTATATATTCACACTTGTGAGCTGTTAACGAATCGCTAAGTGTCAAAATAACCAACGTAAATTACGAAATAGTCATTAAGTCCTATTTAACCATTATAGCCCATTACTAATAATAAACAAATCTTAAGTGTACAATTGAAAGTCTAGCAATTGTAAGCGTAAACTTGTCTACAAGTACGACACAAAAACACACGTAGTTTAAAGTGTCCAAACCTTAAATGATCACTTAAATATAAACGTCATAATCAACTCTAATTTATTAATACAGATAAGACAAACCAATGTTGTTTCAAATATTTACAAGTACACACAATCTCATAAAATCCTATGGTGAGTCATGTTGAGTCATGCTGTGTCACTCAACAAAACTCCTCAATATTTGTCAAAGAATCCGGGACGTCCAAAATTTATATCTTGTGAATGACACGATTTCGCGTCCCCACTAAAAAATAATGGCGGCCTATATCCGTTGTCTGTAGCTCTTGCTCGACACCCTAGATTTCTCGCTACGTGGTCTCAAAATCCACTTGACGAAACGAAATCATGTCATCCAAATCAAACGAACTGTAACCACGTCATTTGCAATAAAATCTGCTTGTCAAATATAAAGTACACGTCATTTGCGATAAATTCCACCTGTCGCAAATAAAGTACAACTATTCAAATACAACGCTCCGTACTGTCGGCGTACATGCTTAAACATTTCGAGAATCTCACATCAGATTGCTTCGAGATCCGCCGTCCATTTCCCAGCGTATTTCGCGCAACTCAATTAGCCTATTGATTTTACGCGTACATTAAATTCCCCGATTCACAAATCTTTTCAAACCTCCACAGTATATCAGGTAATGATATACGAACGCAACGTCGCGTGCGCACCAAATTTCATGTACACACGAAACTAAATCTTCAAAAACAACAAAGTACGCTGACGAACAAATCAAACAGCAGTACCTACGAAACTACATAAAGTACGCGGTACTAAGCGAAACATCAAAACTGACGTATAAATATAGGAAATTGATCATGACAGTGATTGTTTTGGTTGCGCACAGTCACTAACGTCATTTTGTCAAAAAATGTACGTTTGAAGTACATATCGGTACAAATAAAGTACCGTAGAGTATAAATTTGACGGTCAATCGGTTAAACATCTTTGACTTTCATAACATTGATTCAACCACTTAAAATTTTGCCACGCTTGCGAATGTTGACCGTTATAATAAAATTAGCAATTCACACGGCCGGCGAGGGTTTACGGTACCAAAACTGCGGCGACCACATGTAAATAAAATGGTTGCAAATTGTCACTTTTGGTCGTTACCTGAGCTCCACGGTGTGAGCACTTAGCCGCAAAATTGAAATTTAATCGTCTAAGCGTTACATTGAACTTAGACGCAAAATGAAAAGAAACGTAAATAGTGTGGCTCGATTTCGTCGCCTGTGACGACGCGCATTTTTTCATTTAATTTCAATTTATATTTTTACGCCCGTTCCTTTTATTATAGTCTACAAAGTTTATTCGTTTCGTGCGTTCTAATATTTTCGTACAAGACTTCTAGGATTTAAACATTGTTGATTCGTAAATAGTGTGGCTTGATTTCGTCGCGCGTGACGACGCACATTATTTTTACGCCGGTTCATTTTATAATAGTCACAAAGTTTAATTTCGTTCCGTGCGTATTAATATTTTCGTACAAAACTTATTGTAGTTCAATTTAAAGACGTTTCGTTTCATTTTGAGTCTAAGTTCAATGTAACGCTTAGATGATTAAATTTCAATTTTGCGGTTAAGTGCTCACACTGTGGAGCTCAGGTAACGTCAAAAAGTGATTGTCTTCAACCATTTTTTTTACATGTGGTCGGCACAGTTTTGGTATCGTAAACCCTCGCCGACCATGTGAATTGCTAATTTTATTATGATGGTCAACATTCGCAAGCGCGGCAAAATTTTAAGCGGTTGAAACAATGTTATGAAAGTCAAAGATGTTCAACCGATTAACCGTCAAATTTATACTCAACGACACTTTATTTGTACCGATATGTACTTCAAACGTACATTTTTTGACAAAATGACGTAACTGACTGTGCGCAACCAAAACAGTCACTGTCATGCTCAATTCCCTAAATAAAAAGAACTATGTACGCAAAACCAAACCAAACTGTAATTAAGTTAACATACCATGCCAAACAAAACATTCGTTTATTGAACAAATAATATTATGGTGCTCAATAGAATTGAGACGCCGTTTCACAATGTTCTAACACTACATTTGTGATTGGCTGCGTGAACTGCTTAATTTTCTGTCAAACATTCATTTTTTTTTTCTTTTTTTTTCTTTATAGTTGCCGCAGAAAGGTTACGATTATTTGCATGTTTTCGATTGGCTTTGCGATTGACGGACATACATTCTTTTGTCTTCGAGCGATGGCGTTAGTTTTTTGCAGCCACTGTCATAAAGTTGCTCTATTCTTACTGTGTTTGTCATTGGCTCGTTGAGTGTGTTTGTCATTGGCTCGTTGAGTGTCGAGCAGCCATTTGTTATTTTTATTACTTGTAGCAAGTCGTTTGTCGCACGTGTAGTGTACTTAACCGAGTATTGATATCTGTGTAATGGTTTTTTTTGCCACTAAAATCATTTTTTCTCCCTAAACTAAAATGTACTTCAACATTATTTGACTCAGAGTTAGTTTTTTATCCTGACACGGTAACTTTTATTTTGATAAGTAACCCATTATTGACATGGAAATACACCAGCAAACATTTACACACAAAAAACAAAAAATATATAAAAGAATGAAAGTTAAACAATTTATACAACATTTCCACACGCCTTTTTTATTGAAACTATGAACAATGAGAAACAAAACACAATCATCTCTCTAACAATTTCTACATTTTGGAAAAAAATAAGTGAAAAAAATGAACTTTTATTGAATAACGAACTTTTACAAAATTTAAATTTACTTGTTAGAGAAAATTGAAAGCAACGACAGTTGCTTATCCTGATCTCTAGATTTTTCCTTCTAAGGAATCCCAACCCTATTAGAAATTTCCAATGAGAATCCTAATTTTCGGAATTCCTCTCTTTCCTTTCCTCGTTAAAAGTTTTAACTTCTTGTGGATGTTTTTCTCCCGCATGGTGAAACAAAACAGGATTTTCTACCATATTTTCATCATTTTGTTCATTTTTTCGCTGGTTTTTCCCACGAACAATATCGATTTGAGATAATTTTTCCGGTGAGTTTAAACTTACCATTCTAATTTTCATATTAGGGGGTGTTAAAATTATGAGTCCATTTTTAGTTAAGCACCAGAAAGTCAAAATTAGTCAACGTGACGTGAGATTGAATAGACCACAGTCCTATTTGGTATATGTATGTTCATAGGCGCGAAGGTACATATAAATAGACGTCAAGTTTTGGTGAAAATTTGGTCCTTGACTTCTAGAGTACGAGAATTCAAGTAGCCGCAAATTTTGAGTGTACGTGACGAAAAAGCACGCGGACATTTTGTACTTGGCGGTCTTTGATTGGTCTACGTGTGTCACAAATTTGATTCTATTTCTTTATGTGACACGCAAGTAGCATAGTTCTACACGACACTTATGCATATAAAAATGTATCAATGGTATGCATTAATTAATCAATCAAGTGAATGATTCTCTCCAATTTTTTCCCTATTTTTGCACTAAGTGCTTATGTTGTCGTGTGAGTAACCTATCTTCTTTCTTCTTCAATAATTAAAGCTTGCTTTCTCATATTGAGAGTTGTTTCTCCTTAGCTTCATGTCTTGTAATTAAACGGTCCTATGGCCAATTTTTCTGAAACTGCATGGTATCAAAGCTTTAGGGAAAACATCCAAAAAATTAATGGTAGTAATTATTTACTATAGAAAGCTAAGATGACCCAAATTCTAAAATACAAGGATTTATGGGGTATTGTAGCAGGTACATATTTTAAACCTACCAAAACCCTAGCGGTAACAGGTTATGATAAAAGGGAGGAAGAGGCATTGACATTAATTTTTAATTTTTCTAGCAGTAGAAGACAGTCAACTTTTACACATAGTGGAATTGGAAAAACCTAAGGCTATCAGATAGTGGAATTGGAAAAACCTAAAGATATGTGGGATAAATTAAGGACTATACATGAGCGTACTAATTTGTCCAATATTATGCAATTAAAGAAAAAATTGCTAGACTTTAGTATAGAGAGTGGAGATGCTATAGAAACTTATATTAATAGATTGAAAGAGCTTAAGGTTCAATTGGCCGCAGTTTGCAAAAAAATGAATAATGATGATTTGATCCTCACAATGTTAAGATCATTCCCATTATAGTATGCTGTGATGATCATGGCTTTGAAATTTCAACCTACTATATCTTTGATGTAGTATGTCAACATTCCAGTCAAGAATAATTTGAATTAAAATAAAATAGGAAAAATAGTCAAATTCAGCTCTTTATGTCAAAGGCAAACACTCAGGAAAACATAATGAGTCACTAAATGTTTATACTATATGTATAGGAATATACCCAATAATTTTGAAGAAAAGTGCAAGACTTGGGGGAAACAACAATAGTTTATAGTAGCTTATAGTCGGCAACAAAACGGAATATCATAAAGACATGATAAAACTTTGGTTGAAATTGCACATTGTTTAGTACATAGTGCAAAACTAAATCAAAACCTATGGGCTAAAGCTATACGTACTGCAGGTTATTTGAAAAACCGTTCTCCTAGTAATTATTTGAAAGATATTACACTTGAAGAAGCTTAGTCAGGCATTAAGCCAAATGTCAAACATTTTAAAGTTTTTGGAAGAAAAACCTTTGTTCACATCCTTATACAGAATAGAAATAAATTTGACAAGAAGAGTTAGACTGATGTCTTTGTAGGTTATGATATAAATAGAAAAGCATATAGAATTTATGACCCAGTTACACAAAAATTTAGTGTTAGCTGAGATGTGACTATAGATGAAGGGAATGAAAGTAGTTTAGATGTGAAAGATGATTTTGATCCTTGGTATGAAAAACCTGAAACTGTCACTGTTCCCTTTAACAATCAAGAAGAATTGGAAAGTGGGTCACCACAAACACCAAGTACTCCAAGCAAATAACATGAAGTGGAGCCTTCGTCATCCACGCCAATTTCAATTCCTGTTAAAACTTTCGTCATTCCCAGAGGAACATCAACCTTTCAATCTTTACCAGTGGAGAAGTGACCGACACCACAACCTTTGCAAATCATAACCTCTCCAAATCCGGTTCAATAATTGAGATTGAAGGTAACTCCTCAAAGAATCTCTTATCAGATACGTGCTAAACCAAAACGGCTCATTGAAGAAACGAGAGATGTGGGTTTAGCTTATTATTTAATAGCGACAGAGAGGGAACCGCAAACCTTTCGAGAAGCTTTCGAGAGTTCTAATTCTCAGAAATGGAAAGATGCAATAAAATTAGAATATGAATCACTGATCAAAAACAAATCTTTGACCTTAGTAGAACGCCCAATAGAGAAGAACATTGTGGGGTGCAAATGGGTCTTTAAGATTAAGAGGAAGTCAGATGGGTCAGTGGAAAGATGTAAAACGATGTTGGTAGCTAAAGGGTATTCCCAAGAAGAGGGGGTTGATGGCACTAAGACTTTCTTTCCAGTAATGAAGTTTAATAGTCTCAAAAGTTTAATAGCATTAGGGGCAGTAGAGGGTATGCTGATGAATCAACTAGATATCAAAACTGCATTCCTAAATGGGGATTTAGAGGAAGAAGTCTACATGAAACAACCAGAGGGCATGATGAAACCAGTAAAAGAACACATGGTGTGTAAACTACACAAATCTATATACGGTATACAACAAAGTCCTAGGTGTTGGAACATCAAACTTGACACCGAAATGAGAAAAGAGGGCTTTGAGAGATGTCAAACAGTCAGAGCAGTTTATAGTATTGGAGAAGACAAAAACTTAGTGATTGTCTTAGTTTATGTCGATGACATGAGTGCGTTTAGTTATCTGTCAACCGAGATTGAAAAGAACAAACTGTTTTTGAACAACAAATTTGAGATGATTGACCTTAGAGAGTTATGTTACCTTTTTGGTATAGAAATCAACAATGATGCATACACAATTTCCATGAATCAATAGAGATATGTAAAAGAAATATTAAGTCCCTTACAAAGAGGTAGTTGGTAACTTGATGTACATAATAGTTGGCACACGCCCTGATTTAGCTACATATAGGCTTTGTTAGTCAATTCATGAAAAAACCCAAGTTTAGAGCACTGGTATACTGTGAAACACATTTTAGGTTATGTAATAAAGACTGTAAATTACGGTTTCAATTTCTTCAAGAACATCAGAGACTTTGATTTTTCTGACTATGTTGACGTGGATTGGGGAGCCGACCTTGACAAAAGGAGGGGCACTACCGGTTAGATTTTCACGTGTTTAAGAGGACCTATAAGTTGGAGTTCGAAACGTCAATCTTTTGTGGAGTTATCCAGCACGGAGGCAGAATACGTGGGGGCTACTCAAGCAGCAAAAGAAGCCATTTGGCTTTGCATTTTTTACTTGAGATAGGGTTTGAAACTATGGAGGAGGCTTTGATTCTTACAGATAATCAAATTAACATTGCTTTAATGAAAAATCGAGTTTTTCATGCAAGGACAAAACGTAAAGAAATTCAAACACAATTTGTGAGAGAACAAGTTGAAAAGAAAGTTTTAAAGTTTGAGTTTGTTAGTTCACCTCAACAAGCAGCACATCACTTGCGTTAACGCAGTTCCTCGAGATAAAATAGTTTTCTATAATCAGCTCACAGGAGTTGGTCCTATTAATGAGGACAGTTGATAGTTAGAAAAAAATGTCTCAAGTCAAAATTAGTCAACGTGATGTAAGGTTGAATCAACCGGAATCCTATTTGGTACATGTACAGTTGATAGACGTGAAGGTACATATACGTAGACGTCAAGTTTTGGTGAAAACGTGGTCCTTGACTTGTAGTGTACGGGAATTTAAGGAGCCGCAAATTTTGAGTGTACGTGACGAAAAAGCATGCCGACATTTTGTACTTGGCGGTCTTTGATTGGTTTACGTGTCACAAGTTATGTTCTATTTCTTTACGTGACACGCAAGTAGCATAGTTTTTAACGGCAACTACACATATAAAAATTTATCAATGCTATGCATTAATTAATCAATCAAGTGAATGATTCTCTCCAATTTTTTCCCTATTTTTGCACTAAGTGCTTATGTTGTCGTGTGAGTAACCTATCTTCTTTCTTCTTCAATAATTAAAGCTTGCTTTCTCATATTGAGAGTTGTTTCTCCTTAGCTTCATGTCTTGTAATTAAACGGTCCTATGGCCAATTTTTCTGAAACTGCATGGTATCAAAGCTTTAGGGAAAACATCCAAAAAATTAATGGTAGTAATTATTTACTATAGAAAGCTAAGATGACCCAAATTCTAAAATACAAGGATTTATGGGGTATTGTAGCAGGTACATATTTTAAACCTACCAAAACCCTAGCGGTAACAGGTTATGATAAAAGGGAGGAAGAGGCATTGACATTAATTTTTAATTTTTCTAGCAGTAGAAGACAGTCAACTTTTACACATAGTGGAATTGGAAAAACCTAAGGCTATCAGATAGTGGAATTGGAAAAACCTAAAGATATGTGGGATAAATTAAGGACTATACATGAGCGTACTAATTTGTCCAATATTATGCAATTAAAGAAAAAATTGCTAGACTTTAGTATAGAGAGTGGAGATGCTATCTTCATCATTAAATAAATTGTTTTTTTTACTAAAACCACCGTTTTTATTCACCGAAAATTTAGTATCAAAAAGTTGTGATTGTTCTCCCTTTTCCTCCTTATTTCCCTCTACCTCTTTTTGAGTTTGTTTGTTAAAAAAGTTTATGATCGCATTTTCTCTCAATGCTTTTAATTGCAAAAGTCAAAAATCAACACAAAAGATAAACTTAAAATAAACAAATTGATCAAACAAAATAAATTATAAAACGTTCATTTTCCCCTCTATCATACACAATCAACAAGGAGAAAATCATTAATCATTATTTTTGAATTTTTTTCCTCTTTTACAGATGAGAAAAGAGAGAGGCTTGAATCTCATATAGAGAGGCAAAGAGAGGCGGAAAAATGATGACAGATGATGACATACGAGAAATATGATGACAGGCTGGATAGAGGATGATGATGATGCAGATGAGATGAGAGAAAAAACGGAGAAAGATAAGAGGATAATGAAGAGGAGAGAAAAATGGAGGAAGAGGAGGAAAAGAGGAAAGGAGAAAGAGACAGGAGGAGAGGAGGAGAGAAAGGAGGGAGGGATGGAGAGGAAGAGAGAGGAGGAGATTGAAGAGTGGAAGAGGAATGGAAGGAGATGGAGAGAGAGGAGGAGGAAAGAAAGAAAGAGGAGATCTGAAGGGAGATGGAAGATAGGTGGACTGGAATGGAAGGAACACGAATGAATGGAGGGGGAAAGGAGGAAGGGAGGGTGGAAGGAAGGGTGGTGGAGGGGTGGGGGAGGGTGGGGGTGGGATCGGGGAGTGGGATGAAAAGGAGGGGGGGAGGGGGGGTGGTGCATGTAGATGCAATTTTCACTCACAAAAATGGTTTTTTTCCACCACTTTGGCGATTCGCCTCCTTTTTAACCTTGTTTTTAGTTGTCGACTATCCACCAAAATTACCAAAATGACATGTACTAATTAAACCTAATATGTAAATATATAGGAAAAACATTATTGTGTGTAGAGTGTTGTTTTGAAAAGTCAGTTTCGTGCGTACAAACAGTTCGTGCGTAACTGCTAATTGGATTTAATATGGAGGTTTGAATAGATTCACGGATTGGGGGAGCGAACGGATTGATATAATTAAAGTGGCGTAAAAGACTCATTGAGTGGTGTGAACAAGCTTTGACAAGTGGACGGCGGATCGCGAAGCGATCCGATGTAAAATAAACGGAATATTGAAATAGGCGCCGCCGGTACGGAGTCTAGACAACGCAACTGCGGATAATATGGCTTGTATTGATTACGGAGATGTCGGTGTAAATATCCTGAGCAACATTGGTTTGTCTTTTGGCAAATTAGTTTATTAGTGTAGATCTGTTCAGACTGCCATACCTTGAACAATTCGGGTATACTTACAATAGTTTAGGTAGATGCTAGGTACCGTACGGCTGGTATGCCTCCGTACATTCAGGAGTGAAATCTCTGAGTATAACTTGTAGGACTTAGAATTTTTTGTGTATCGCAGTCAAGTTTATAAAATGGCAAAATGTTTTCTGCATCTTTGACCTGTTGGTGTGATCACTCAGTTTTGTTCTTTCATGTGAAACTTTGTGGAGTTATTCTATGATATAGAATCTATATGTGTGTGAAATTTCATTTTATTCCAGTATCTGTGTAAGATTCTGTGAACAGTCTAAGTGGTTAGTTGGTGAAGCTGTCACCTATTTTTGGGGTACTCTAGAGCTTATATCTTCTATATTCCTTGGTGGACTTGGCTGTAACTTTAGGAGTTTACAGTTTATATGTTATAATGCACATTTGTAAAGTTTGAGGTGATTTTGTTTATTGTGGAGTAATTTGTGTTGTCTGAAACACAGCTGTTTTTGAGGTAGTCTGTGGGTGTTTCCGTGAGTAATCCATGGCTGAAATAGGCTATGGACAACATAGAGGACAAAAATACATATGCAAACCAAATTCAGAAACTCAAGGGTGAACCGACCCAATGTAGAACAAAGCAATGTCAATGTGACCCTGTGCACGCACAAGCACACTAGTCAATGCTCAACCAAACTACATCCTTAGAATTTAAAGATGGGTGCCCATGTGTTAATCTAGGGGTCTTGTTGGTCTTTTTCCTCCGAAGTTAGTAAAACTTCCACCCGGTTAACTGTGTGAAAACCATTGTGTCGTTTACATCATTTTAAAAGTTAGAATGTACTTCAATTTGGCGTTATTATCCTTTCGAACCACTACTATATTATGCCAGCTCATCTTCAAACTTTTACTATAATCATTTGAGAGTACATATTTTTAGAAGTAGCACTTGAGCAACAAATGATAATACGCTATTGCACACATTATACGTTTTAGACATTTTTTTTCTTGAGTGAGAGTTTACTAACAAAAATTACTTGCCCTTTTGTAACCTCTACAAAAAAAATTCCTTGCAAGGGATTTTGTCATTGATTGTCATATTAAAGTCTTTCAAGGAGCCTCGCTTGCTCTTTTTTGTACTCTTTAACTCTTTAAAATCCATGAAATGTTGTTTGACAACATGCATTTGTACATGTTTACTATTGTCATTGGTTTTTCGACGACTATAGTTTTTTTCAATTTTTAACAGTGTGTACAAACATCGCATGTTTTATAGACGTCTACAACAATTGCATAATTATAATAACAAATCATTATTGATAGCGTTTTTTAATATTGAAACACTATCAAAAATAGTGGTGAGAAACTTCACGGAATTTGGAGTGGAATCTAGGTCATCCTTGAACACTTTTAGTTGTTAGGGCCCAAGTTCCCCCATTCTCTTTCTTCATCCATATAAGTCACTTGAGGGTGCGACAACATATCGTTGATAAGGTAGCGGTTGTAGAATCGAACGTACTTGAGGCGTTCCTTAGGGTTGAAGTGTGGGGTCAACACTGATATTATTCAGGCCCAAATGTAAGAGCATGGCTTGTTGCTATACCTATTATTGCCCCACTCCATTTATCTTCTACTCAATATTTTGCTGCTCTCAGCTTACGGTTTTACTTGCCTCACCCTTCTCTTTTAGCAAGCCACAATACATTTGTGGTTAACCTACTAAGAAGGTAAGAGTCCACTTGTTTTGTTGCTCATAGGGTGGGGAGTGACCAACAATACTTAGCGTAGTATGGCATGCAATTATTGCCGTTGGTTGTAAAGCAAGATACTTATTTTAACGTGAAGTGTCGCTGGTATTCTCTCCATATTGTCATTCTAGGGGTGCACGTGACCCTTTTGTAAATCTTGTGTTTTTACATGAAGCGGCGGGAACATTGGATGTCGTTATTTTCACAAACTTTGTTGGATCTTTTATTTCCTCACTCGTAGCATTGCAAATGTTTAAGCTTGAGATGGAACGACCTCCAAAGAACCCTACTATGAGCACAACTCAACGTATAGTTTCATATCATTTGTTTTTGAAATCTTTGGTTCCTTGGACGTTTCTTTCTACAACTTTTTACGTGATAATGCTCAACGATCCTTTGAATTTAGAGGAGGCGATACTTTGAATTTAGAGGAGCCGACAACCCTGTTACGATTTACAATGTTAGAATTTGCACTTACGGAATTTTGGTTCATAGTTAGTGTGGCTAAGATTTGGTCGCGCGACAGTTCGCATATTATGGTTTTGTTTCATTTAACTTGATTTCGTATTTCATGCGTGTACGCTTCACGTGTAAACGATCTGATTTGATTTTAGTTGAGTTTTTACGTTTAAGTTCTGAAACTGTAATACGAGAAGTTTTGTTTCGTGCGTAGTATGTCTATTAGTTTCGTTTCTCGTCTGTTAAGTTTGTCGAACATGACTTTAGTCAATTTTGTTTCTAGTGGTTTCACTATATTGTATATATTTATGTTTAAGCACATTTAGACACTTCTAGAGTTAGTGTTCTAGATAGTTTCTACTACAAGTTAAAAAACATCATGTGAGTTAGATAAATTATAGTGAATTGGAAGAATCAATCAAGAGTCAATTGGAAGACGATTTAAAGAAGTATAATGTTTAGGATTGTGATAATATGAGTTTATTTTATTGAGTATTCAATTTGCCTCTATCTTAGTTTTCAATGTGTAGAATGTTTGATTTAATTTCAACGGCCTCGCATTGAAGTTTAAACATTTGTGGCTTATTCCGATTGATTCATTCCTACCAATCCTTTTCAAATTCTCATGTCGGCTTTCTATCTAACATCCATGTCGCTTCAACGTTTTTTGGCTCTTATCGTGTAACGGTGATTAATAATGGTCGAGGATCAAAGACCATCTTGGAGCCACCGATGCCGATTATTCAGCTCAAACCATAAGTGAGGCGTAGTCTTAGGCTTGAGTGTCTAGGGTAGTTTAAATGTTTCTACAGTTTGGTTTTTGTTTTTTCTTTGTTGTTGCCTTCCACTTTAGGCTTTTATTGTTGTTTAACACTTGTTGTGCTTTTAGTCCTTCATGATTTTGGTCTTTTACCTATAATGGTCATCAATATTTTTCAGTCACTGTAATGTTTTGTAGGTCGATTATCTTAACATCTTTTTTTTGAAAAAAATAATCTTCAACCAAATCCAAATATACATTCAAAGTTTTGGTTAAGTTCTTTATACGTCTACACCTGTCCCAAAAATAAATCAACGAAGGATTTAAGAAACGATTTTGTCTCTTGACATTGGAATAATCTGAAATTAAGTAAGGAGAATCATCAATAGAATCCAAAATTACATCTTAACGTTTCCGTTACATAACCAACAACCTAACTTTAGGCCTGTTCTCCATTAGGCGGTCCCAATAAACATGCGGATACGTCTATTTTTAGGGTTTACTGGCACGGCCTCCCATTCCATTATGTCGTGCCAGTAGACATCGTTTCTCAATTATGATTGGCGCCACGTAGGTTAATTTTCAGATTCTTAAAATCTATAAATATTCTTCAAGCTGAAAATCTGTACATAATACTTGTACGGGCGGAGGAAATCAATGATTCGTAAGAAAAATTTGAGACCAGATTTCAATTTTGAAATTGAAATTTAAAATTTTGAAACAGAATGTCAAAAAGGCGCCGCAAACTTTTAAGGTCAGCGGATGTCAGCAAGAGCGTGCGAAAATATTTTGGTCGACCGGAGGAAGGCACATGGCGTGAACGACGTGTTTGATTCTCACTGTCTGTTTGTGGTGGATTTTTTTTTAGCGTTTCACGTGTACGAATGGTAGCGACCAGTTCTGAAGAAACTCTCCTCGCCGAGGAGAGTCTTTTCACACAGGACGATGTGCGTGATTGCTTCGCGAATCTAAATAAGTGAAAAATCCAACGGTTGATACTTACGCCTATAATATTGGAGCCATCCAGTAGACATGTTTTGTCATGTTTATTCGACAAAAAAAAAATTGTACGAATTTGTACGAAATCGTATGGGGTCTAGTAACAACCCCACTTTTCCTCTAATGGAATTCAAACTCCCAAACGAGATGAAATAGTATCGGCCGTTCGAAAAGTAAGTCGCGACGCGAAACTCAAATTTCCAACGGACGCGAAATTGTATCGTGCTCCTATACCCAAAACACTGTCGAAACCACCGGAGTTCGGATTCTCCAAAATGGACTCAACAAAAGTACAAAACACCAACTCAACCGTACACAGTAAAAAAAGAAGCAAAGTGAAAGTACCGATCAAAGAGAACTAAACCCTAGATGTCATTTGCGCATTAAAACGCATGGAGTAGACTAACGAATACTAAGTAGAGTGCGCATGAAACATTTCAAACTTTATAAAATTCGTCGTAAAATCCGTACTTTTTTTTTAGGTTTAAAATTTCAAAAATTTAAATATTCAATACCCTAAACAATTGAAAAGTGTAACGAACAAGCAGCGAGCGGCGGAGTTTACGGCGTCTCCATCGGCGATTTCCTTCCGAAGGTTGAGTGGAGGACACAAAAAATTCGCGCGAGCAAATGAAGCAAGTTTTATTTCTTTAATGTCTGTACAGTTTTTCGTATAGTGTGAGACATATGAAATTTACAAAAGCTATGAAACAAACGAATACTACGTAGTTTTCGTAAAAAAGTCCAAATCCGTAGGAATTGGACATCTATGGACGAAACAAGACCTCCAAAATTTCCGTACGATCTTTTGACTAAAACCGTGTGTACAAATTGAAACGTACACGTAGAAAACCGTTGACAAAACAAAAGGCCAGACGTGACCCTCGACCAAATTGAACCACATTATTAACGAACCAGCATTCTAAAGCAGTAAAGCATCAACTAATCACACGATTAAATACATAACAACCTTTTAATTTGTTGGAAAGGAAAGAAGCTTTATTTCAAAAAGTGCGATGGAAAAAACCATCAAAGTACAAAGGATTTCAAAAAAGGGGAAAAAAAAACGTCATAAAAGAGCGAGAAACACTACCATTGGTTAGTACGATGCAGTTCGACGTGGTGAACTATTTTCCAAGTCAATGGACGGTTTGATGAAACTAGTCAACGTTTAGTGAATGAAGGGTGAGGATACGAGGGTGGTTCACAGTCGGCACATTGCTGGACGAAACCGGCCAACTGGGCTTTTTTAAAACTTACAAGTAGGCGTCGGCTAAATAACAAGTTGGCGTATGTAGTTCGATTTCACGTATATAACGGCTTGACATTCAATTCGAACTCAAAGTGAAGCTACTTTGTTAATCTTGTCACTCAATCATAAGAAGCTTGTTACCTGCTTGACTCACATGATCGCTTAGTGATCTTCCTATTTAGCAAGGATCCACTCCCTCTCCTCTCCTTCCTTCTCCTCTCCCTCTCCTCTCCTCTCCACTCTTCTCCTCTCGTCTCTTTCCCTCTCCTCATGTCTCTGTGCCATGCACATTAAAATCAGTGGTCTTCCAGTTGGAGAGATGGCGCGGCAAGCAGGTCTTCTTTTTCTGTTGGTAGCAGGTAAGTGAGGAACTCAGAGTTTTTTTTCTTTTTAAGTTTTAGTCGTTCTTTTTATCGTGAGGATCATCTCTAAAACTATGCCAACATGGTGGTTTCCTGGCTGACTTACTTACTAACTCACTAACTTAGTTTTAGTAGTTCGTTTTATCACGAGGATTAGCTCCAGAACTAAAAAAAAATAAAATTGTGGAGAACGAAAAATATGGTTTTCTGATTAGCTAACTTACGCTTGCATCTCCTCGCAGGGATACACATAGTTATGTCGTATGCAGCTGACAACGTAAAACTTGGCACTGCTATTGGCATTGATCTCGGAAAAACTTACACCTGTGTTGGAGTTTACAAGAATAGAAAAGTGGAGATCATCGCCAACGATCAAGTCCACATAATCACTCCCTCCTGGGTCGCACTCACCGACTCTGAGTGCCTCATCGGCGAGGCTGCGAAGAATCAGTTTGCGGCCAACCTTCAGAGAACCGTTATATGTGAAGTGTCTAATTGGAAGGAGGTAAGTAAACCCTCTCTTTTGTCACAAACGGACGTCATACCAGTATGAATGATGAAAAGTGTGCATGGGCCTTTTTTATTGAACAATATATGTGAAATGTTGACGTATAATTTTTTTTTCGAGGCTATAATGCTGGCTGTGGCGTGTTCTGCTTGGCAAGTTTGAGGACAAGGAAGTAGAGAGAGACATGAAGCTCGTGTCGTACAAAATTTTCCATAGAGATGGCAAGCCTTACATTCAAGCCAGGATCAAGGACGGTGAACAAAAGACCTTTTCTCATTAGGAGGTCAATGCCATAATTTTGACAAAAATGAAAGAGACAGCCGGGTCGTATCTCGCACATGCGATCAAGAATGCGGTCGTCACATTTCCAGCTATTCATTTATGGAAAATCTGTTGCTGCCACGTTAATCTTGGTCATGAGGAAGATGTGACTGGTTACGAGTTCTATGGTTGGTATTGAGGATATTTAAATTTATAACTTTGTGCGGTAAGCCAACTCCGCCACCGTTGGTTAATTTCCTCTTGCTTCTTCATTTTTTCTTTCCAAAATCCGGATCCGTATTTGGAATGATACCGGAAATCATATCATATAATTTCACTTGTTTCAAGTAAGACTTAGTTATATCCGCCCAATAGAGATACTTTTGCCCATTAAACACCGGGATCCATGAGGGAGGGCCCGTGACTTGTTGATTTGAGGCAGCTGGCGCCAGTGAAGAAGATGAAGAAGCACCAGCATTTGCCATGAGGATCAAAATATGCAAAGAGGAAATTCTCACAAAATCCCACAAATAACCAGCTTCACAATGAAGTCCCAAGCAAACCAGACACACATGAGGTCTGCAAATTTTCCACAATATATAATATACCCCAAAGAACCAACATGCTGAATTTCAGAAGGTTTTGCCAAAAGATCACAATGATCTTACAATTCAAAAATACTCAAAAACTGCTTCGCAGTTTTCCATACACAAAAATCCTACTTTCCTAAAATAATCTAGTCCTATATATACAAGTGAGCCTACAGTAGATCACGTCGTACTACAACTACTTTGGTCGATTGGTACACTACTCTTCATCAACAAAGATCCCACCGTCGAATGCACACAAACATTTACACCAATCAGACAGCCGCAAGAAATAAAATAGTATTTGTTAAAGTTTGTCCACTGAAATGACGGCGGGCTCCGTTCGCTTTCCACGTATTCTTTTATCACTGAAGCTGAACATCCACGTGTAGCTTCGGTCTTTAAATGAAACTGTACTTGTTCTTCTGGAACAATCAATTCCGACTTTGTCCCTGAAGTGCACTGAAACTGTGTACTCCCTTTGGAGTTACATACTCACTAAATTACGTCCTCGTCAATTTGTTTCCACACAAACTGACTAATATTTGAACAACTTTCTTGCGCAAACTATTATAGCTGCTATGACTCTGTTGTGACTTCTATGACTGTTGTGACTGTCAGCGCAGCTGTGATATTAGAGTAGCGCAGCTGTGATGTTAGATTACTGCAGCATAGCAGCATAGCAACATATCAACAAGCGTAGAGTACTCAAGGTTTCAAGCTGCGATGTCAAATTTAGCGCAGCATGGCAATATAACAACAAGATATAGAGAGGACTCAAGGTTTCCAAAACAACAAATACCACTGCATTTAAATATGTTTTTTGCGCTTTTGTAAATAGGATTTTTACTAAGTGCAATGGAAAACATGTTATCACTTAATATTTTCATAGATTCCTCTTTCACCCCAACCTCCCATAGAAATTCCTTAATCCACACGGCATTTTTCGCAGCATGACATGCGCCAATATATTTTGCCTTCGTAGTTGAAAGTGCCAAAGTGGGTCGCAAGCGAGAATTCCACGAGATGGCTCCTCGTGCAAGTAAAAACACATATCTTGACGTAGACCTTTATGAATTATGGTCCTTTCCATAGTCAGCATCACAATAGGTACAACATTTCAAGGTCTCATTTTTCCTAAAAACAATTCCAAGACTATGGGTTCCAGCAAAATATCTAAAGATTCTTTTCACTGCCTCCCAATGTACTTTTTTTGGATTACTACAATAATGACTAACCACACTAACAGCTACACTAATGTCTATCCTTGTTCTGGCACTCAAATACATCAAGCTTCCGACGGCTTCCCTATACAGAGCTTTCAACAAAGTTAGAATGCTTGTCACGAGGATCAAGAGGAGTTCCAAATGGCTTACAATCTCAAATCCCAAATCTTTCTAATACCTCTTTTGCATATTGTTATTGGATTAACTAAATATCCCTATTCCTCCTTCTCTGAATCTGAATTCCCACAATGTACTGTGTATCCCCTAAGTCTGTAATTCAAAAGTATTTTTTAAATTCAATTTTTAATTCTCCAAGTTTCTCCAAGTTATGAGAGATGGAAATAAAGTTATCTATGTATACACTAAAGATTATCATGTTCCAACCTTCTTCTCGAATAGACATTCCACAATCTGTAGTAAGCCTTTTAAATCCCAAAATTAGTAAAACCTTGTGAAGCTTATGGTTCCACGATTTTGGCGCTTGTTTCAAACCATACAAAGCCTTCCCCAACCTCCATACTTTACCATTCTTTCATGGAACTCCTAGAATTACCATGTACACCTCCTCCTCTAATTCACCATTTAAGCAAGCTATCTCCACATCTATCTGTTGGATGTGCATTTTTTCCGCCGTCGCCATTGCAATAAGTGCTCGCAAAGAATCGAACTTAACCACAAGAGCAAAGGTCTCTGAATATTCAATATCCTTCTTCTGCTGAAATCCTTTACATACTAACCGTGCCTTGTATTTAAGAATTTATCCTAAGACTCTTGTCTTTGTTTGAAAAACCCACTTCAAGTTAATTGCTTTTTTACCAACTGGTAAGTTTACTTCTTCAAAAACACCCATTAGCTTTCACAGAATTAAAGTCCTTTATAAATGTCGGTTTCCACTTCTCCTCCCATTCATTCGAGTGTTTAGCCTCTTGATATGATTGAGGATCAGCTGGACGATTTTTTGTAATTACCTTTCATAAGTGGAAGGATTCTGCCCTTTCTTCTCTAAGTTCACAAATCACCCTATGGTAACTAGTTTGCTTTTTATATGACTGTTCTGGTGATAATCCTTCTGATGCCTTCCCTTTCGTTGATCTCTTACTTCTTCGTACATCATCTACAAAATTGTTACCCGAATTACTGCTCTCAATCTAGTCATCGCCCTCATTCTCTAAAGGTGTCTCTTCTAATGTCACGTTGTTTGTGTGAGTAGATGATTCTCTAATGACCTGGTCCCTTTGTGATTGGTTGCTGGTGGGCTTAGGTTTTTGAACTTCTCCAAAGTTTTCTCTACAAATTGCATTTTTTTCTTTGTCCCTACCTCTACCAAGACTTATTCTTCTTCCTCCTATGAATTTTTCATAATGACTATCCTCCTCATACTTTTGGGCCCGTTTAGACTCATTAGCTTGTTTTGCCATTCATTCCAAATTTTCATTGAACTCCACATTTTAAACACTTGGACCCTTCTACTAACGAGGTTATAAATCCGATACTGCATTGAGTTTTCACTATACCCCACAAAGTATCCTTCCTATGACAGTGCTACAAACTTCCCCTCCCTGTTTCTTTCCTTTTCATACCCTATAGCCTCACATCCCTAAATCCTTAAATGTTTTACCATAGGAACTTTTCCACTCCAAATTTCCACCGGTGTTTTGTTACCTAAAATTGAGTTGATTCTCCGGTTGCTACCATGATTAGCCGCCCTGGTTGCCTCTCCCTAAAGACGATGAGTGAGTTTTGTCGTTTGGATCATGGCCCTAACCATCTCTTGCAATATACAATTTTTCCTCTCTGCTATTCCATTTGATTGTTGGGAATAAGGAGTTGTTAACTGTTGCTTAATCCGCGTCTCCTTACAATATTCGACGAAGGCAAGAAATTCACCACCACGGTCCGATGGTACTATTTTTACCTGCCTCCCATTTTCCCTCTTAGCCATAACTACACAATCTTTAAATGTATCTAATGATTCTGAATTTTCCTTTAAAAGGTACACCGATGTCTTCCTGCTGAAATCATCAACTATCACCATAATGTATTTATTTTTTCCAATGGTTTCTAGATGTATGTCACCACAAAAGTCTACATGAACTATGTCTAAAAGGGCATTCGCCTTGAACTAAAGGTCTTTTACCAGATGAGGCTTCCTTTTATGCTTCTCTTTTGTGCATCCAACACATCCTAAAACCTTTTATATTGTCGTCACGTCTAGTCCTTGAAACGCACCATGACGAAACATCTATTTGATATTACTCCCTGAAGTGTGACACATACAATGATGCCACAATGTGAGGTCCTCCTTGTTGACCTCTGCCGAATGAAGGTGCCCTTCTTCTTCCGCCGTCCTATTTTTTGTTTTTCTCCAAATCATCCTACTTTGCATATTTTCAGTTACAACCCCCTTTACAAATGGTCCTGTTTTACTACTCAAAATGATTCTACCCCTTTCCATGCATGTGGCTCTTCCACCTTTCCTCTGAAGTTGTGGGACACTTAAGACATTGATACACTCTCCCGGATTATAAAGCACATTATTAAAAACGTACTCTATTGACTCTAGTTTTCCCTTCCCTATCTTTTGTCGGTAGATCTAATCGTAAAGTTCCCATAGTATCAATAACCATCATTGAACCGTAAGCCACTATGATGGATGTTGGTATAGTGAATTTTATATATCACTGAATAGTCTTGGATCTAAACACATGTAATGGGTAGCACCTGAGTCTATGATC
>JBBHKE010003338.1:0-12833 GCA_037447655.1 Zygnema cylindricum | reverse complement strand
ATCAGTTTCTGTTTTAATTCCAATAAACATTTCTTCTCCCCTAAACCTTTAATCAAATATTTATCTTCTCCCCTATCCTTTAAAACCCCCTCTAGAATTAATTCTCCCCTTTCCTCGAAATCCGTTGAAGTCTCCCTTTCCGACCAGTTTTCTATTTCCAAAATATCTATAAAACTATCCTCAATATTTTGAACTCCCTCAAGTATCTCCTCTCTCTTTACTTCCCTTATACCTCCAAAAGCACATTGTTGCCTTCGTGCAATTTCTGTGTACTTTTCTCTCTTCCCCATTCTACCGATGTGAAGAAGCTCCAATTTTTCTTCATCCTCTTTCTCCTATTCCTCTTCGTCCTCCTCATCCATATTCCAACTTCTAAGTTTTTCCAAACAAGGGCATTCCTCCATATAATGACCCGGTTCACTACAAAAGAAGCAAACCCCTTTTTTCAAAGATTCCGTGTCTTTTCCACTCCCTCTTTTTCCACCAAAGTTTCGATAAGGTTTACCTTTGTCTTTCTTCCTCTCATCACGCTTCCGCTCGTCACCACCGTTCCTCTCATCACGCTTCCGCCAATCACCGCCGTTCCTCTCATCACGCTTCCGCTAATCACCACCAGCTGTAAATGCATTCACCCTCTCACTTCCCCTACGAAGCTCCAAAGTGCTTTCCCTCACAAGAATTATCCCCATGGTAAAGCTCCAAGTCCACGAGGAACCATTAAGTGCCTGCATACGACAAATGATGTTTTAGTACTCATCTGGGAGTTTCATGAGTAGTGTATTAATCTTTCTCTCCTCATATTCTACATATCCCGCACTAGCAAGCTCAGCATATAACGCAACAATATCATTGCAAAACTCCATCATGCTACCGCCTTTATAAACATATGCCTCTATTTCATGTTTTACTAACTGTTGCCTTTGTATAGTCTCACTCTTGTAAGTCTAAATTAGTGTTTCCGAGATTTTTGAAGACTTGGTTAGACTTAAAAGAGTGATAGATATGGACTTAGACACCTATCTAAGTATGAGATGTTTTGCTATAGTGTTTCTATGTTATCATATTTTTTTGTCATTTTCTTCAGTTTTAATCCCTACAAGTGGTACTATAGCTGAGAGCCTAGCTCCCCTCACCATAGGTGTCCGTTTTTCCTTCTCCCCTATTTCCCCATCTACGGAAAGGTTTTTCCCTTCACCTTCCGTTGCATCTGACCTCCGGTTGATATTTTGGGCAGCCACAGATGATTCTCTATAGTAAGCTCCTCCCAAGCTACTTGGCGAACATCTCATTTGTCCCGAAGCAATTCCCCATAAGTGCTTCTTGAAAAGCAATCCCTCCATAGTAAACTCCTAATAAGTGAAGTCTGTTCCATAGAACATAGGCACCCTAGATGGTGGGCCCATGACCCGAAACTTTGAGACCTCCATTGGCCCTTAGAGTAGGCAGATCTCAAGAAGCTTATCTAGATAGTGGCGACTCTAAGTTGATATAAACCCAAATGATTGACCCCTTGACAATCACAAACACATTATAGCTTCACCCCTGTGATATAAGACTTTCGGTGTGCTCAGTTCCACCACAGAATGCAAAGTTAGAATATGAGTTTTGGACACATTCACCCAATTTGACTTTCCCTTAGGGATGGAGCTACCCTAGCAAGCAAAAATTCTGAGTGACTACACTCTTGTCTAGCTTTGACTCCCCTGAGTCTGTAGCAAAAAGAATCACTGAAAATGGTCAAGTAAATTGAAAGTTATGGCTGGCCAAAGTTTTCCATTTATACAAGGTGCTCTCTGGGAGAGGCAGCTACCTACCCGTAATTTTCTAAGTCCTATTCCCCCTCTAAAACTCTATCTACTATAATACAACACTAATCAAATTACTGTGTCGTACAAAAAAGTACAGGTGTCAGTGTACTTTCTGTACGGCCATTGAACAACATGGCCAAAATATCGACACGTGTCAAATCAGGATTTGTTCGCGTAATCTCCAGAGTTCCCGTAATCCAATTTTTTCACGCCACGTGTCGTTTGACGTGGCAAAGACCGTAAAACGCTAAAATTACCTCTTTCGTGATCGCGGCGCCTATCGCGGCCGTCCGATCAAAACCGACTATAATCTTAGCCGCTGAAATTCGACGAGCGGTATTTGTTTCGCTATCGAAACAAATGCGTGGTATCCGTTCCGTCCCCATACCGTACTCCGTACTAAATCAAACTGTATAAATGCACTAAGTATCTATTCTCCGTTAAATGAATTAATCTACGTGTAACAATTTATATATTTATCAAACACTATATATCGTAATATTAGTCCTAGACTTAACGGTTAGAGCTAACGGCTACGTCAACTTGACGGCCGACAGGTACCAGGTCCAATTCCTGGGTCCGTCAAGTACCTTTTGGTAAAATCTACCTGATCCACCTGTCTTCTATAGTGAGCTTAGGCAGCCATGGCTTTAGCTCCTTATCAAGCCTTCAGTGACAACAACAAGTGTGGGGGCTTGGAGAAGGGAGTCAGGGACAGACTGCCTTTGCTCTTTTTCTATAAACACGAAGAAAACACTCAAATATCAATAGAAAGGTAAAGATTGGATGAGGAGGCGGTTGGGCATGAGATAACGCGAGCGGAGGTGGTAGTTCGAGAGAGGGGGGTAACCGGAGGATTTTTATGGAATATGGTGAAACCGGAGGAGGGTGGTGGGGAAAGGGTTGGAATGGAGTTTATTTTGAGGGAGGGGGGGGAATCGGCTGCCGAATTAGGGGAGATGGAGAATTCGGAGGCGGTGGGGAGGGAAGGGACGGGGAAGGAGAGGGTAGTAAAGAGAAGTGTGCCGGAGGGGGAGGTTCTGGATGAAGGAGTTGGAGCCAAGGAAGAAGGTGTCCACAAAGTAGAAGGGGGTAAGGAAGAAGACCAAGAATATCACCCCTTGGGAACTGCGTTGGATGAGCCTATAGAGGACGGGGAAGAGCCTACGGAAGAGGAGGAAGTGCAGGAAGAAACTGAATCGTCGAACATTCCTGTGACGAAATATGAAGACGATCCCACAACCTCGGACGAGCAATCTTCGGAGAGCTCGGAGAGGTGCATGGAGGAAGAATATCGAGACAAAGACAAGGTCGTTGCTTTTCCTCCTTCACCGAACGGCGAAAGAGCTATCGTAGCGGTACAACCACCACAAATTCTGATCGACCATGATGTTCCCGTTCGAGAGGAAGAACCCGATTGGTTTTTTCCGCCTCTCGTCGGAGATGAGGCCATGGATGGCTTCCAACCATCGGTGGCCCACTACATCGCGGTCGAGGAGTGGCCGGACTATTGGCGTTATGGGGAGGCTCGGCCTCTCGACCGGAATTTGAACCCCGTCCCGGAAATTCTCGACCTCCCTCCGGATGTCCCCGACCACCCAACATGGTTGTACATCGCATCGTACAACCATGTTTCAAATTTCCCTTATATTAGGCAATTTCAGCCTAATGATGAACGTTTTACATGGATTGTACGTTGACCGATCGGATTCGAAATCGATGTGCCGGAATAAATGCGACATTATCACCCTTGGGATCCACGGTTATTCACCATTCTATGTCGTGCAACTCGTACTCCGTGGCTAAACGAATTTTTAGAGGCTCGAAGTGCGGCTTTACAACACTTCCGAAATGTGCAAGTGAGGCGTACATACCTTTGGGAAATTCCGAGGATCCCACATGTCGATGAGTCCCCTCCACCGCCAAAAGTGGAGCAATTGAGGAATGAAGTTGAAAACCTCAATCGGCGGGTGGAGGCTCAAGAATTAGCGATGAGAGAGGTTCGTCGCTTAATTAATAATCTCACTTGAGAGCTTGCAGGAATTAGGCGTCGTTGATGCGAGATGGTGAAGGTCAATTTCATGGACTTCATTGGACAAAGAGGAATCCCGATTTCTCCCTCACCCTACATTGCATGCCCCAATGTATTGTTTATTTTTTAAATTTTCTATACCTGCATAAATTTCATATATCTCTTGTTGTTCTGAGACAACAGCCGGAACCGAAGACAATGAGGATGCCGGTGTAGTCATCTCGGAACCAAACGAAGCAAGAAACTTTCACAAAAACCGGTCTAAAAAACAGCAACTTCAACAGTTGATAAAACCCAAACCAAAGACACAATAGCTCTCCAAATCAACCACAAAGTAGATTATATCAGGATGAACACACACACAAAATTACAAGTAATTCTGCCAACGGATCTGTGAGATATCCACAGATGAAAATGCCAAAAACAGGCTGTACAGTTTTTGACTACAAAATGTTCATACCTTCAAAGTTATCTAAGTCCTACTAATATACACTGAAGCCTATGCTGCTGAACGTACGGAGGCATACCAGCCGTACAATAATCACCTACGGCTCAAACCGAACAAGGTACGTCACACAAAAAGATTCCTTTACTAATAAACTAACCACATAAAGACAAAAAATCTACAACTAGATATTTGCAAAGGAGTAGAATTCTATATGCCACGTCATTTGTCGTGTATGTGGTTCACACGGACCAGCATTTGTCGGCGGTCTCCCTCAGCCGCGTACATATCACATTCGGCACCGTAGACAAATCTCCATGTGCCATTTTGTCCTCAAGTATATCTATGCACAAACAATCGGATATTCTGGAGTGTCTTCTTTCTTGTAGTGACTTGTGTCTCGGGAGTGTATACAAAGGTGTACTCCCTACCGATCTAGTGGAACATCAATTCTGGTGTGTAATAAAACGAACTTACAACCAAACATATGCTAAGTCGTGAAACTCTCTCTCCCTCACAATCGAGGCATAGAGAGGACTAAAGCTTTCCAAAACAACACTCCCCTAAAGCTTTAGACTCTGCTAGCCACTTAAGCCACATGCCTCTCTGCAAAACTTTAATTTAGGTGCAGGCAAGGGTTTAGTCATCATGTCAGCAACCATCTCCTCATCTGGTAAATAATTGAGTTTTAGAACTCTTCCCATAACCTTCTCTCTCACAAAGTGTAGCTTGATATCAATGTGTTTGCTCTAAAAGCGATGGCTAGGGTTAGATGTAATAGCAATGGCAGCCTGATTGTCACACCACACTACTTGAGGTCGAGATTGCATAAACAAAAGCTCTTGAAAGGAGACTTTACCCAAAGTAACTCTTTGACGGCTGCGCTAGCCGCCATGTAGTCATCCTCCATATTAGACTGAGCTGTCACCTTCTGAAGTTTGCTGCTCCAGCAGCATGTCCCACTTCCAATCTTCAGAATGTATCCACTAGTAGAGCGTCGGCTTGGCATATCTTCATAGCTCGCATTGCTCCATATCTGAATTTTTACTTCCTCTCCACCGAGAGAGAGTCGGAGGTTTCGAGTTCTTGCACGATATCGAAGAACTCTCTTTGCTGCCTCCCAGTCTGACTTCTTTGGATTTTGCAAACTTCGGCTTAAGGCTCCAACAGCCGCTGCAATATCCGGACGGGCACAGTTCATCAAGTAGATGAGGCTTCCGACGATCTGCCTCTAAGGAATGGAGGACATAAAATCTGCCTCCCTTGACTCCAAAGAGTCATCAATCACAACCCCACCATGTGATTTTTTTCCTTCTATTTTCTGTCTAAACTCAATGGGAGTAGCACTTCCCTTTGCCTGTGACATGCCGAACCTTTCAAGCATGTTTCCAATGGCTTCTTTTTGTGTCAAATAAATTAGTCTTTGTTTTCTATCCCTTTCTACTTGAATTCCCAAAATATACTTAGCCGCCCCTAAATCTTTCATTTCGAACCGGGAATGTAGAGTTGTTTTTATTTTGTTAATTTCATTAATGGATTTGCTTAGCAACAACAAATCATCAACATAAACAACAATATATATCACTCCATCTTCCCCTTCCATTACATAAACTGAATGATTTGAACTGATTCTAGTAAAGCCAAGATTTGTCAAAAATTCATCATGTTTTAGGTTCCACTGTCGTGGAGCCTGCTTCAGACCATAAAGGGACTTCAACAATTTACAGACCAGATTTTCTTTCCCTTTTTCTACATATCCCTCTGGTTGCTTCATATATATAACTTCCTCCAAATCCCCATGCAAGAAAGTTGTCTTCACATCCATTTGATGCAATTCCATATCCTCTATTGCTGCTAAAGATAAGAGAATCCTAACAGTAGGAAAACGAACTACAGGTGAGAACGTCTCTTCATAATCAATGCCCTCTTTCTGGCTATACCCGTTAGCAACAAGCTTGGCCTTATATCTCTCAATGGTATTATCGAGATTCAGTTTTATCTTGAATACCCACTTACAACCAATCGCTTTTCGATCCGGTGGAAGTTCCACAAGCTCCCAAGTTTGAGCCTCCATAATTGACTTTATCTCGTCATTTGCCGCAACAATCCACAGATCTTTTTCCGGAACAGAGAAAGCTTCTTGAATGGTAAGAGGCTCCCCTGTGATTGCAGAATAAGCATGATCCACTCGGTCACCTCTCAGCCGGCTGCTTTGTCTTTTTCCCCCGGAAAATCTGAAGCGAGAATTGTTGGTCCCCGACGCAGTCTTGGAGGAGGAGGAGGAGGAGGAGGAGGTGGTCCGGTAGTAGTTGCAATAGTAGGTGGATCAGGCAGTCCAAAATATGTGGTAGTTCAGATATAGATGAAGAAACCGTTGTTTGCTTGAAAGGAATCTGCTCAAGGATGACATATTCCTGCAATTTTTTCTGCCTTTTCCGCCTCATTCATGCTAAAAACATCAACAGATTGACTTTTTTCTTTGATCTGAATATTCCTAGCAATCTGAATTGTTTTTTTCTGAGGATTATACACTCTATATCCTATCGACTCATCATCATAGCCCAAAAATATGCCAGGTACAAATTTTGGACTTAATTTCCAATTTGGAAGGTTATCCAACATAAAACACTTACTTCCAAATACTCTAAAGTGACTAACATTCGGCTTTACTCCTGCCCACATTTCATAAGGTGGTTTATCCTTCACAGATCTAGTTTTCTATTCTATTTCTAATGTAAGAAGCACACTAAAAAGCTTCCCCCCAAAATTTCGGATCTACACCTTTATCCATCATCATAGACATAGCACATTCAGTCAAGGTCCTATTGAGTCTTTCAGCCACACCATTCTGTTCTGGAGTGTAAAGAATAGTAAACTCATGAGAAATTCCATTTTCTTTCAAGTATTCAGCAAAGGCATTTGATACATACTCTCCACCGTTGTCAGATCGCAAAGCAAGGATCGATTTTCCGTGAAGTTTCTCCGCCCAAATCCGGAAATGCTTGAAATGTGTTAAGACCTCGCTCTTCTCCTTCATAAAGTACACTCGGCTGAAACGTGAGTGGTCATCAGTGAAGGTAACAAGGTATTTCCTTCCACCAAGGGAAGGAACTTTGGCCAGTCCCCATACATCCGAGTGGATAAGGCCGAGAAGATCCTTTGCTCGATAATCTGAAGTCTGTGGTAGAGGAAGCTTATGAAGATTTCCTAGAGCACAACCATCACAGACATGGGATTCCTTTTCACCAAGCTTGACACCTTCTATCATATTAGTCTTCACCATCTTTTAAGCATCTCATTATGAACATGCTCAAGCTTTTTATGCCACAAAACATTTTCAGAAAGGACACTGGAGTACACAAAATCAACTTTATTAACCAGGTCCATCCGATACAACATGTTTGGGCCTCTAGTTCCCACTAAGGCTACTCTCCCATCCTTGCTTACTATATTTTTGTCTTTGCTCTGAAGAACATCAAAACCTTTACTCTCTGCAACTGAGGTAGAAAACAAATTTTTCTTTAATATAGGCACATATAACGCATCATGCAAAGTTCTTTTTACAGCTTTGTCATCTATCTCACAATTCAAATATATGCTACCCTTAGCATTAGCTTCCACCGTGGCACCATAAGCATGAAAGATTTGACGAGTAGGGATAGGTGTCATATCCTTGAAATAGGATTTGTTCCAACACATATGGGAGGAACTCCCGAAGTCCATAATCCACTCGAGATCTTTCTCTCCCTCCATCATCTTTGCCATTGCAAAGAACTCGGTGTCGTCAGTTTTAGAAAAACTAACAACCTCCGATTTCTCTTTCTCCATCTCCTTCACCGGTTCCTCTTCCTCCGCTGAAAAAGCTGCGGTTTTGCTCAGAGGTTTCGGTGTAAATGGAGCTCCTCTCACCTTCCATCCTTTGCGGTAAGAACTTGTTTCACACGCTTTTATATACAAAGGACAAAACTTGTACAAATGACCATTATTATAGCAATAGACACACCGTTCATATTGTTGAAAGGACTGATTTCCTTGAAATCTATTATCTCTCTGAAACTGAGCATTGTAAGCTACAGCTGGCTTTCCAAAATTAAATGCCAGCTGATTTGCTTCTTCATCTAGCACATACTTTATAGCTGTAGCTAGATTCCACTGTGTCTTATCCAATTTTTTCAGTTCATCATAGGCACCTTTATACTCACTAGGAAGCCCCCTCACTAAAATCATTGCTTGGTGATACTCAGGAAATGAACCACCTGAACATGCATTTTCTGCAACTAGAAGTCTAAATTTATTGCAATATTTTGCCATGCTTCCGCCTGTATACTTATATTCCCAGATCTGCCCAGCAGTTATAATCCCATGTTATGCATTAGCCTTAGAATATGTCTTTTTCAAAGCATCCCAAATCTCTGATGCTTTAGAAGCCTGAATGTATGTCATATGCAGCTCCTTAGATATCATTAACTTTATCAAATGAAGAGCCTGCTCATTCTTTTGATCATAGTTTACATCAGTTTCTACCATAGATCCATTAACAACATCAAAAAGCTTCACTTGTACAAAATAAGACCTTACAAGATCTGCCCAATACAGATATTCTCTCCCATCGAAAACAGGAATTCGTGAAGGCGGGCCCGAGACCTGTGTTCTGAGACAACAGCCGGAACCGAAGACAATGAGGATGCCGGTGTAGTCATCTCGGAACCAAACGAAGCAAGAAACTTTCACAAAAACCGGTCTGAAAAACAGCAACTTCAACAGTTGATAAAACCCAAACCAAAGACACAATAGCTCTCCAAATCAACCACAAAGTAGATTATATCAGGATGAACACACACACAAAATTACAAGTAATTCTGCTAACGGATCTGTGAGATATCCACAGATGAAAATGCCAAAAACAGGCTGTACAGTTTTTGACTACAAAATGTTCATACCTTCAAAGTTATCTAAGTCCTACTAATATACACTGAAGCCTATGCTGCTGAACGTACGGAGGCATACCAGCCGTACAATAATTACCTACGGCTCAAACCGAACAAGGTACGTCACACAAAAAGATTCCTTTACTAATCAACTAACCACACAAAGACAAAAAATATACTTAACTAGATATTTACAAAGGAGTAGAATTCTATATGCCACGTCATTTGTCGTGTATGTGGTTCACACGGACCAGCATTTGTCGGCGGTCTCCCTCAGCCGCGTACATATCACATTCGGCACCGTAGACAAATCTCCATGTGCCATTTTGTCCTCAAGTATATCTATGCACAAACAATCGGATATTCTGGAGTGTCTTCTTTCTTGTAGTGACTTGTGTCTCGGGAGTGTATACAAAGGTGTACTCCCTACCGATCTAGTGGAACATCAATTCTGGTGTGTAATAAAACGAACTTACAACCAAACATATGCTAAGTCGTGAAACTCTCTCTCCCTCACAATCGAGGCATAGAGAGGACTAAAGCTTTCCAAAACAACATCTCTTTCATTTCCTAGCCTTGTGAATGTAAATTTAACTTTAACTCTTACATTTGGATTTGGTGATATCGGCATTGTGTTTGATAGTTCTCATTCCTGGTTTAACGACGAGACAGGGTCGTTGCTAAACTGTCGAATTTTCATTGGTGGTCGACAGACGACTACGTATCAACGTTGTTTACGAAAAAAATTGTCAATTCGTTGATCTAACGATACCTTTCTGTCGTCGCTGAATCAGCGAGAGTAACACTTCGTCGCTGAATATTCTCGCATCTCTTTATTGTCACTTTAAATTTCTATAATACTTGCCATTGTGACTAATGAAGTGACACACAAAATGAAACCTGTTTTATCTTTTACATTGTGTATTGTGTACAGGGTATCAAAAGGCCAAGTGATGGTGGGTAAAGAGGAGATATACGCTTGAGGAAATACGAGAGACAACCCGAACATTCTGTTCTTCTAATTTCGGGACGAGATCGGTGACGGTTACTAAGGCTTTGCCGTGACGAGGAAGGAAGGAAGCCTCTTGGGTGACAGTTATACACGAAGAGTTACTTTCGAATCTTGAACGTTTTAAGAAAGCGGGTATGAAGATGTCCACCACAATTCTAGGGGACATCGCTAGGGACATTATAAGAGAACGGAGGACAGAGTACGGACCGGAATGGTTCAACAAGGACGGGTCCGAAATACATCCGGTAATAAATAAAAGGTGGGTGCAAAGGTGTCAAGAGAAGCACAACATCGTTGTACGGGCACAAAAGGGTAAACTACAATGCTCACCCGAGAAAGAGGAATACATTGAGCGTACCGTGGCCTTCCACATGGGCGTGCTGAAGCGAGGGTTTGAATCCGGTGAGTCACTCTACATTATGAAAATCTTATAATGATGTTTCTTTTTTTTGAATTGTGTTTTGTTTTCATCGTATTCCCTACTTAATGACATATTCTAAAAAAGTATAAATTTTGTTTGTTTTGGTTTGCCGTTGCATGTATACTAGGAATTTTCAACGAAGACCTAGTGGAAAACATGGATGAAACGCACGTGATCGTCAACACCGACAATACAAAGACTTTGGGATTTCGAGGGGATGATGTGGTGAAATACGCCAAACTCGTGGGAAGAGGTGAATCCATGACTCTCATGGTGCGAATAACTGGAGGGGTGAACGCTCGTATCAAAAACGCGATGGTAATTTTTGCAAATCGTGGGAGGAGTTACCCGATACAAGGTTTACCAGACACAACCCCGGGTGAGTTTGTTCTCCCAAATCTAATGTTTTCATTTTTGTTTTTATGTATGTTGTCTGTGATGAAGGTCTCTCTATTTCTCTCCATCTTCATATTTGTGTCTAATCTTATACGTATATCTCTTTACCTCGCCCTCTCATACCTTCTCCCTCTCTCTCCCACTACAACTTTACGTTATTTTTCGTTCATTAACTCTTTAGCTTCTCTTATCTCAAACAATGACTCCTATTACAAGCTACGTATGGTACACGTAGATTACTCCCCATAAGGCAAATTTATGCAAGCAAAATAAAGTGTTAATTTTTTCTTATTTTTGTCTATTTTTTATCTTTTCAGGTGTTTGTTACCGGACCGGTTCAAAGGATTAGAACCATAAAACGGTGTTCCCACGGTGGTTCGAAGAGACAATGTCTTATCAAAGGGATTGGGAATGACGACAAAAAATCATGTTCTTGGATGATTGTGGAGGTCATAATACGTCCGATGAGTTGGAGCGAGTCATAGAGGCCAAAAACACCGTTTTACACTATTTTCCACCCAATGCTACGCATCTTGTTCAACCAACAGACTCTTTTGTCATTTCTAAAATTAAGGACGTGTAGAGCTGTATATGGGACAGTTGGAAGGCGAAAAGAATTGAAACCGGGCAATGGGCTAAACCTTCGAGTCGTGGATGGTCCGGAAAATTGGTGGGACCGGGTAAGGCTTTTTTTCTAAAATCGGCAAGGGATTGTATCCGACAGGTTAATGAAACTCTGAGACCTCCATGAGTCCTCAGAGTGGACAGCTTCCAAGAAGCCTCTAGGATAACCCTGACCCCTTTATGTTTCAGCAAAATTAACTACCACCCTGACAGACAATAACTCTGACCAACTTCACCCCTATGAAGGCAAAACTCCCTTGAGTCGATAGCAAAAAGAATCTCTGAATTTGCTCCCCTAAGCAGCAAGTTATGTAGGGTCAAAGTTGACCATTTGTACAGAAGCTTTTTGGGAGAGAGGGTCCTATCTCCTAATTTTTTCTAAGTCATATCTCTCTCACAGACTCTATCTACTGATGTACGGAGCTATCAGATTACTCCTCCGTACGTAAAAGTACAGCTGCCAATGTACTTTCTATACGAACATTGTACGACATGGCCTAAATGTCGACACGTGGTATATCCGGATTCGCTCCTTTAATCCTCGGAGATGCCGCGATCCAATGCCATTCCGCCACGTGTTGTCCGATGCGGCTATGATCAAAAACCGTCAAAATTCTCTTCCGCGATCTCGGCGTTTAATTTCGGTCGTCTGATTAAATTCACATTTAATCGTAGCTGTAATAAATACATGCTCGATATTCGTTTCGGTAAAGAAATAAATGCGCTGTATTGGTTTCTTATCCTTACCGTAATTCGTACTTTTACATTTACTGTATCTATGTCTCCCGTAAAACTATTTTAGTTAAATGAACTATCCTACGTATAAATGTTTAATAAATTATCAATCCCTACATTACGTAACACTATCTCTAGACTTAACGGTTAGAGCTACCGGCTACCGACTACTTACGTGCGGGCAGGTTCCAGGATCAAATCCTGGAGGCCACACATATATTTTAGTAAACTTAATCTTAATTATAAATAAACTAATATTTATATCCCGTAAACCTCTGGATAGCCTAGGTAGCCATGGCTCTAGCTTCCTCTCCAACTTCTCAGTGACTGCGACAAGTTTGAGAGTTGGAGAGAGAAGTTAGAGGTAGACTGCCTCGGCTTCTTTCTTATTTCTATTCATACCTAGAAAATACTTTAAAAGACCATTAATTT
>JBBHKE010003337.1:0-38651 GCA_037447655.1 Zygnema cylindricum | reverse complement strand
CTATGGCACCAAACGGACTTTGAGTTTGGTACAGGCACGGTATTGGTGGTCCGGCATGCAGGCTGATGTGGCGGCTGTGTTGCAGGAATGCAGCACATGTGACCGGCTACGAACTTCATTTTCTAACCGACAGACCTCCCTTCAGCCCTTGCCTATTCGGGGTCTCTTTTACAGGTGGTCGTGTGATCTTGCAGGTCCCTTTCCCATTTCTCGAAGGGGCAAACAATACATCATGATAATGATCGAGAATTTCAGTAAATGGGTGGAAGTTGTGGCACTCTCACAGAAAACTGCCAAACTTACCACCGCAACTTTTAAGGAGCACGTGCTCCTCCGATATGGAGCCCCTGCAGAAGTACTTACAGACCAAGGAACCGAGTTCCGTGGCGAATTTTAGGAGATGCTAGATGAGGCATTAATCGATCACCGGCGGACGAGCCGAAATCATCCTCCAATAGACAGTTTGGCAAAGAGAGATGTACAAACCTTTAAGCGTGCTTTGCGTAAACATTGCTTAGAAAAACATATTACGGTGTGGGATGAATCATTGGGATATATTTTCATGGTTTATCGCATGTCTGTACAGGCCATCCTAGCAAATTTCAGCCCCTATTATGTGTTGTTTGGTCGAAAACCACTACTAGGTAGAAATATACAGAAAGTCGCGAGCTTACCTCTACCTCTTATGTCTGATTCTCTGTTTTTGGAATAACTAACTAACCGAGCGTTGCTTTTCGCTAGAGAAATGCCAATGACTTTCGAAAACTTGCAGATTGCTCAACATCGCGACTCCTTACGGTTTGCAAAGACTCGCAGTGGTAGCTACCGGCCACAACAAAAACCCTTCGGGTGGGGGGTTACGTTTATTTGCGACGACAAACTTTTGACACACTCGACACGGATGTTTTAGCTCATATCTTGAGGATAACAAAAATCGACTCCAATGGATTATTGAGCCTACAAGGGGCCGACACGCGAACTTTGCAGGAGCATTCAAAAAATTGTGCCCCTTACTATCTACTTGATCTTTCCCACAGCATGGACCCGTGGCGGATGCCGATTACCGAGGCCACTGAGTGTCAGTTATGCCGACGATCTGATGGAGAAACAACAATGCTCCTCTGTATGGAGTGTTTGGTTCCACCTCTACACACTATCCCGGTCCCGGCTGGACAGTGGTTTTGCCACGGGTGTCGGTTTTGCCACGGGTGTCGCGATCTACCGGCTGTCCTTACCAGCTCCCTCGCAGGCTAAGGAGCTTGGGGGGGGGGAATTCCATCCTTACTTACCTGATCTTGCTTTGTCTTTTTTTTTTGTTAGGTCCATGTGTTTGGAATAATTTGTTTATCCGATTACCTGATCTTGCTTTGTCATTTATTTTTTTGCTAGCTCCATGTGTTTGGAATAATTTGTTTTTCCGGGCAAATTCATTTGTTGTTTCTTGCGTGATATATGTTTTGTACTCCGATTATGGTCACAAATACTGTACATATGTAATGGGCATTCATTTTCTGGTGTTTATCGGCGACCCACGCTGGATGTGATGCATGCCATTCACGGTTGTACTGTCATGCACGACCGACGTCACCCGTCGCGAGTGGCATCACCAATAGTGAGTGACGTCACCAATAGAGAGTGACGTCAAAGGCCATTAATAGTGGCATGAACTTAGGCGTGATACAATACCCTCTTGATGCTACGAGTAATGCCATAAGGACTAGTCTTTCCACCCCTGACCTAAGATGTGGTGTGTAAAATCCCAAGCTTGATATGCACTTATGCAATTTTCTTGTTTTTCATTTTCTTTTTTTTGTTTTTTTATTTGTTTTGTTTTTTTCTTTTCTTGTTTTCAGTTTCGTCATCAATGCCCGTGGGAGTGTTAACATCTTCGAGGCCCCATAATACGACAATCGATGTTACATTGCGGTGCACGTGTATCCAAGACAAATTTAGTGTTCCACTTTTCTTCCTTCTCGTAAATTGCACTTGTTAAGGAACTTGCCCTATTTCCTGCGGCTATTTCAATCATTGATCTTTCTATTGTGGCGGTATTTAGTTGTTAACAAATTGGTATTTATTTCGTTGTCGGGACGTAAACATTCAGGGCGAAATTTTGTCCTTTCGTCTTTTATAAATGAATTATAAGGTGTTAGTGTAAAATATTTTGTCGTTTGAAAAATGGAAGTTCAAGTCGTAGAGGATCACGTCTTCGTGTGGATATTGGCCTGCAATTGCTTCTTGTACGACAATGCCTTTTTTGCATATCATTGGCCACAAAGGCACCATGCGACCCTCGTTAAGCCCCCTAAACAAAAAACATGTGTAATGTAACCCCTCCATCACCCTTAATGTTTTATTTTGACCAGACAAGCACGCCACGGGGACTGCAACTTTCATGCTCAACATTAAAGGCGTGAACAATGTGGATACATATGTCCTCCTAAACGCCACTTATTGTAATGAGTACTTGTCCTTTGTCATTTTACTCTTTTGCGAGGACATCCTCACTACCGAAGTCCGAGATGCAAGGTCTATGGGGGCGACGGGGTACACTATGGACGACCTGTTGGCATACTCCACCAACAACTCAAAACTACTCCGCTAATCATTATTAGTGTGGAAGTTTTTTTCGACACTTGAAATTTCTTTTATTTGTGCACACCTTTTGGATCGTCCATCGGAGACCGCCAATATGAACGCGAGAATCTTGCCTTCCAATAGTAACGATCGGATTGACAATCAAATGAGTGAGCACGAAGAAAAGATGTTTGAAGTGGCAAAAAAAAACTTTAACACTACACCGTGAATCGCTATTAGAGTAAAGAAAAAATTAGTGTAAAAAAACAATTAGGGTTATTAATTATAATTTGGGTATAAGGCCCTTCACTAATTTTTTTTGTTCTCTAATTTATTCACTAATGCTAATTTGAGTACACTTTTCCCATAGTGTAGCCAGTATAGCCTGTTGAAAAGAAGTAATTAATATTCACTTCTTAATTTAGACTATAGAGTGAAGAGAGAGAGAGAGAGAGAGAGTCACCATGGCTGCCGCCAAAGTCAGAAAGTCAGAAAGAAACAAACAGACAGACAGACAGGTTGATACATTACCAAAATATTGCCCTCCACAAGATTTAAACCTTGGTGCGCAGAGAATTAATGTACACCGCCTGAACCATTAAGGCGTTGACAAAACGATACACGTATGTGGTTCGGTAATTATATAAAGTGTTACGCAAAACGTCACTTTCACTTAAACATACCAAAATTGACGAAACGTCATCTATAGTCAAACGATGCTCGCGGACGCGAATCTAACAGTGTAAAATACATTATCGGACGGACGTCGTCGCCCCCGCCAAACCCGAATGAATCTTTGGCGGCTTTCGTACATAGCGGCGCGCTATGCCACGTGGCGCCACATCATTGGACGCCGGAAAGGATGGGAGGAGGAACGATGGCTCCCAAGTTGACAAGTGTCAACTAGAAGGCCATGTTGTACAATGGCCGTACAAGAAGTACAATCGGCCACTGTACCTTCTTGTACCATACACTCTTTTTATTGGCTTAGGGTAGAGTAGTAGGTAGTTGTGAGTAGGAGTTAAGGTTCTTAGCGTGTTTGAGGCGCCTCTCTCTAGGTGACCTTTTGTATTTATAGGCCATCTTTGGCCAACCATAACTTACTGCTCAGGGGAGCAAATTCAGTGATTCTTTTTGCGTTTGACTCAGAGGAGTCTTGTTCTTACAGGATTAAGGGTGGTCAGAATATTTATGTGCCTGGGCGGCACTTATTCAATGGGAAAGTGAAAGGGGCAAACATTATCCCAAAGGCTATACATAGACTGCTCATTTTGTGGGTTAACGAAGACCACAGAATTTCATAGCCCGTGTTCACATTGGACATGTGAGAACAGGTTAACATAATTTTCCCCCGTCTTTATCACTAGGAATCACATCTGAGTGCGCTTTTTCGTGTCTACGCCTTCTTTCTGTACGATTGTACCAAAAAACGAGCAATTTTAGTACGGACTGACACATTTGGTACACTACACTATTTAAAAACTATCTAAATTAGAGTTATTATGGCTAATAAGACAGTACCTATATTAACGTAAAAAAAAATAGAGTTATTAATTTTAATTCAGGTTCGAGGGTCAAAATTTGGGGGCACCGAATTAATGTTGTTAACGCTAATAGCGATTCACGGTGTAGTAACGATTAGCGGTGTAGCAATGCGCATCTTGAGGGTCGCTAACCTCACATCCAAAGTGTCATCTATGTCGCACACTTTTAGACACCCTGGGCCAGACGTGGTCAAGGGCTCCATCGGTGCCATGTCGTGGTATTGTCTTGTTTAAATACACATCAAATTTTAGTTAATTACCCACATTAACTTAAATTATAGCTAACTATACCAAACTGCCAAGTAGCTCATTATGGGCCACTTAACTAAATTAATGTGCCTCACTGTTAACAATTCTTTCTGATTTTGGGTCAAAAGTTACTCGCTTCAATTAAGCAATTAACTTTAGTAGCAAAACCATCTAACTATTTAAAAAAAAAAGTAGCAGGATAAATTAAAAAGCACGATGGTAACCCATTTGAGTCCAGGGTACAAAAGGGGTGGCATGGCCAAAACTGAAAAACTACAATATAAAACAAATAGAGCAATGGGAACAAAAAGAAAAGAAAAAGAAAAGAAACGATCGACAAGGAAAATAAAAGCACCCAAACTCAAAGTGAAAAGCACGACAACTCAGAAAACCAAAACTACAACTTCAACCCCAAATCAATTAAATATCTACGAAAAGTAACCCCGTAAGCCCCAGCCTGGGGGGGCACATTGAGGGAGTTCCGGAACACGGCGACGATCCATAACCCCAACAACCAATCGGAGGATAATAGAAGCCTGCACTCGCTGTAAAGCCACCGATAAGCGTTGACGATAAAAAAAAGTAAGGACCGAAAAAGGAGGGCTCCCAGGTCCTCGGCGCTCGAAAGCACGTCGAGCACAAGTACAAAGAAACTCGTCCATACAACCAAAGATCTCCACCGCCATCGGAATAAAGTCATCCATAGGGTCTAGGTGGGCATAATCACGCTCCTTCACCTTAGCAACATCACGAGTTGTCACCCCAACATGTCGAGCTGCCTGACGAACAACTATAGCTGGATTTGCCAAAACAATATCATCGAAGATGCGACGGGCACCATCAAGCAAAACAACATCGATCCGACGCTAGAGAATGATATGAGAAACCTCTCGACACACAGAAAAGCCCCCTTCCAAAGCGATTGTCGTAATGGTGTCGCGAATAGTATCATGCGTTTAGATCAAATCTCCCCCATGGGAGCAACGAAGCAAATGGACACCATCCGGCCCCAAGACACAACCACATGCACAAACAAGAGAGCCAAGTAAAAGAGGATGGGGGAAGCCCATGCGAAATCGGAGGGCGGTAATGAATTGAGCAGGTGAAAATCGGAGAGTGGCCAAAATAGGTGTTGCGAAAAGCCAAATCCCAAAACCAGGTCCACCACATGAGAGAAGACGGGCACGCGAAGAATCGGAGGGAAGCGCCTTAAGAAGGTCAGATTTAATGGGGGCGACAACCTGATCAGAAATCGATTCCTAGACACGCTCAACAGATTTAGTAGCAAGGGTGGAGAGAATTGGCACATCTACTAGGGCATGGGGAGGAAGAGAACGTGACGCGTCCAATAGAGATCGCTGGAAGGCGAACACACCGTTTGAAACCCGCGGGATAACAGTAGCTAGAACGGGGGTGTCCCCAGCCAAGAAACGGGAAACAAGAGTAGAGGCAATAAGACACCAACTTCCCAAATAGGTAGCGGGAGCAACACGAGCAGTGGATTATAGACCCAACCCCCCAGTAGAGACAGGGAGGGATGCCTAAATGTGGGCTGATGGCCCAGACTCGCGATCAAATGCCCCCCGACCTAACAAAGTGTGGAGGACTTCTATGAGGTGATCGTCAAAAGCCGAGAGAGAGGAGATAAATGTCGAAGTGGGAAGGGAAGTACGAGAAAGATAAGAAGGGCGGTGGGGAAAACACCTGGTTAACATAGCAAAAGCAACTTGGGGATCGGGAAGGCGAGGAAGATTGTCCACTTGGGCTAGATCTGTCTCTAAAGCATCATGAAGGATTTGGGTCACGAAAGTATCCGAACCAAGGGTGCGACCAAGCACTCGAATGCCATCGGAGGGAGAAGGGGTTTGAAAACCAAAAGGGGGAGTAAACGAAAGTGGAATATCCTGAGGAGACCAAATAACACACTTCGATGGTTGGACTGAAAGGTTGAGTTCGGCTAAACGTTCCTTGAAAAATCATATGCCAACACGACTTGTTCTCTGGGCCCAATAATGTGCGTATCATCTACGACCGAAGGGAAAAGGCAAGAAGGGAATGTGGTTGCGGAGGCACGAAAGGCCCGGTAATGGGCGAGGGCGAACAAAGGTCCGCCGAGAGGGTCGCCTTGGCAAGAGCCAGTAGCAGAGGAGAGAGGAATGAGATCACGATCGGCCGAGAAGGAAAGGCTGCTTGTCAAAGAATAGAAAGCCCTCACACAGGGGAATAATTGGACAATCGGAGATGGGGCCGCCATAAGCTTTGTAAAAATCACGTTCCGATCCACCATATTAAAGGCATTGGAAACGTCAACCTGAAGGACCAACCAATCTGGATGTACATCCAACAAAGCCCGAATCCTGTGGACCATGACCTCACAACCCCCTCTCGTGGCCACTCCAAACTGATGAGGAGAAAAATAATCATGGAAAGCTGGTTGGAGCTGGAGACATCGCACGAGCCACCAATCTATATAAAACCTCTCCCACGGCGATAGGGCAGATCCCACCATTAGGTTTGGCGACTGCAACAAGGCGGCGGGACGCCGTGAGACGATCACAAATCATGGGAACAAATGAAATCAAACGACAAGAAAGAAACAATACTAGGGGAAAACATATTAAGAAAAAGATAAAAGGACAAAAAGAGGGCAAAACGAAGAAAAACAAACTAAATTAGTTCACTGAAAGAACAAAACCACAAATTAGCAGTGAGATAAAACACCCAAACGAAAAACTACACAACCAGCCTCTACTATGTTGGAGTTACTCCCTGTTTGAGTTTGTAAATTCACACCATTGGTCGAAATAGTTTCGTAGTTGATTTGTCATCATCATATTGTGTTACATATACAGCATAAAAGCAGTAGTTTCTTTTCTCTTTTTTTTTTTTTTTTTCGTGGATACTAGATCTTATATACTATCTTGGTAGAGACAAGGAGAAAAATATCGAGCACAAAAAAAGAAACGAAAGATTTATGCCGCCCTGAGAAATACATTATTTCACTATTAATAAAATAATATATTAGTAAATTTTATTACAATACCATGAGATATGTTTAGAAACAAGACTCATTCATATCAAAAGCGCGATAAACTTAAAAAAACAATCAAATCTAGGAAACCTCCATCAAAGACAAATCGATGGCTTATCAACAAACAAAAAAAGCTCCATAAAGGACCCCAACAAGACAAATTATATTAAGTATTGACAAAATAGGCAAGCATTCATTAATTGGGAAAACATGGTACCTTAAAAGCCCCACAAAAGGACATACAATATCAGGTACTGCCAAAATACGAGGATTAAATGGGAAACTACGGAAGACATTGTACCGTCTCGCTCTTCGTTGTACTTTTTCCCAATAAAAAACAACAATACACCATCTCTCTCGTCATTATGCTTCCCCCCCCCCAAAAAAAATTAGTATTCCGTATGTCTCTTCACTGTAGTTTTCCCCCAAAAAAAAAAAGTTTATATTCTCATTTCTCCGTAAATCGCAATCTCTATCGTTAAACTATTACAACCCACACACAATTTAAAAACCCAGAAAGAACCAAGAAAACCCTATTCTACTCTTTTTCTCCGTCTAAACCTTGTGCCTAAATTAGTGTTGAACACCTCCATTGAGAATCCACAAAACCAATTCGTATTCCTTTCACATATCTCAATTTTCCATTAAAAACTATTAAGAATTTCCATCTCCTCCATCCAATATCGATTAAAAGAGTGTCATTCAAATAGTGTCCTCCCACTTTTCAAAAAAACCGTTACATTTGCCTTCGCTTAAAAGCTGTTACCTCCTCCTTCCCTTCCTTCGACCTCCCATTTCACTTCCTTTCTACCACCTTTTTACCACCGTTGTGCCCTAATTTCTTTCCCTTTCAATATCCTTTCCACTTCCTTTCAACCTCTCCTTTTAGCCTCCTCTCAACCTCCTTTCGACTTCCTTTTCACCTCCTTTCCACCCCCTTTCCTTGAATTTTCTCCAGCATAAGAGTTTAAAACCCTTAAAACGCAAATCCTCCTCCAAATCCTCATCAATGAAACCCTAATGGAGAAAGCTAAACCCATAAACCCCACTCTCTCAACAAACTCCAAAACCACATTAATTCCCCATTATCTCGTCATGATCTCCTCATTATCGATCTCATCAGTCCTCCCTCTCCATCATCTTATCAAAGTTATCTCCACCATCAAAAACACTCCGACTTGTTTCATCCTCGCTACTGCTTGCCTCATCTCCCCCCCCTCCCTCCATTCCTCCCTCTCCACCTCCCTCTCCACCTCCCTCTCCGCCTCCCTCCCTCCTGTACCACTCGACAATGTCTCCATGTTCTTCGAGAACATTTCTCAAAACTAAAGACGGAGGTACTCGAGAATTCGAACCAAGAGCTCTCCTGTACCTCTCTCTCAACATTTGGAGGACATAATTTTGTCTATGGACTCCTCCATTTTGGGCGGCATCTTTCGCCAAAAAATTGATGAAATCGATCCTCGACTCTAAATCAATTCCACAACCGGGCATTAAATCGTCCCTCAACTCAAATCCTTGCTCATTTTGCCCTTTAAATTGAAGAACAAAGCTCTCACTGTCAATCACCGGCACGTACATAAACTGAGGAAGAGGTTTTCCAATGGCTCGAACATGGGAAATACTGGAAAACCAAAGGACGTGTGTATGTGTTAGACTGTGAGTGAGAGTAAGAATGTAAGTGTGAGAAAGAGTAAGCGCGTGAGAAAGAATAAGTTTAGGGCACAACTACAAACATTCCAGAAACCGAAAAAGGTTCACTTTCAATAAGAATTACCTTTCTGATCTAAACAAAAGTTCATGACTATGGACCAATACTGGAGGTGGATGGTAAGGGCGTATGTAAAGGTATAGACAAATAAGCCATAAGTAAAACCATCCTGAAATCCCACAAAGGAAATTCTAGAAAGAAAATAAACCGTAAGTACAAACTAAACAGTTAAGTACTGACATCATATAACTCACCAAACATAGTGCAGTTGGTCAAACTCTTGGGTTTGAACACTTCCCAAAAGCTCCACTTGAACAATTCCACCGACACATAGAACCGGCATGGGAAGCGGAAACCGTTGTAGGACATTAGACTGAAAAACCGAGAAAAAAAATGGAACGCCAGAAAAGGGAGAGTGGGGAGAGGGGGAGAGAAAGAGAGGGAGAGAGGGTAAGGGGGAGAGGGAGAAAGGAAGAGTGGGAGAGAGCGAGAGAGAGAAGAGAAGCGTAGACACTACAACTTTCCAAACTGGGTTCCCATGCCTCAAACACCAAACACTTAAATTATTCAATCTTTGAGTTAAATGGATGAAATTTAACGAAAATTTGAAACTAGATTCTACATTTATCAAATACCAGGTTAAACTGAAAATCAGAAAAACACACCTTCTCCATTGGGTAAATTGGAGATTCATAAGTCCAAATTGCTCGTTCGGCAGGATTTATTCGAGTGTCCACTAAAAGTCTTCTCAAATAAGGTCTTTCGAAAAAGTCTTCTCGAGGGACATATCCAAAACGAAAACGAACAGCTTTTGCGGCATATATTGGTGATCCCCGTTGGAAATAAGCTGCAAATTCCGGAAAAATAAAATTAAACGAAGTTTTCGACACAAAAAAGAGCCTCAAAAGTACCAAGTAAAGAAATGTGTTTTGATGGGCCAATGCGTGTCATTTGAAATAGACATTCCAAATACGTTTTTTTTTTTTTTTTTTCACAAGTACAGATATGCTCTTTCATACATTCTTTCTGCAATCATTAAACGCAACTTTGTTATCTATATCTTTATACAGGATACTGATAAGGTTCCCACACTCAGAAGAATTCCAGTAAAATTGTTGTTACTAACAAACAGTAGTACCAAAACTCTTACGAGATGTACTTTCTGATGCCTCTGATGACAAGAAAAAGAACAGAACCTCAGCTAATACAACAAGGAGAAGACAAAGCTCAACTACTACGACAAGAAAAGAAAGGAAATCTCAATCAAAAAATGGTTGGCACTCAGTAATTATGCGTGATGGACATCATACAAGCTTTCACATATAATAAGAGGAGTTCATATCCGACTCTGAATAATAATTAAGTTCCAACTGACTCAATCCTTGAATAATAAAAAAAAAAAAACTGGTGACACTGGACAGTGGAGGCAGGGGCCATGCAAAAGAAATTACCTTCAAATGGTTGCACCATCATTTCATTGACCTGTGGATGAGAAAAAAAAAGAAAGAAAAACAGAAAAAAAACAAAAGAAATCCATTAAAAATAGATCAAGTGCTGCTAAGTAAATGCTCTCATTACTTCCTGACCTAAAAAAAAAACCAAAAAGGAAATACCAAAAAAAAACCACACCGCGAATCGCTTTTAGGGTTAAGAAATACATAGCGTATGGTTTAATAAACCTAATTCATATTCGAACTACGTGACAATTTTAAGCTGCTTACCAGATTAGTGTTAAGGAAAAAAGTTATTAACATTATTACTGTTCAGGGACCAGTAAAAACAGGCACCAAATTAATAGTATAAGCACTCGAACCCAATTAGACACACTAGTCTTTTTGTATAAAATTGACCCATACAAAAGTCAATAGAGACATCATAACATCATATAACAACATTGTTCAACAACACCGTTCAACAACACCACATACAACAATGTATAAGAATACCATATAACAACATCATACAAAAGCATATAAGAACATCGTACATGACATATCTTGTTTCCGTATAACGTACTCAGTTTGTGAAAACTATTATTATTAAATAGGTCAAAAAAGAACCATTCACTCTTCAACTTAAAAAACTTGATCGAAACCGAAACAGAATTACAGTTATACTATACCCCAATAAAATCCTTTCAAAAATACAGCTTCTAAAGGCTCCCTGTTTCAAAAGAAGAATAAGAACATTACGGTTGACCCCTCTCAACGTCCTAAAAAAGAACAAAGCAGACAAGACCCATCAATCAAACAACCACAAAAAAGGCACAATACATAACATATCCATATTTTATTATTACAACATCTTTTTTGTATAAAAACTTACCAGACAGACAGGTGTCACCAATTCATAAGTCAAGGTCTCTATTTTGTCCCCATCTGGATTTCCCTTACTCGACCAATAAGATGGGGAATTTCTTCTGGACCGATAAGAAGAAGGAACCAATGTTTCTGCAATTCCTTCATCTGGGTCATTATCTGTACTTGAAGCATGAAGGGCGTGCCGAATACAATTGTGAGACCCCCTAGGTCCCACCAATTGACAAGTCAAAGCGGCAAAAACTTGCGATTCCGAACGAAGTTTCTCCAACAATTCGGCATGAGTATTTGTTGAGTCGGCCTTCGGGATTTTTTGGGACAATTCGGAAAGAGTATTGTGCAAGAAGTCGGTAGGAATTTTCTCCAAAAATTCAGAACGAGTATGGACTTTCTCCAACAATTCAGAATGAAGATCAGGCAAAAACGAGCCTTCGGCAGGATAAAACAATTCAGAATGAGTATTCTGCAAAGAGTTAGCAGAGCTCTGGGAACTTCCTTCACCGTAATTAGCGTGGTTTGATGGGAGTGATCTTCTACGATATTTAGTCAATTGTCGGTTGAAGTTGTTTCGGTTGCAGTTGTTTGAGGAAGACGGAGGTCGCAAGTCTTCGATACCGACAATCCGGTTGAGAGCCTCAGGATTAATTTTTTTACAAAGAGATTTCCAAACTTGCCCCTCGATCCCTGCAAAACAAATCATAAATAAGTAAATAAAAAACAAAATAAACAAACAGGTGAATACATTAAAAATGAATGTTTGCACAAATCAGATGTCATTGAAAGTTAAGTGAGACTTTTAAGTTAAACAACAAGACTTTTAAGACTTTCTTAGCATTTTCCTAATCACACCTTTGACTGGGTCAAAATTAAAAATACACAAAAGGAACAGCGGGACAGTAATGGTCACCTACTGATGAAAATCAAGACTAAAACCCCCCCTATCTCTCTACATAGAGAGCAACAAGGATAAGAAAAATGTCCAAGACTTTGGTCATATTTGGAGTATACTTATGCGTCAAATATCACAGGATAGATTTATTTCACACATCACAGAAATAGACATTTATAGGAATAAATAGAAACTGACAAACCCCAAGATCAAAATAAAATCAAAATAATATCAAAATAACATCAAAAGGACATTAAAAAGGTATTCAAATGGCATCAAAATGGCATTGAAGGAGCCCTATTGCCAATATTCAAGGAATAATACAACAATCAAAATAATATTAAAATGACTTTAAAATTATATCAAAACAGTCCCATATTAAAATAAATTAACATCAAATAAACATCAAAATAACATCAAAACGATATCAAAATGACATCAGATTGATGTTAAAGTGATATCAAAAATGAAATTAAAATGATGTTAACATGATTGTAAAATGAATTCGAAAATGGTATCGAAAGGGCCTTCAAATGATCTAAAAATAAAATCAAAATAACATCTAAACACTAACAAAATGACAAGATGATGTTAAAATGACATTAAAATGGTGTTAAAATCGTGTCAAATAGTACCAAAAGGGCCTTACCGGCAAGATTCCAGGCCTTGCAAACTGTCAAAGCGTTTGCGAGATCTCGAGGAGTCGACAAATGTTCCAAAATATTTAACAAAGGACCGTCCTCTAACGATTCGAAAAAAGATTTTGCATCTCCATGCTTTCCCGATAAGTCTTCTCCCTCTTTTCGGTCGTTTTTCATTTCTGTGGCAACAAAATCTTCGAATAGAAGCTCTCGTTTGTCTCGGGATCCTCCGGCGATTTTTCGAAACATATCAAAAAATTTCTTGTGAAAAGAGGTAGGTTCAGTCATTTCCTGCTAAGAAAGAGAGAATGGATCTTGCTTCAAAAGGCTTCCATGTTCATTCGATAGAGGTTCATAGACCTGAGGACAGAATTAAGACTAAGAGAACAGGATTTAAAGGAAAGAGGGAGATGGAGAGGAAGCGGAAGAAGGGAAGAGGAAGAGAGGAAGAGGGAGAGAGAGAGTGGGAGAGAGGGAGAAGGAGAGAGGGGAAGAAGGAGAGCGAGGGGGAGAGGACGAGAGGGAGAGGAGGAGAGGGAGAGGGAGGGAGAGCGAGAGAAAGAGGGAGAAAGAGGGGGAAAGAGAAGGAGAGGGAGGGGGAGGGGAAGCGAGAGAAAAGGAGACAGGGAGAAAGGGGTAGAAAAAAGCTGCAAGGACTGAGATGTGATATAGAATATGACAACACTAACAGTTCTCCAGAATTTTTGAACTTTTGGAAACAGTACTCTTGAACTGAAAAGGTAAAAATCTAATGATATGAGAGTTACAGAGAGAGAAAGAATTAAGGTTAAGAAAGAGAAAAAATATTGGAAACGAATCGAAACTGAGAAGCTACAAAAAGTGTACAAAAAGGGTAAAGAAAAGAAAAAAAAAAGAAAAAACACAGATTGGAGAAAAGGATACAGGGTAAGGTTTACAGGAGAGACTGGAGTAAAAAGGAGGAAAAAAAAAACAGATGTTTAATAAAGAAAAGGTTCAAAAAAAAAACCTGAAAGAAAAGAGTAAAGAAGGCCTAGTGAGAGGAGGAGAGCGAGATGTCTCCGAAGGCCAATACAGAATACAGAATATAAATAGAAAAAAAGAAACAGTAAGGGAAAAAAACAAAAAAAAAACTGGAACTTTCAGACGAATATAATCAGGATGCCAGACAATTTTCTACATTTCAAACAGAATTTTAGTTGCTTTGTAAATTTTAGGGCAAGAGGAGAGAATTGGGAAGCAAAGAACAAGGCGGAAAGTGTTGCGCAAATATTTAATTGTAAAAGAAATTCAAACTCGGTATTGTGCTATGTAGCATGGATAGTGACACAGTTGGCCAGTACTCGTTCTTGCAGCTGATCGCTGCATGATTTGATTCAGGTTTCGAATCAATACAGCGCTAATTACAAAAACAAATTGTTTTATTATGAGCCTAAAATTTAGCAAAGAACGTGTTCTTATAACTGTTCGGAGCAACCTCTCGCTAGCAGCAAATATGCAAGTGTTGATGATTTCTAAAAATTATAGAATTAGTCTGCTACAATTGATTCATTACAAATACTTGAGTTATCGAAATAAATTTTGCAAAGTACTTATACTTTAAAGTATACCGCGGTCGAACTGGTGTCATACGTGGTGCCGTACAATGTTTTCACGAAAGCCGGACACCTTCTTGGCTTTACTCTTAAACAATCTATTGTGTGTTTTAAGGGAGCTTCCGTGTGATTTTTGTTACTCCAATCAAAACAAATCCAGTCTGTCGTTACCTATATTAACGACCTTCTTGTCTCGACACGGCCCCGCGAATGTTTTCATGTGCGAAACGGAATATCAATTTATAAACACTATACGCAGTTTCCGGATACTATAAGCGTATTTTACCCATACAACCCCGTATAGTACTGCTGTAATAGAGATTACCGAATATAGCGTTTCCAATAATTTTCGGACTTCCTAAATTATGAACCCTAATGTTCACTTGGATCCCTTACTGGTCGAGGCTTTCGGCAACAGCCAAGGGCTGCTAGAAACGCGCCACGTGTACATACTGCGTCATGAAGCGCACTTCCTGACTCGGAGAGAATTCATTTCGGCGCATTGGCAAATTTTTTCATTCGTTTTCTTTACGAAAAAGCGTTCCATCTCGATTTTCCTGCCACGTGCGCACCCAAATATTTCTCTTGGATTTCAGTGACACGGAAAGCCTGCGGGCAGGAAATGCAGAATCCGTACTTAGGTCGGGGTGAATGACTGGATCATGGGAACACGACCCTAAATATTCATTTTAATGAAGTATTTCGGAAATAGTTTGATTAGTATCGTGCGAATAATTTATCCAAATGCTGACTCAACAAAAGTCCATAAGTATCTTCCATAAGTAACTGCAACCGAAAAGTTGTCCCGTACAGTATTTTGAAGAAATGGTATCTTTTTTGCAGTAGATAGTACAGTACAGCACAGTACGGTAATGTACTTTATTTCAGATATTTCTTGGGGAAATAGCCACAGGGCTTGCGACGGTGCTCTTTAAAAACGGACCTGTCAGTTATGAAGATAAGTTATGCGCGTGGCGACAAAATTATCTCTCAAGATATTTACGTTTTTTGTCGTTTTTCAGTCTTCCCATCCGGTACTTTAGGCCATTTGGAATTCGAACGTCAGATCTAGCAGATATTTAATCGTCTAGTTCTATATTTGAGGGCGGGAAAGTCCGTCGCTGACGCTTATGCCGCATCCGACAAAAGCGCTATCTTTGGTCCCTTGTGGAAGGTACAACACCGTACAATATTAATGTCCATGATAGTGGCGAGCCCTCCATTTGGCCGTCGAACATATAATAATGGAAATGAATGTCGAAATTTGATTGGTTAATTTTTGTTTTGGAGGGCAGGTGCTGTATTGTATTTACGCAAACGAAGGGCTCTCCTTACAATGGACATGTTGCCCTAAAGGCAACGCACGCGATTGGACGAGAGAAAAGACAAAAAAAAAGCAATGCGATTCAGAAGATATTTTCTTATGGTATTTGTCGGTGCAATTCATTTTCAAAGCTTTGGAGATCAGGTGAAGATTCGCCGACATTGGGAAACCACGGTTCAAAGCCTGCGAATATGTATGAGGCCACGATTCCATTATGCGGTCCCAGTAAATGTACGGACACGTCAAATGAAAGTGTTTACTTGGTAGTCGGCTCCATTTTGTCGGGCCAATAAATAAATTTTCTCAATTATGATTGGCGCCACGTAGGTTAGAGCCCAGATTCTTAAAATCTTAAAAAATCTACAAACGGAAAGTCAGAACGTAATATCTGTACCACCGGAGGTAGTTAATGATTTGTACGAAAAGTTTGCGGCCAGATTTTGATTTTGAAAATGGAAATCAAAATTTCGAAACGGAATGGCAAAAAGACGCAGCAAACTTTGAAGGTCGGTGGATGTCCGACGGAGCGTGCGAGGATACTTTCGGTTGACTTGTATCCATCGTGGCAGGAGCTACACCGCGAATCGTTATTAATGCCAAAGTCACTTATTTGGGATCTTAAAATTTTGATTTTTTTCCTCAAATAGGATACATGATTTTATTTTTTCTTTGACGTTAATTGAGGTATCGTGCAAAATAGCATAAAGTCCGAAAGTACATTAATATATAATTAGTGTAGTGTACGGGCGATGTCAGACAGTACATAAATGTACCTATTTAGTTGAAATTTAAAAATTATTTTTTAAATTATACGCGCATGCATACGAACGTTCGCTAAAAAAATGGGTTCAACCTCGTCGGCAAAAACCACGTTCGCACACATTCTCCTACATGTGAATATAAAATAAGTTCGCATGTGGGAAGTCATGAAATTTCAGTCAAAGAAGTGAGCTGTGTGTTGTTGCGCGCCCACATACAACGTCTTCAAACAACGAACTCTTACTTCATGTGATTTTCTGTTTTTTAGTTTATATAAACACCATAACATGTTTTGTGTTCAATTAGCTTCAATATGTACCCTGTAATGGTGCAAACGAACAAATTTAGGGTAAATGTATATTATAATATGGTGTTTAGATGTCATTTCACCATGAATTAGAATTAATGTATACGTTAAAAAAGGGTCAAAGTGACAAAGGGACCACAGATTACAATTAATGGGTTAAATTAAATATAATAAAAATAAATCATTTGGCGTTGATGATATTTGGGTCGAAATAACGCCAAATGCAGACTATCCACAAAAAATTGGATCACTTTTTGGACGAATCACATCCAACCAATTCTTTTTTTATTTTTTAGGGATCTAACGATGCTCCGTCATTTTGGCAAAAAGAAAAATCTCCTTCGTTTCACGAGGAAGCAGGCAAAAATACCGCCGCCACCTTTATTTCACTTCCATGGATTCGCAGTCACGTGTGACGTCTCCTTCTCCCTCGTCATGTGTGGCGTCCCTCTATTTATCTCCCTCCCCCTCCTCCTCTCCCTCTCCCCATTTCTTTGATTTGCCGTTATCTCTCCCTCCCTTTTTCCCTCTCCCTTCCACACTCTCTCTACCTCTCCCTCTCCTTTTCCCTTTCCCTCTCCCTCTCACCCTCTTCATCCGTCGTACTATCTCCCTCCCAATCTTTCTCTCCCTCTCCCCACTCACTCGATCTACCGTTGTCTCTCCCACTCCCTTTCCCTCTCCCTTCCACACTCTCCCTACCTCTCCCTCTCCTTTTCCCTTTCCCTCTCCCTCTCACCCTCTTCATCTGTTGCACTATCTCCCTCCCACTTTCCCTCTCCCTCGATCTGCCTCTATCTCTCTTTTTCTCTTTCCCTCTCCTTCCTCTCTTCCTCTCCCTCTCTTCTTCCATCCCCCCTCCCTACTCTCTCTCACTACCTCTTTCTCTTCTTTTCCCTCTCCCTCTCACCCTCTTCATCTGCCGCATTATCTCCCTCCCACTCTCCCTCTCCCTCTCCCTAAATCTACCTTTATCTCTCCCTCTCCCTAGATCTACCTTTATCTCTCCCTCTCCTTTTCCCTCTCCCTTCCCCTCTCCTTCCCCCACTTTCCCTCTCAATCTGTCGCACTCTCATCCTTTACCGCATACTCTCCCTCTCCTTCACCCTCTCAAGCTGCCTCCTCTTCCACTCCCTCATCCTCTCCCTCTCACTCACTTTCCCCCGTTCAAATTGTCGTACTCTCTAACTCTCGATCTCCCTCTTCCTCTCCCATTTCCTTTTTCCTTCAAAATCATGTGGTTTTTCTTTCCCTTTCCCCCTCTTCCATTTACTCCCTTATTAAAATTACAAATTAATGTCACTTATTTTTTTAACTAACTCCATTGTTGTATTTTTTTCCTTGTTGTAGGCACGGGATTTCATTCAGTGAGCTGATTATGATGGAGGAACAAACGCATGGATTGTAGGAATGTCGTCGAGTTTTCTTTACTCTATTTAATATTAGGACATCAAACAAATTTCAACATGAGTTAGAGAAGGTTATTATATTACTATTTGTTACAAAGGATAATTTTTATGGGCGATGTACGTTTCGTTCATGTAGACTAATATTTTTTTTAAGTTTGAAAATAGGTATTTGGTTATACATATTGTAGTTTTTTTACGGTGAACCTCTTTGTTATTCTTAGGCGAAAAGAATTGAATTTATTTCCAAGTGTATTATTGAAATTAATTTATAATTGTACTTCATTTTGATGTTGTTCCAATGACGGGTGATGTGATTTTTTTTCTCCATGTTTTGTAAATGTAAAGTGATACACTTGATGAAGTGTGTGGGCATTGTTAACTTTTTCGGTTGGCCCACATCTCATTGTCCTCTCTCTCTCTCTCTTTTTTTTCTATATGTCACCTTTTTTTCATTTTAGTATTTATTTTATCGCAGTCAATCTCCCTCTTTATTTTCTCTCTCTCTCTCTCCCTTATGGTACTCAGCGACGAGACTGTCTCGTCGCTGAATGGTATGTTCTCTATCTCAGTCAATCCCTCTTTTTATTTTGTCTCTCTCTCTCCCTTATGGTACTCAGCGACGACACTACTGTCTCATCGTTGAATGGTGTGATATTATATCTTGCCAGTCAACGACATAAATTTCTCGATGCTGAATGGCATGTTTCATTTTTTCACCATTCAGCACCGACACTGTGTCAACACAAGGTGTGAGAACCCGTTTCTCCATCCCATGTTTATATGTCGCTTATTTTCCATCTCTGTTTAATATTGAACTTAACAACACTATTCGTCCCTATAGTCTTCATATTCTCCGGTTTGTGTTTTTATGTTTCACACTTTTTTTTATCATCCTTAAAATCTAGCTTTTTGGTTCTCTCTTTTCCTATACGTCTCCATCCGATTCTTTTTTAATTTTTCTGTCCCTTTCTCTCACATGGTCTCTCTACTTCATATCCCTGTCTCTTTTACCATTATTATTTTTATGGCATATTATAACTTTTGCCATCCAGCAACGATGCTATGTCCACACTCAATGGTATATTTCATGTTCGGCCAATCGGCGACGACAATGTGTCGTCACTGAAAGGAAGAATGAATTGCAGAATGATGCTGCAATTCAGGATACATTTTAACACTATCACTACAAATACATTTCATCCATTATTTTGGCCATTCAACTTGCGCAGACAAAATATGAAAACAAAAAAACAAACAGGGATATACAATATTCAACATAAAGAAAGAAATACAATTTATACTGCATACTGCAGTAATAGAAAAGTACAAATATTAACCTACCAATATAAAACTACAAAAAATAAAGTCAAACAAAGCCACACTATTATTAAAACTTTCTGCAATCGACCATTATCCATTTTACCACCTCTCCTAATTAAACCACCTGTCTATAAAGTGCCTCAAAATCACTGTAGTCCTCTAAGTCTTCTCATCACTGGCTTCGTCATCTTGAATGTCGGCCTCTCGAAAGAGTTGGAGGAAATCCCGTGCGAGAGCCGAAGGAGGTGGTACCTCGTCGCCATCGAAATGGTTTCGTCATTTCAAGATTATGATTTGCGAATCTTGCGTAAGCATACTCTCCTCCCATTTCCCATCCTTTAATGACAATCCACATTGGATCATCGCCTTTCGTGCATACCCCATCCCATTTAAATTATGTATGGGCAACGTCGCCGATATTCCACGACGGTGCACGAGGATCCAACATAGCGACATGAAGGGAGGGGGGGGGGAGAGAAAAAAGGAAGGAAAATCCAAACGCACACTTAAAGGTAGTGGTAAACAAAATGCCACATTATAAGCGGAAAATATAATGAGACACGCAATGTAAGCACCCATAAAAACTCAAATAAGGAAAGAATAGGAGGTACTACTTCTTACTTGTGATATAATCCCCCGTAAAGTGTTTTGGAAACTTGTTGAAGGTCCTCGGGAAAAGGCACTCCTTTCCTGTTGTATTACAATTCGCAATCATCCGATTGATTACACGAACGCGTGCAGCCTTTGTAGACACGTGTTGGAGTTTGCGTCTCACCACCGGGCTGATACGGTGGTCCACATGCAGTGAGTTCGGCGGTGAGTTTGGGAGTGAGCCAAAATCGGCCGCACCGCCTTCAATGAATGTGTCGTCATTTTGTGATCCTATCCCTTCACTTGCCTCTCCTCTCCCCCTCTCTCGCCCCACCCCATCTCCTCCTCAACTGAAGGCGAGAAAATTTCAAGGGAGCTCTGGTTTTTGTCGCACAAAAGGTGGTAATGGGCCACATATTTTCTCAAAATAATTACGGCTATTGGGCAAAGATAAATGTGAAGCAACAAAAGAAAGATGCAACAACAAAGGTAGATGCAAAGGGAGGGAAAAGAGTGGGATTGTTGGAGCTAACGACGAGTATATATAGGAAGGGAAGGGAAGCTCTTGTGAAAAAAAGGAGGGAAAACCTTGGCCAAAGTTTGAACATTCAATATTTTAAATCAAATATTTTGTTTGACAGTCAAATATTTCGTTTATAAAAACGAAACGGTGATAGGGGGAAAGTTTTAAAATTTGTGTCAGTTTTCAACATGGGACTATGCATGTGGTTGACAATGGACGTTTTTTATGAAAGAGGCGTGGGAAAACATGGCAGGTCATTGAATATACGGATCTTTTTTGAAAAGGCAGCGGGTAAGACTGGCGTGTTTTGTTGCATCGTAAAAAATCCATAATGTTTGCGTGGATAAAAATTTGGACACGTGTAATTTTGGGCAACCATCTCGTTACGTGAAATATTATTTGGTTGGTAAGTATGTACTTTTTGGTTCATTTAAGTGTCAACGTTTACTTTAATACAGGACAACGTTGACGTTAATATAGGTCACACGTTGGAAAGACTTACGAGGGAACACACTTATTACAATAAAGACACATATTAACATACTTAACTCAAATAAAACTACCCAAAACTGACGTAATTAGAATACATAAGACATGGACGAACGGAACAACGGACATTCGTCCAACTTACACGAAGAAATGATGTGGCGTAATAGCCCTTTTTGTAAACGTTAAACAAAAAAAAACGAAATTAAACTTTACGTTTCATGGTATAGCGTTGACATGTAACAACCGTAAATTAGTTTGACTAGTACGGATACTTAATTTGGCGACGTCGTACAATTTTTAATATTTTGTACGGAAACATATATTAATTTATATAATCGTACGAAGATTATTACATTTTTGTTGTTCCCAAACTAGCATTAACGCCGAAATTAGAATAAACTTTTTTTTTCAAGTTCTTAATTATCATCGATGGCGGTATATTTTCTTAAACACTATTTAAACTTTGACTCTAATAACGATTCACGGTGTACATGACCTGTACGACGTGAAGGCCTGTGATAGCTTGTTGAAACTGGATATTTTTTTTTGCTTTTTCACGTTTACCAATGTTACACGACCAGTGTGAAACAACTCTTTTTGTGAGGAGAGTTTCTTCACACTAAATGATATGAGTGATTGCTTCGCGGATCTCAAAAAGTGAAATATCCGACGGTCAAGTATTACGCCTACATCATTTGAGCATCCTGACAGCTATACAATGACGATGTTTCGTCTGACAAAAAAAAAAATGGTACGGCTCTGTATGAAAACGTACGGCGTTCAGCAACCAACCCCACTTTTCGTCTAATGGAATCTTACGACACTCCTATGTGTCGAAGTTACAGTAATTTTATATCATTTTCCTCCATAACTTAGAAAAAAACGTAAAAATCCGTAGCCGTACCAAAAAATTGAAATCACCACCGTTCAAGTTGCGTTACCTTTAAACTTTATATGTTATTGTCGTCTAGCGCGATGAAGTTTTTCGTGTAGCGTATTTCGACCCACTTTCGCGTCCTTCTGGCTCATCTTCAAACTTTATATAAAATCATGAGGGGATTTTAAATAAAGTTCCATGAGGTGAGCGAATAAGCATATGCTATCGCACGTGTCGTAAGTTTTTGACAATTTTGTGCACGGAGTTCGAAAAAAAAAACCCACTGCACGTTTCCAACTTGTCCGTTACTTCTTTCCGTGCGTTTTTTCCCGTGCAGGGGCCGTGGAGAGGGTCTCGACCAATGAGCGCCATTTCGCAAAAGCGAAGTCTGTGAAAGCGCCCCTCTCTCTCTTTCCCTCTCCCACTACCACGTCTATCTCACAATTTTTGCGATGAAAAACGTCGATAATTGCATCAAATGAAAGATCTCTAAAAACGATTTCATTTTACTATCTTTGGGAGTATTTTGATGGCAAGTAGAGTGAGAATAGACTAAAAAACAAAATCGGGAAACCACGGCTAAAAGTTTTAGAATTTGCGAAGTCGACTCTGTCATAATTGGAGCGTGACGTTAAAATGTCATAAACCCTAAACATTTATAATGTCACAAGTAGCTAGACGTCTACAACCGTCGTTATTTTGTAAAAGTCATCAATTGTCGTGAGTTTTGTAGTCATCTACAACCGTCACAAATTACACCCACGTCTACATCCATCACAATCTAAAGTAACGATTTTATTTCTTAACATAGGAATGTTGTAAAAGTCGTACGGGGAATCTTCGCTAAAAACAAAGTTATAAGATTTAAGTTTTAGCTACATAGGAAAGTGCCCTTGCCCTCAGCAAAGGGAAAGATCCATGTAGGAATGTGTATCGTACGATAACAGGCCAAAGAAATCGTTGTCGATGCAGCAATTCATAGGAAGTAAGCGCTGGTAGACATCACAACCGGGTACCCGAATCCGTACCCAATCTGTACCCGGCCGGCCGCGTCGGATCTTGAACGGATTCGAGTGCCAAATTTTGGTGGCCGGCCGGATTCGGCCGGGTGATTCAAAAACGAACAAAAATCGGATACGGGCATATTCAAATACTCGATTGTGACCCCTGAATGCTCGTGCCGATTATCATGATATTGGCCGATGTAAAGATGTATGAGCCAGGTATATCGGCAGGTGGTGCAAAAACTCCTTAAACACATAACGGAGGTCGCAATCAGGTACCCAAATCCGTACCTATCTGTACCTGACCAGCACCGTCGGATTCGAAACGTATTCGGGTCCCAAAATTTGGGGGCCGGCCGGATTCGGCTCGGTGATTAAAAATAAACTAAAAAATAAATTCGGGTACAGTCGGGTAACCAAAAAACGAAAACAATTGAAGGCTTCTTATATACGTTCCACTACATTAGAATACACTAGTGTTCACACTATATAACATTATTGTACCTTGTACTCTTGGTATTGTGGAAGGAATAAAGAAGATGTATCACGAATGTTGTACTTATTCGGGTATGGGCGGTTACGGGTAGTCGCGAGAAATCGAGTTTGGGTTAACTTTTTTTTCGTAAACGCATATTGGGTACTAGGTAACAATTTAGGAGCGTGAAATAACCCGGCCAGATTTTGGGTATTCAGATTTTGAAAAAAAAATGTCGGTTTCGGTATTTGAAAGTTAGACGTTTTCTATCTCTGACAAATAATCGAGGTCTGAACATGTTGAGAACCGGTTCTTAATCTTTGTACCAAATCTGAGTGTGCTTTCCGGTGTCGACGCCGCTGTCTTCCTTGTGTCGACGTCGTTATCTGACATTTTTTCTATAATTTAGTACGAATTTATGGGTATTCATACGGAATGACACATTTTGTACATTACACTATTTTAATCTCTTAAAATAGTGTAGTTGACACTAATTAAACCTTGCACTAAGGGCAATTTCCCATGTAACCGAAACTTAGTCTTGTTACTTTGTTTTTTAGCGAAGATTTTTTGTACTAGTTTTCAAAGCGGTCCGTTGTAACACAATGAAATTGTTACTTTAAATTGCGACGGATGTAGACGTGGGTGTAACGTGTGAGAGTTGTAGACAACTACAAAACTTGCGACAATTGATGACGTTTACAAAATAGTAGCGTTTGTAGACTTGTAGGCGTCTACTTTTTGTGACATTGTAGATGTTTAGGGTTTGGGACGTTTTGACGTCACGCTCTCTCATGATAGCGTCGACGTCATTATTTTCAAAACTTTCCCCCATGGTTTTACGATTTTGCTTTTTCGTCCTTTCTTAATGTTCTTGCATCAAAATACGCCCAAAGATAGTAAAAGTAACATTTTTCAGAGATTTTTCATTTGGTACCATTATTGTCGCTCTTCATTGCAAGAGTTGTGAGATGGACGTGGTAATGGGGGAGGGAGGGAGAAAGAGGCGCCTTCACAGACTTCACTTTTGACAAAACAGTGTCTGTTGGTTGAGACCCCTCCACGGCCCTTGTACTGAAAAAAGCGCACAGAAAAAAGTACGCACAGGCAGTACGCAAAGGTTGGAAACGTGCAATGGGTTTTTTTTTTGTACTCCGCGCTGAAAAGTTTTCAAAAACATCTGACGCGTGCGTTAACGCCTTCCTATTCGTTCAAATCATGAAACTTTAGTTAAAATTACCCCGCGGGGTGATTTGAGTAGAAGTTTGAAGATGAGCTGGAGGGACGCGAAAGTGGGTCGAAACGCGCTAGACGAGAAACTACCGTACATTTGAAGTTTCACAGTGATGCAAATTATACCGTGGTAATTTCATTTTTTTGGTACGGCTGCAGATTTTCTAGTTGCGGGTTAAGTTTTGGACAAAAAGGACAGAAAAAAACCTTTATCACATTGGAAATTGCCCTAATTCTATTAAGTTTGAGGATCGTCATGTTGCGGCACCGACAAAGTGTTATTAACACCAATAGCGATTACACGATGCACATGCAACTAAACTAAAAAACATAAAGTACACCGTGAATCGCTATTAGCGTTAAGAAATAATTAGTGTTAAAAAGCAATAAGTGTTATTAATTATAATTTGGGTTCAAAGCATTTCGTCAAAAAAATCTGCTCTAATTTATTCATAACTCTAATTTGAGTACATTTTCCCCATAGTGTAGCCGCCGTAGCCCTTGTTCACATTGACGACGTTTGAACATGTGGGAACATGTTCATGTAATTTTCTGCCGTCTTTATCACTGGGAATCAAATTTGAGTACGCTTTTTCATGTCGACTCACTCACTTTCGCGTGTCGACGCCTTTATCTAACACACTTTTTGTACGACTGTACGAAATAACGAGCAATTTTAGCACGGACTGACGCATTTCGTTTACTACACTACTTAAAAATTGTCCAAAATTAGAGTTATTACCGCTATTTCGACAGTACCTATATTAAAGTAAAAAAACATTTAGTTATTAATTATATCTTAGGCCCGAGAGTCAAAATTTGGGGGCGCCGAATTGGAGTTAATAACGCTAATAGTGATTCAAGGTGTACTAGGTAACAAAAACACTAAATCCAAAGCTTTTTTTCTTTAGTCGATCTCACGTGTCGTTGAATACTGCCGACATGTCGTCCAATTATAATTAAGCTAATATATCTATTTTGCCATTTTTATGTGTTCACGTTGCTTTCTGTCTTTTATTGCCCTACTTGTAGTTTTTCAGTTTTTGCCTTGCCGCCCTTTTTGTACACTCGGACTCAGATGGTTTACCATCGTGCTTTTTAATTTATCTTGTGTTTTTTTTTTTTTTTTTTTATTTGAGTAGCCTCGAAGAAAACTAAATACCCTAAAAAGCCATCCACTAGATTCAATTAGTAACTTCAGTTAAACTGAAAAACGAGTGCACAGTTAACATAATTGTTTGGGTTTGAACGAGCATCATATGGATCTGTATCAACATTAGTTGTGGTGAAGGGAAACATGCGGTTAGAGTGTTCCAGTTATATGACGTAGGCTCGCATCCAAACCTTACAGGCGTCGACTATTCTATAAATAAATTTCCATCTTCGAAAAATCAACTGTCAGTAACGGTTATATACTAAAAGCTATGTACTCCGTTCAATAGATAACTTCAATTAAACTGAAAAACGATGTACATCTAACATAATTTTTAGGGTTTGGACAAGCATTAAATGGATCTGTATTAACCTTAATCCCGGGGACAGAAAACTTGCTAAAAGTATTTTACTTATTTTGTAAGTGTGGCTTTAATTATACAACATAAGCAGAAACCAAAACTTACGAAATAGGAGATGTCGCCCATTCAATAAATACTTTTCCAGAAAATAAACGTTCTTTCTTTTACTTTACACAAAATTGAACTTGAAAACAGTATCGAACATGTCGAATACACGACAATAAAGTTATTTTACTTTCACCGGGATCGCTTTTACAGTAGTCTACGAATGAGCAATACTATTATAGACAAAAGAGGAAAAAAAAAAGAGGCAAATAAACATATAAGTCCCAACACATAGAAACTACTTATTTCAAAAGTAAAATTTACAGAAACTACATTATGGAAGTTTTTCAAAATTTCTGCCATAAAGTGATTTTTTTTTACCGAAGATCTTTCTGATTCTGATCTCGCTCTATGCACCTGAATTGTACTATGCCTAAACCCTAAAAACTGATGCAGTTCAGTTTTTCTGTTTCCATGCACTACTCTAAAAACCCCTTTTTGAGTGGGCTTTTCGGTATCCCGCCGCCTGGTTTTTCCTGCTTGTTTCCTTTCCTCTCTCCTCCCAAACCTCCTCTCTCTCCTCCTCTCCCTTCAGTAGAAATACTTGCCCATTTTTTCCTTGGAGGCCATGCTGTACCACTATCACTTATACTCCCTTTTGATATAGTGTCTTCTGCCTCGTTACACTTATGGTGTCGACCTCCTCCTCCCACTCCTCCGACTCCACTTATACCAATATTTCCTCGTCCTATAAAAGTATCGTCTTTCACTTGCCTATTCCCCCTAGGTTTTCGTAAACCGTTCCATGAAAGACTGTTTAAAAGATCGATTGTATCCAAAAATCCACGATTGAGAGGCTCCACTGCCACAAGAGCCGTTTTTTGAACATCCACCACGACCTGTTTAAAAGCAAAAAAAAACAATTAAAACAATATAAACAATAAAAACAATAAAAACAAGAATCAAACAAACAATAAACAAACAAACAATAAAACCATCGACTTTTCATTTTACAGCAAAAAACGACCTTCTGTTCATTCATCGACCATCTGTATGGAAACCAAAAAGCATCGCATGTTTCTTTTTTTGGATTTATGCAGAAAATGCCGATTTACAAACGGGCAGTTTGGAAACAGAACCATCAAATTCTCTCAGTGATTGTGACTAAAACTCATAAAGAGTTGAACAAAGGAGTCATATGTTTTTCTCATGTGACAATATTTTGTTGTAACATTTCATTTACAACGAAATGTTTTTTGTGCCTTCTGATATCAAACTCCGACATTCAAATGGCGACCGAAAAACCATATAAGGAAAGAATAATAACAACGATAACAAAAAACCCTTTTTCATAACTCACTCTAGCACACAACTCTTCGAACCCCAGAAGTCCACAACCACTTTTATGCTCAATATTTTTGCAAAACTTTTTAAAACACGTCAACAAAACACAAAAAGAACAGTTGCAACTACTACAACTGCACCATGAATCTATTGCGTTAAGTATTATTAGCGTGGGGTCTGTTTGTTTTAGCATTACTAGTTCTGATTTAGGTTTAAGCTACGTGGATATTTTTCAATCACTTAACGCTATTTTATGTTTCGGGGCCAAAAAAAACCAGTACTGCATTAGGGTTGTTAACGCTAATGGTGATCACAGTAAATCACAAGGAAATTATAACACCCAGCCTGACTTTGATAACTTTTCAGGAATTAACAAGTTCACAGTTGACAGCTTTACCAATGAGGATTTGAAATATGAATTATGAGCAAAGGCCGAGCAATGAAAATTTAAGTTCGATAAAAAAGGGGCCACAGCTTGTTCTATTATAATTGAATATGTAACTTTAAGAAGTTATGAAGTTTAAAATCTATAATTCAGGGTCCGTGGCTGTTGACACTCTCAGTCCACTTTGTACAATAAAATGTCACAATATTGATATTTTGTGTTCAGAAAAGGGAAAAAAAAAAGGGAAGAAATTGGAATTAAAACCTGATAGCCATCTTTAGAAAGAATTTGAATAATCTTAGAAGAAAAAATATGAATTTAAGTGCAGGAATAGATGTTAATATGTATATTTAATTTCAATTTAATATATGCCTACTCTGTTTTTCTTTTATCTTAGTTTTGTTTTACTTACAGCTAAAACATTTCGTTGTCAGAAAAAAACACATACAGCCAAGCAAAATTATGACTCATCATTTCCAGACCCCTCCCCGTCAACGCCAGCATTTGTAAAACCCGACAAGTATGTACGATATAGTTGATGGAAACTATCGTTAGGATATCGTCTTGAAAATATAGTTAATAAACAGCGAAATTACGAGTGTGTTATTCCAGTTCATGCCTATCAATTTACGCATTCCTGTGGCCCAACAGATTTTGCAGAAAGAAATGCTTGACAATTACAGCAAAAAGAAAGACTATCTCCTGATATGATTCCTGATAAAAATCCAGAGGTCAACCCTGCCCAGCACGTTATTGCCAGAAATACAACACCGCCTTTTAGAAATTTTACTTAGAATACACAGTCCGAAACTGCATGATGGGGCTTGCTCAAAGGCATTTACCCACACGTAGGAGTTCCCCCAAAAGCCTTCTCCAATATTCGGAAGTCTTTTTATCCACAGGTGCACACTCACCAAAAAGCATACATCCCCAAAAGGCAGTTATCCACACAAAAGGGAATATACTAAAAGTATCACATAAAACATCACACTAAGTATCACATTATGTATCAGATAAAGTATCACATACCTCTTTGCCGCCCCCGATAAGAACGTCATGAATACTTGCGGTAACACTCGTATGTGCTTGTCGTGTTGGTCGAGGCAAAAAACTTTGATACCCAACTTCCTCGCTTGCAAGAACCTCCTCTGGATCCACAGCCGAATCCATGGCCGCCATATTGTCCATAACCGAAACATACTGGGAGGCACTCGTGTCTACTTTTCCCACATGTTTGTAGGGAGTCGAAGGGAAGCAGTACATGTGGGCAATGGCCGCTATAGACATCTGGAAAAGAAGAAATATTTAAAATTAGGACAATTAAGAAGTGTAAGAATGAACAGATGCTAAACTTGCCTGCATCCCTAAAGAAACTACAAAATAGATTTGCTAATTGAATCACTTCCTTCGTATGACACGGGACCTCTCACATTAGGCATAAAAGAGGTCTTCATTAAGACAATTTGTTTAGAACCTCTTCACTTTACTATACGCATAAGGCACCAAATGGTTACATTAGAAAAAGGAGTCTACCATTAACATCAACATGGAAAAGACTCCTGGGAACTTTACATTTCAACACCAAAAATACTGCTGATCTATAGATAATAGCAGATACTAACAACGGATATCAGGGCCCAAAACTACTTCCTTACCATATATAACATCCGTGCTTTATGACCTCTAATATAATGAAGTGAAGATTTTCTTAACTCTTACATCCAGTTTCTATTATATTTGCTTGCAAAGAAAAGAAGAACCCACATAATAACATAATTATCCATCCAAAAGACTAGATATTGATCTCCTCCATGTCGTTCATACAGCACCCATGCCGATACAACCAACAAGAAGTTTAATAACAACCAACCATTTGAAACAGTGATTAAGTTCCAAAGTCAAATATTTATATATGTATACATATGTACGTATATAACACATGCATACATACATACATACATACATTAAGATATATCTATGCCCATAAGTATGCATACATGCATGTATCATACATAAAAAAAGTTTCCATTTGTATATTATTGTATATTACTGCATATTATTGCTATTGCATATATACATATAAATAAAAATGTGACCCGTAGAAATCAGGGTAGGTTTTTAGACCTCCAATGCCACAAGGAAATCCTGGAGAGCGTTCTGAAATGCGATACCGAGCGTGTAGTCATCCTGAGGAGCCTTTAAAACTCCAAAAGCAAATGCCAGAGCAATAATAACGCCTTGCCACCAAGTAACAAAAATAATTGCCTTGATACTGATAAACTTGCCAAGTGGTTTGATGGGGACTAAATATTGCCAGGTGGCGTGATAAAACATCACTAGGCAGTAAATGGCCCAACACTGACTGAAGTTGAGGACTAATGTCATATAAGGATAACTGCATCCAGAAAAAAATAAATAAATAATAATCAACCACATATTTCCCCTGGCCCCTCCCTTCTCTTTTTTTCTTTTTCAAACTGAGATATGAAAAAGACTGAAGTGACAACTAATGTCATATAGGATAACGACAAAACAGAAACACAATCAACCTCATATTTTTTTTTCGAAATGTGACATGATAAATTGCAAGAAGACTTCCAAAAAATAAAATCAACCACGTTTTCCCTCAGCCTCCCCTTCCCTTCCCCCCTCCACCCTTTTTTTTTTCAAACTGTGACATGAAAAAGTGCAAAAAGACATTGTCAGGAACAAATACACTTTGGAGAGGAGAGAGTGGGAGAACAAGAGATTCACTGAAAGGTCAGAGAGGGAGGAAATGGGAATCGGGAAAGGAAATGTAGACAAGAGTGAAAGGGAGTGGAAAAACAGAAAAAATAAAGTGCAGGAGTCAAGAGGGGAAGGAAAGAGAGGGAGTGAAGGGGGGAAAGAGTGGTGAAGGAGAATGTGAGGAATCTCCCGGTTTTAATCTATGTCCGGATATAAATGTACATGAGTTACAAGAGTACACCAACCTCAATAAAAACAAACAGTTATCTTTTTAAATACCAGTCTTTATATATAAAAAAGGGTAATTTGTACACAAAATTTTATAATCATAAAAGATAATATTTTGCAAAACCATGTGTAAGTATGCATAAGATAAATGGGAAGAACATTCTTCTCACAAAAAGGGGTAAAGTGTGTGCATACATCACAAGATAATTCTGTTGAAATGGGTGTTCAAAATAACTGCTAAGCTTTAAAAATAATACATGTGATAAAATGCCTGTAACATAACAGCAATGCCTTGCACACATCTTGCCGTTTTGAAACCCACTAAAACAGACCAAGCAAAAACATTTGTAGAAAATGTGATGGCCATTGCTATTTATGTTTAAAACATTAATTCAGTTACGACTTTTTGGGCAATAACAATACTATTTAAGGGAGTGGCCTGCAATTAATAAAACTTAAAATACTAATAATGCTAATTTTAATAATACTCATACTTATGCTACTATTACTACTACTTAGGAATAATACTCATAATTTCTTCACACTGATAACATTGGGCAGTGTATTTTGTGGGGATAAAATTCTTACCCTGTATTCCAGTCAAAGTCTCCCTCTCCATAAAGGCGCCATGGATCCAATATCATTTGAACAACCGCACAAAGTGTTTTCAAAACCATCTGCAACCAAAAGTATCAATTTAATAAAACAAAAAAAATCAATGTGCTTCAAAAACCACCAAAAGAAACAGCGAGCTTCAAAATTATTAAATATTTTCTTAACAAGGAAACTTATACACAAATCGGTGAGGTACAATTAGAAGGTTATAAATGAAAGAAAAAGGTCCAATATCTTCCAATATATAATGACTTTTCTAAGAACAGAAAACTTACATATTGAACAATGCCAACCTTGATTGTGACGTAAAACTGAGGGCCAGGAACCCATGGTTTTAAAAATAAGTTCATGGGCGGAGGATGATGAAGCTCTTCTGTGATTCTGCTATAACCTGGAGGATGTTTTTTTCTTCTTTCTAATAAAGGTGTCTGTGGTCCTGGCAAAGGAGATCGCCCTGAAAGCTTTTCAATTGTCCTTTCTTCTCCACCTGTAAACAGAGGATGTCTTTTCGTTACATTTTGTCTAATCAGTTTAAACTAAGCCTTTTTGCACTATGTTGAAATCTTGTTGTCCAAGATTTGTAACTTTACAGTACCTCCTTGTTTTTTTTGGTAATTTCTTGTACCTTTTTCATACTTTCTTGTATCTTTGTGATACTTCTTACTTACCAAAAAGGTACAAATTCAGGTTAACATTCCAAAAGATTTGATTTGTACCATCTTGGTGAAGAAGGATAGGCTTCCTGTCTTGGTTTTTTTTTGCTTTATCGTTTTACGGCCAAGCATTGAAATAGGCTTGGTGTAACATCAATTTTCCATTAAGAAGTATATAAAGGGTTTAAAAAATATACCGATAATTTCTTTTTCTTTCTTTTTCCACACATTGCAGAGCTACAGGCACAACAGAAGCAGTTCTTATTTGGAGCTTGTAAGATGGAGAATAAATATAATATCTTGAAAAAACACACGAATAAGGTATTTTTTGAAGAAATAGCACAAGCAAGGTACATCCTGAAAAAATAGCACAAACAAGATACATTCTGCAAAAATAGCACAAAAGGGATACAAAAAGGAAATAAGGAAGGGAAAAAGGAAAATTTACTCACCTAGACAAGCGATTAAAAACATGCAAAAGGAATAAATCGTGTAAGCTTCATAACAATTACGAATGAGATTGGAAACAGTGTCGAGTTGAGGCTGCCACAACGATAAAAACTGACCACGCAAGAAGATGGTTGAGGTTAACTGAAGGTTTTAAATTAATTCCTTCATGGAGCCATATATTCTGCAAGACCAGGCCAAGCAAATGCATTGAAATTGACTCAAGTAGACCAAAAGTGGAAGGAGACCCAATTTACGAACCAACCTTCCAAACACATCATAGTTCTTAAGTGCGAAAACGCGTGGAAACGCTAGATCTGGTGACCCGGTATTATATGCGTTGTATACAGATTTTTCTAGTATAACGCGTGTATAGTACAGGGTAACCACATATAGCGTTCCCAGACCTTTTCGCAGATTAAAACTATGAAACGCGATAATTTCACAAGTTAACACTCAGAGGTAGAGGTAGCTCTTACTGAACATGTAGAATACAAGGGAACCATGAAGATACAACCAATAATCCATTTTTGCTCCTGCAATCACCGAAATAATAAAGCATACGGGGTTGGAAATGGTTTCAAACAGCCCACCGAAAAAAAAGAAAAAATGACAATAATTGTGGAAATTAACTTCAAAGACATTCAGAATAATAAACACGTCAAAAGCCCGCACGACTTCTAATCATTAAGTTCAATTTTTCTTGTACCACACCCAATGGACAAGACAATCCTTTAGTCGTTTAATAAAAAATAAAAAGGCTTCCAGCTTATGTCCAATGGAAAATAGAAGTAGTTTAAATCTCCAGAAATTTCCTAGTTGCCAATTGAATAGAAATGAGAATAGGATGGATAAATTCTTGATCAATTGCAAGTAGAAGTTTGATAATCACGATATGGTTGTCAATTCCAAATGGGACCAAAAAGAAAGAGTTTTCGAAAACTACAACGAGTAAACATCAGCGCTAAGACTTGCAAGGTAGAAGTTAACAGTTTAAAAAAAAATATACGTATGTCAGCACTGGCGTTACTGACGTAGTGATCATAGTAATTGTACAGAAAACTGTACAATTTGTCAAAAACGTGCATTTTTCAGTTAATTAAACTGAAAGAAAGATCGTAACACAAAAGCGAATGAATGAAAAAATTGACAAGGCAAGTCTCAAAAGCGAGGAAAGAAAGGTAAAGAGGCCAACTATTCTTACCTCTGGTTTGTTATAGGCGGTGAGATGTTCGCCTATTAAAAAAGCCGTCAAACAACAAGCTAACAATACGGACGCTCCAGCAATCAGAAGAGCCCATGTTCGTACAAGATCAGGAGGCTCTTCAGAGAAAACGAATACACTTAATACTGATGGACTTCGAGTCATCGCAATTTCTGGATTTGTCGAAACCTATTTACATAATTATATACATAATCAAAATGTCTTATGGAGATTCATACAAAGGAAAGCTGAATTGTTACACTATTGAAACAGTGATTTTAATTCAAAGCTCCCGAATTCATAGAATCGTCTTCCACTTTCAAATCAGATATTATTTCCGAAATTACTTTGTTAAAAACTCACAACGCCTAGTTCAGAGCAACAGAATTTTCATGAGAACAAGAAAAAACATGAAAACATGAAAATTCAGAAGCCTAGTAACAGTTTCTTGAAAAATCAGTAGACCCAAACAGCTTTAAAAATACAGAAACCCTAATTTATAGATTACTTGCAAGCAAAATAGGCCGAGTCCACGACAATATTGAATTACAATAACTACAGCTATGATCGACAAATAGAAAGAAACTGATTCATGTAAGTTTCGATGCATTTCGCGAACATCGCTTTAACGCGAAGGATGGACGAGGGGCTGCAAGAAACGCCATGGCATCATGAGGCAGCACGTAGAACTGTAGCAGTCAACAAGTCAGCAAAACCAAAAAGGCCAGGTGCTGCTTCCACATACAACTGGCACAAACCGCGCGGTTTGATTTACCGCATAGTTCAAAGTGCGAAACGAATTGGCAACCCTATATGCCGTACATTGTATTCGTCCAAACTAAACGCTTGCTGTACGGTACTGTACTGTACTGTAGAGTATGGGGAAATTAGTCAAATTACTAGTGTTGTGTATCGGTAAAAAACTTATCGCGATAACACCGATACCGATAGTTATCGTTATCGAACGGTCAGCGGTCCCGATATATTTGTACTTTCTGTACTTTCTGTCCGGAATGCTTTCTGTCCGGTAAACTGAACGGAATTTTACGTGAAATGTACGGATTTTTACGGGAAATGTACGGAATTTGACGAAAAAATACGTTGCACTTTGTAGTACTTTTTGGGCGGTTAACTGTACATAAATTTGACGGGAATGTACGGAATTGTACCGATAAACTGATTATCATGAAACGGTAAAAAGACGGCGGACTCAAAGTACAACGGATGCAGAATAACATTATGCGCGCGGCTAGAATCGAACGGACGACATTCAATGATTAAGTAAGAGCGGACGGTCAGCGTGAGCGCCGACATCTCAGAATGGCTTTTTTGGCGGCTTTGGCCAAAAAAGTCGACGGATGACACGTGGCAGTTTTTAAGTGGATCTAAAAAAAGAAAGGGACAAAGCCACGGCGTCGGATGTGGAAGGTACATCGCTTTAACTGGAGCCGTACTAAAGCCGTACATATATTATGCCGGCTACTGTCGGGGGAATAAGACGTACATATGAGTGTACAGGCCATACATTTATCTGTACGGTTCGTACAGTTATCGCCAATAGTTATCGTTATCGGCATTATCGCCGATAAGTAGCCGATATTATCGGCTACTTATCGGCGATAAGACCGATAGCGATATATTGTACCAATATATCGATTATCGGGTCCCCGAAAAATGGCCCATATCGGTTATCGGAAAATCCTTACCGATACACAACACTACAAATTACATATAGTGTTTCGCACATTTGAACTACGTTTACCGCGCGGAAAAGCCCAAGGGTGACCTTTCAGTAGGGCAGTTCTGCACCATCAGTTCGCTAAACTGCGCGCAAAACTGAGCTACTGTAGTCCCCTCCCCCCAAACAGCTCCTTTCCTGGAAATAGTGTTGAAAGTACGAAGAACACATTGCGGAAATTAATTGCGGAGTCTGCCAACCGTGAGGAGATTTTCCATATTGTGATAACATAGTGTTGAAAGTACGAAGAACACATTGCGGAAATTAATTGCGGAGTCTGCCAACCGTGAGGAGATTTTCCATATTGTGATAACATGTTGTTACTAGTGTTGTGTATCGGTAAAAAACTTATCACGATAACACCGATACCGATAGTTATCTGTAATCGAACCGTCAGAGGTCCCGACATATCGGTCTGAGACCAACAAATTCCATATCGGCGATAACTTAAAAAAGTATAGTATGCATACAATAGTAATTTATAACATACTATATTATATTATTTACTTTATAAGCGTGGCATGCCACGTATAAGAATCTGTTCCGTCTCTGTTTAACTGCGATTTATTACGGACAGCGCAGCACATAAACGCTGGCCGGTTAACTGAACAGGAATTTAACGGCAACTTACGAAATTATGCCGAGAAACTGGTGAACATGGAACGGTAAAAGTACAACCGATGCAAAATAACATTCTACGCGCCGCCGGAATCGAACGGACAACTTGGAATGAGAAAATACGAGCGGACGGCCAGCGTGAGCGCGGGCATCCCGGAATGGCTCTTTTGGCAGCTTATGCCAAAAAAGCCAACAGATTGACACGTGGCAGGTCCCCAGTGGATCCCAAGGAAGAAAGAGACAAAACCATGGCGTCGGATGTGAAAGGTACATCGTTTTTACTGTATCCGTACCAAAACTGTACAGATCTCATGGCGGCTACTGTACTTATGTGTCCTTTCTGTGCGATCTGATTGGTACACCTCAGTAGATAGGGGTTGTTATAAGGGCGCGTCCGGAGAATAACACGTACAGTTGAGTGTACTAGCCGTACATTTATCTGTACGGTCCGTACGAATATCGCCGATAGTTATCGATATCGGTGTTATCGCCGATAAAACCAATAAATATTGGGTATTTATCGGCGATAATACCGATAGCGATATATCGTACCAATATATCGATTATTGGGTACCCGAAAAAAGGTCGATATCGGTTATCGGCAAATCCTTACCGATACACAACACTAATTGTTACCATAGTTCAAAAGAAGGCTTTTTTATGGTAGGCCTTTGGTAGGCACACAAAACTTTGCACAAAACTCGCGTAGAGGAGGCATATTGTATGTGTGTGCATCGTGCACACTCTTGTACGACGTCTGAATATGATTTAATATCATAGTACAACGGACACCGCCGGACGATTTTTATTAGCGAACTAAAACAGGCGGACGTTCAAAATTGCAGACGCTAATATGACAGATAGTCCTATGGTAAGTTGTGTTATGGGCTTTTCATTTTATCTTCTTAGATCGCTACTTTGATCAACGACCGTCCGATTGTCCAAATCTGACGGTTTAAATAAAAAACACCTCAAAACTCACAGAAAACTAAACTTTTGTTTGAATGTTTTTCAAAATTTAGACATGACGTTTAATTCTCTATTGATCGATGTGCAATTCAACCGTGTTACCTTTTTTTTTATTTTGAGGCTAATTAAATATGGGTCTTAAGGTCATATTGTATGTTTTGCATACAATAGGCATATTGTATGGGCGTACTTTCACCTACTTTTGAACTATGGTTGTTACATTTTTGAACCAGTTGTCGCACGAAATTTCCGCAATCTGCGCATGGTTTGTGGACAGCGTATCAGTTGAACGGACACATAAAAGTCGTGTGCCTCAAGATTAAAAATAGTAACTATCAAAACATAACGTACCGGCGATGACGATTTTGGGTTTTATTCATCAAAAGGGGCTATAATATTTTCCAATATGCCGATACGATTTTTGTTTATGCGAATCACCGATATTGTGATTATGCACTGGAAAAATTTCCGTGTCGGCTAAGGGTGAACTTCCATTAGAGGAAAAGTGGTGTTGTTTATTGACGCTATATAATTTCGTACATATTCGTACAGTTTTATTATTTTTTGTCAGACGAAACATGACGAAACATGTTTATTGGATCGCTCCAGCATTATATGCGTAATTATCGACCGTTGGATTTTTAGCTTTTCTAGATTCGCGAAGCAATTGCGCATGTCGTCCAGTGTGAAGATACTCTCCTGTCGAGGAGAGTATCCTACAACTAGACGATCCCGCGCATCGTCCAATATGAAGAGAGTCTTTTCAAACGTGATGATGTGCGGGTACAGCGTGGACGATGTGCGCGATGTTCAAGTGAAGCGTAGAAAAAATCGCCAACACGAACAAGCGATGAGAACCAAACACGTCGTACACGCCATCCACTGTCCACAGTTTGCCGCACTTTCACTATATTACCACACGTAAAAATGTGACAGATGTCACATAATACGGCAGAGGCTTTCCGTTGGAGGTAGGCATTTAAATAAAAGCCATGGCAGTGAGGGAGTAAGGGTTTGCTACAAACCTTGATGAAGGTACACATAGTACGTTAGAGCACACTCATATTATACTTTAAGTACATTACGCTGGTATACTTTAAGTACGTTACACCGGTACAGATATTTCGTTTTGACTTTCCGTTGAATATATTTTACAGATTTTCAAAATCTAGAGACGGTACACATTTTTCGTTCTAACATTCCGTTGAAGATATTTGGCAGATTTTCAAAATCTTGACTCTAACCTACGTGGCGCCAATCATAATTGAGAAACGATGTTAATTGGCACGACATAATGGAAGGCCGTGCCAGTAAACATA